>VZQC01005517.1:198415-214243 GCA_009823505.1 Rhizomys pruinosus | reverse complement strand
GATGGTATGTTAATCCATGAATTACATTTTCTTCTGTTAAGTATGACAGGGTCTTCGTGTGGTTTATAACATCTCCTAACCATTAGAGGATGTAAGCTTGTGGCATCAGCCATGGGTTATCCCTCCAAGGAGAGAGCTAACAGCCAATTAGATTTGGGATATATATATATATATATATATATATATATGGCTGAGCACTTCACAGTCACTTATTCTCAACACTTTGACTGGTTATAGGCATCTACCATAATCACCAGCCACTGACAGAAGAAACTTCTCTATCCAATGCTAACAAACAAATATTTGGAAGGCAAGTTGATGGGGATATTTTGTCCATATAACAAAACAACAGTAGTAGCTAACTTTCTAGGGCCTATGACCTTCCTAGCCATGGGCTTCTGACCAAGTTTATGGTATCATTTGTGGCAATTCCTCCCTGAAAAGCAGACCTCAGATCCCATCAGGAAGTAGTTTGGTTACCACCATGACAGTCATGCTACTGTTTCCTCAGGGGGTCCATCTTCCCTGACAGGTGGGTGATGGAGCACAGCTGAGTAAGGGTGTCAGTGACAGTTCTTGCCCCAGCAGCCTGCACAGCACCTCTGGCACTATGAAAACTGGCCATCCAGGGAAGAAGTATCCAGCTCACTTCCAATTTGATTTCTTGGGGGGTGTTGTTTTTCCAGTGCTAGGGTCTGAACCCAGGGTCTTGTGCATGCTAGGCAAACATTCTATCACTGAGCTACATCTCTGTGTCGTCCAGCTTGATTTTTCTGTGTCCTGAAATCAAAGCTTGTGGTGTCTTCATCGATGGGACTTACCATCTAACTCAGATGGACAGCCAAGAGCAGGGGTAATAGCCTGTGCTGTTTTTGGAGCCTCAGGGCCTTCCTGGCCAACCACTTATAGATAGGTAGCCTATTGCTGGGATTCCCAGAACTCTGGCTTCTGGGAGCAGTTCTATCCAGCTACAAAGGTACCTTTGTGCAAGATTTTTTTTTAATTAAAAATATTTTTCAATTTTATTTTTATGTTTAGATAGCTTACAAAGTAACGGGTTTCCTTGCAGCTTTTTCATGCATGGTTTTTACTCTTGTGGATCTACTTGATTAGATTGAGAGATCCCAAAGTGAATAGTAATGCATATCCCTGGATTTGGCTGTAGGGACGCTTCCAGAAAGGATTATAGGAAAGTGGATGAGGAGTTATTTCTGGAAGCATGAGTATCTTGAATGTCTGTGGTATCATCCTAAGAGCTACGTCCCAATTGTAATAAAGGGGGAAGAGGAGAAGGGCTATGTTAGGCACTTCCTCTCAGTGCTTCCTGTTCGCCATGGTGTGACTTGCACGGCTCTGCCACATCCTCTCAGCCATGATGAATTAAAACTTCTGAAACCTTGAAACCTCCCCCCCAAATATCTTTCCTTCTTTAAGTTGTTCTCTCAGATATTGTATCACAGTAGGAACAAGTGTGACGAATATGGAATTGATATTCAGAAAGGCTGCAGTTGCACAAAAGGGAGTCCTGAGAGCCATAGCAACATCTTTTTATTGGGTCTGGTGAGCTGTGGGGCTTGGGGCTCTAACAGATGCCTGTAGAAGACACAGATCATACATAAACTACTGTGAGCCTCCCACAGAATGTGGTGCAGAATTCCCCTTCCCCCTTCTTTGTGAGAAGAGAGGACTGTATTGACTAGGTAAAGACAAAATTATTTCTAATAGTGAGAAGGGTATGTAAGCGCACCAACTAAAGAAGGATAGCCTATTACTTCCTTAAGAAATGTATTTTCTGGGCCAGGTATGCTGGTACATGTCTATAACACTAGCACTTGGGAGGCAGAGGCAGAGGCAGAGGCAGGCAGATGGATCTCTGTGAGATCAAGTCCAGCCTGTCTCCATCGTGAGTTCCAGGCCAGCTCTAGCTACAGGAGGACACTGTCTCAAAAAAACAGAACAACAAAAACAACAAAAATTCCATATCCCAGATGGCTTCCCAAACAACGGGATCCTCTTGGTAGCCAGGGATCTGATTTTGGATATCTAATTAAAGGCTTAAGCCCAGGGAAACCTCCCTAGAATTCACCTTTTCCTTCTAATCTTCCCCTCTCATTCCTTTGCCTCTCTTTCCCTAATAATGCCTTTAATCTGGCAGTAGTGCAGCCTACGGGTAGACAAATGGAGGGACAGTTCCTTTGCAAACCCATTTCTCAGGCAGCTGGAACCCCAATGAGATGGTGTACGACCTCATCAACAATGTAGTGAGCCCTCCTTCAGCAGGAGTGTGTCCCAGGAAATAGTTGTCATCAAAGACAAGGTCTCAGCCTTGACCTTGTCCTACTGCTTTGCATTTATTCTGTACAGAACATGAACGAAAATTCGAGGAAACGTTAAGGGCATTTGCTTTTCCTTTTTTGTTCATTCTCTAAACAGGAAGATGGAGAATGTTTCTAGATGCAGCAATGGATCTGGTCAGGGCTGAAAGCCACCGGACAGATCTGGTTTCGTTTAAGCCTCTTTAGCAGATCTTCTTTCCCTCTTATTTTGCTTCCCCGGGCCAGGCATGGATTCAGCATCTCATTCCTTAAAATAATAGAGCTCACCAAAGGTCCCAGATACCATCAGAGCCTTCCCTGCCCTCCCCGCTCAGTGGTAGGTATCAAACCTACATATTGAATTCAGGACCTTATGTATGGCAGACAAGTGTTTTCTGACTCATTTACATGTGTAACTTTTCATATGGCATAGCAGTTAAGAGCACTGACTGTTCTGGCAGAGGACCCAGGTTCGATCCCCAACACTCACACGGTGGCTGAGAACCATCTGTAACTCCAATTCTAGGAGAACTCCAGTTCCAGGGGAATCCGACACCCTCTTCTGACCTCCGTGGCATTGCATGACACGGGTGCACAAACCTACATGCAGACAATACATTCATACAAATAAATAAATAAATAAATAAATAAATAAATAAATAAATAAATAAAATTTAAAAAATAAATAAAAGGTCCAGGAAACTCCTGTTGCTGGATTTTGTTCCAGAACCTTTTGGGGATGTTGTCAGAGCTGAGCCATTTCCTGTATTTCATCCAGGTGTCTGGAGGAATGCAAGCACCTGTCAGCATGGCATCTCTTCAGGAAATGTCAATGGTCAGATATTTACAAGCATTAGTCACCATCAAGTCTCTGGTGAGGAATGGCACATTTTGGTTCTGCAGATGTGATGGTAACTAGAAATTGATTACTTGAAGGATTGGATAAATCAATACCTGGTCCCAGATCTGAGGAAGGTCTGGTATTCCCATCAAGGCCTGGAGAAGGACAGTGACAGCACAACTGCCAACACTTTCTCCACAGACCACCACCCGAGAAGGATCCACCCCATAGGTTTTTAAGGACTTCAGAAAGTAGATGGAGACCTTTAGGCAATCCTCAAAAATGACAGGGTGATGGTAGTCAGGAAGCTTGCGGTACCTAAGGAGGAAATTGAGAAGACAGCGTACCAACATACATATATGGGTGATTGTGTCCATTTAAACATGGTCCTCTTGTGTCCCTGAGACTGAATCAGATTAAAATTTCCCAAAATAATCTACCAAGTAAGGATGGTTGTCCTTGGATTTTTCCTCTGTGAATTTGAAGAGTTTGTTTAGAGTCAGAGCAGCTGAAAATCTCCATTCAAGCACACCCTGTAATTCCTATATATGATCACCAAATCATGCAAATTAAAAGCTATTGGCGGCCGGGCGTGGTGGTGCGCGCCTTTAATCCTAGCACTGGGGAGGCAGAGGCAGGTGGATCTTTGTAAGTTCAAGGCCAGCCTGGTCTACAGAGTGAGTTCCAGAACAGCTGGGGCTACAGGGAGACCCTGTCTTGAAAAGACCAAACAAAAAATAAAAAATTAAAAAAAAAAAAAAAAAAAGCTATTGGCTTTGGGCCAGGGAGATAAAGGTGTCTGCCTCCAAACTTGATGCCCTGAGTTCAACCCTGGGACTCCACACGGTGGAAGGAGAGAACCAACTCCTGCAAGCTGTTTTCTGGCCTCCACGTGCACACTGTATCATGCAATCTAGCATTCCCCCTTGCAAGGCTCAAGAATAACTACCTACTCTGTGATGTTACCATCCCAGGCTTTTCCTGTTCTGGGCAGTGCTGTGCCCTTTCCTGTGGGTGCATGTGCATGGGAGTCTCGAGGGACAGGGCCCTTCTCTCCTGTCTATAATTACTCCATACTGCCCTCCCCATCATCTTCTTCCTCCCACCGCAGATAAGCCACCCCTGTGTCGGGCCACTCACCACACTGACAGCACCACCGAGTCTGTCTCTTGGGCCAAGAAACCACACAGGCTGTGGTAGCAATCTGAAAGAGGAGACTGAGCAGAAGTGAACCGACAAGGAGCGCTTGTAACAGACCCAGGGTGTCACCTGCTGGTGTGAACATGAACTTGAGGTCCTCTCTTCTAAATCTTGCTTCTGAAATAACCTGGTCAGCTCCACTCAAGCAAAGCTGGACACTTACCCCAGGCTGAGTGTCTGAGTTTGAGTGGACATTGGGGCTCAACTTCTGTATGGTGAGGGAAACCAAGGGTCAGGAAGGCTTGAAGATTTAAAATGGGTACATGGTGACTTTTGAGGCCAGCCGACCAGACAGGAGACTGACTCTACCTCAAAAACATTAAATAAAAAGCAAAGCTTTAAAACCTCCCTGATAAACAGAATGCAAGAAGTGTAGATAGGGTCCTGCTTTTCAATTGTCCAAATCACTCATCCCTGTGGCCTACTGGCTTCTTTGAACTTCTCATGTTGAAAGTTTTTTCTTTTAATTACATAAATTTGTGTATGCGTGCATGTGCATCTCCTGTTCAGAGGTCCATGGCTTAGCTCTTCACTCAAGTTCACAGCTTTGCTACAATGCTCTTCCTCAGCTCTGCTGCACTGATTTCTACTTATCTGTTGGCCCTGGTCTTAAATCTTGCCTTCTTGGAATGGCTTTGTCTGATTAGAAGCACTGAGGTGCAGAAGCTCTGAGTCACTCTTCTTTCTCTACCCCTGTGTTATTCACATCTAAAACCACCTCCTAATTTGTTTCTCCTGCATGGTCCAGCCTCTTCATTTTACTCATAGGGTCATGAGGACAGGGACTGGGTCTTCTTATTCTCTTCCGTGTCCCTTGAGCCGGGAGAGGGTCTGAAGCTCATTAGTGTTCAGTAATATCTGATGAAGCAGCTGAACTTTTACCCTCTACAGAGACTGGCAACTTGGGGTGAAGTGGGATGCCCCAGTACTTGTTGATACACTTCACTTGGACAAGGTAGATCCTATAGATGGAACATAACCCTGGTTCCAGAGTGAGAGAAGACAGACTTTCAGCTGTAGAACCACCATATTTCCACCACCAGGGGGCAGTAAGTAAGCCCGAGCAGAGGAGAGGTTGCCTCTACAGAAGCAAATTTGATCATGGCCTCCTCCACCCATTAGTTCATTTGTGTGGATCCATCCATTCATCTAACCATAACCTATCTATTGTTCATTCAAAAAAATGCATCTTTCCATGCACTAATTCATCTATTTATCCATTAATTCATGCGTGCATTAAAAAATAAAATCAATAGTCCAGATGCTAGAGATCCAGCAAATGCCTCAGAGGTATGTGCAACACAGAGCAGTGCAGAGCATTTAGCATCGCGGACTCAGGAGGAGACATTGGTGACCAGATCAGACAGGTTACTGAAGGGCATAGGAGAGGCTGAAGTTCAGCAGTGGCCATTTCTGAGCAGAGATCCTTTTGCTACAGGAAGAGGATCAGCCCAAATGGGTCAAGTGGAGCTGGGGTATGGAGGGAAGGAAGAAAACAAAAGACGAGTTTGCACCATATCAGTCCAGTAGAGTTAAGAAAAATGTGTTGGTATGGGATCACTGTGGGACAAATTGCACAGGATGATGGCTGTGATTAAGAAAGGAAGGGAAGCAGTCATAGTACCATGGAAGCCTTGCTGGAGCATTGCTTCTCATGCATGAACTGAAACTATCCTACAGAAAACATTACCATGGAGTCTGCAATGTCATTAACTGAAGTGACCCTTAACTTTAATCTGTTCTTCACAGAAGGATCTTCAACTATTGCTTGCTTTGATTCCATCCTGAAAGGACCTGGTGGGAGTATAGGTGAGGCCCCTCCTACCTCATGCATCAGGGAAGCTCCTTACCTAGGCTGCCAGCTACTGTACCCCCTCCATGGTAGAAGATTATGCCTCGCCTGAGGCTGGAGGATGCTGCCTTGGGATGGAACAGTCTCACAGGGACATCCTCAAAGTATAGGTGGGTTGTCGCTACCTTAGAGTTCTTCTTTATGGCTACTGTGTCTTGTAGAAACTGTACAAACTTTGGCATGGGGCAAATTCTCAACTTTTCAAGTATATTTCCCTGTTGGAAGAGGTGGATAGAAAGTCAGAAAATTAAGGGGACATGAGAAGGAAAAGGAGGTAAGGCAAGGCAGAAGAACCTCTCACTCCAACCATCTCATCTGTGGTTCTTTCTAGCTGAGAATTAAGAATTGTGACACAACTGACCTAGGTTGATATGAAACTTACCTGCAGAGACCATGCTCCCCTTTGGAGAGACACTGTAAGCAAGATTAGCAGAACTGTTAGGGTCAAGGTCTCCCTTTAGCCCTAGCTGGCCTGGAACTCACTGGTAAACCAGGCTGGTCTCAAGCTCACGGTGATTCACCTGTGTCTACCTCCTGGGTACTGGAATTAAAGGTGTGAGGCATGACACCCCACTCTTACATTCTTTCCACCCCCTTTTCTGCAATGTTTTGTAAGCCTTGGAGGGTGCAGTATAGAAATCCCATTTATGGATAGGCATTCAACAGTTTCTAGGTCCAGCACAGCATGAAGGAAAGACATACTACTCAACTAGAATCTCAGGAGTCAGGGACCAGGAGGCACACTGCTGAGGGAACAGCAGCCCTGAGTTTGTGTCCCACTGTGTTTATTGTCTTAGCTTACATAAATAGGACAAACATAGATCATTACTCTATGAAGATATTCTTAGAGAAACTTCCTCAAGATGTCTTGGTATGCTATTTTAAAACAGAGAACTTGTTTGCTAAGTAGGAAATTAGCTAAGCAGAACAGAACTCATGACCTGTGATTAGAGTGTTCTTTTCAAGTCTGAGGTCCACTATCTCTAAAGTATTGCATAAGCATAGTTATTTAGAAAGCAATGTGAAGGGCATATCATGTTTATTTAGCAAAACGATAGCAGTGGCTTTCGCACTAGGGCTTAGGCCTTCCTAGCCAGTGCTAGGCATGAATTCCCTCTTTGTGGAGCGGGCATCAAAACCAATCAGAAAGTGGTTGGTTATTTGCATTATGCTCATGCCACTATTGTGCCAGGGGGCACATCTTGCTCTCCAGGCCAGTAATGTGGCATTCAGGGTCCAAGGCTGAGTAGGACTATTGATAATTGTTCCTTTAAAGCCTGTCTAGCACCTTCTAGCATTAGGAAAATTCGACAGAAAATGCTTCCCTGCTGGTAGCATTTGCAGGGAAACACACATGGGTCTCCTTTCTCATCACTCACATCCTTTTGAAGACATATTCCTTTCATTCATCCAAAGAGTAGAGAGAAATGTTCCTTCTTTGTTGTGACACCAAAAATAGATCAAAATAAGATTTACTCTCTAAAATCATTTGTTTATGATACTAACAAGCAATCCACAATATCTTCTGTGACAGTCTCTTCAAGTGCCTCACAGACAATAAAATATAAGGCTGAAACATATGATTTAGAGTCCACAGGTTTTCACTTTGAGAGAGGTTGAAGACACCAGCACTGTGTGCATCAAAGCATGGCTTTAAAATTATTCTCAGGAGACACAGTATGGTTTATAGACTCACCAAATCTCCAGGGGCGCCTGCAGGAAGATTAAACACCTGGGATGTGAGGAATCCAATTTCCCAGTGGATGGGCAGTATAAGAGAAGCCAATGATGTTTGGTCCAGAAAAGATATGTGAAGTCAGTGTTGAGTATCCTAGGTTCTTTTCAAATATTTCCTTTTACATGTACAAGCAAACACAAGACAACTATAAATAACCCATCTTTGATTCACTCGGCTTTGGTTTTCATTTTATATAACTGAACCACCTTAGAACAGATGCCTCAAAAGTAGGTTAACATTTTTCTTTTTTTTTTTTTTTTTTCTTTTCGAGACAGGGTCTCCCTGTAGCCCCAGCTGTCCTGGAACTCACTCTGTAGACCAGGCTGGCCTTGAACTCACAAAGATCCGCCTGCCTCTGCCTCCCAAGTGCTAGGACTAAAGGCGTGCGCCACCACGCCCAGCGGTTAACATTTTTCTATAATATATCTTGGCCTCAGTATAAAGAGAAATTGTAGAAAATTGGACTCAAAATGGGACTTTAAACAGCAGTAGATCTTCGCAGCTGGATGTTTGTGTACCTTCACTATCATCCTCCTCTGGGACTAGAATGAGAACCTGCTGCTTGCGAACTCTGGACCACCCTGGTAAATGGATGGAACTAGAAAATGGATAAGCCTGATTCAGAAAAAGAAGAGACACATGTGCTCTCTCATTTGTGGATCTAGCTCCAAATCCTTAGATGTTTGTATATATCCTGATGTAACCCTAGCAAGCCAGGAAAATGAAAAGCAACCACTCGGGGAAGAGGAGGATGGGAAGAAGGAGCTCCATAGAGGGGCATAGCAGGAGACAGGCATTAAGGGGGAAACGAAGAACATGGGAGCTGTTTTAATTGGAGACAGAAGAGGGAGAGTGATACAGAGATAGAGGAAGGAAAGAGTAATAATGCTTGAGGGCTATAAAAAAAAAGAGAAAGGTGATATTTACTAAGCCTACTGAAAATACAAGTAAAATAAATGTGAGTGTGCATGTATAGCTTAAGGTTATATAACAAAAACCACAGTGCCAGACAAGGGAAACCTCTATTCTACTTCTTGGCCAGGGTAGTCAAAAGCACTCCCAAAATAATGCAGGCTATTGCAATAGCCCCTGATTATCCCCCAAACTTGAAGGTAAGCTCCTATTGCTGATGATGTGGCATACTTCAGACACAGGACTTGGAGCAACCGAGCTGGATTGACAGCACCCTCCCTGAAGACTAGCTCTGAGAGTATCAGAGCAGTACCAGTAAGTGCTCCAACCCAGCCATAAAACCTACAAACCACAATGACTGGCCCAGAAAGCTGTCTCTACTGGTGCAGTAATGGCACTTTTATCTTGGGCATGACCAACAGGTGTCTAATGGGACTCAAGGCCTGCTCAATAGGAGGGAAATCATACATGACTCTGTAAATATGGTGAAGTTAACATGGGTAGAGAGGTCATAAACTAGAGAAAAATCTACTTTTGTCACTTCCCTAGCCCAATGTAATTTTTTACTGTGTTCTAAATATGTATCATATTTGCAAACAAGTATGCTTCTCAGTACTCATCAAAAAAGCTTGTCTTTGCAACAGATGGAGATGATTACAAAGTTCCACAACTGCAATTGTGTAATTGCACTCCTGTAATCCCAACACTTGGAAGGCAGAGAGGCAAGTGGATCTCTATGAGTTCAAGGCCAGCCTGGTCTACATAGTGAGTTCCAAGCCAGCTGGAACTACAAGAAAACCTTGTCTCAAACAGACAAAAAAAAAAAAAGTTCCACAACTGATCAAATGCAGAGAATAAGTGACTGTGAGGGGTCCAGCCCTAAGTGACACATCTATAATGCAATTGCTACACCTAAGGCTCAGGGAACATCCTGGGAAAGGGGGTGAAAAGAATATAAGAGCCACAGGACTGAGACACTTGCTGATAGTTATACATTCTAGACATGGTGGGGAAGCTGCCAAAGAAATCTCCATAGTCTGGTAGTCTAACAAGATCTGCATAACCAGATGAGACGTCAAGGTGGATGGGAGAAATTCCATGGGGTCCCACCTCCAAATAAAGAGCTACAGGCAATCAGTGGATGTTGAGAGAGGAAGAAAGATCAGTTTTCTCCAGGAACTAGCTCCCTGAGATGCAGTCTAATCACCAATGGGGAGCCCTAAATGCAGAAACGCACAAACACAGCTAAATGCACTCAGTGAGAGGTGTGTGTGTATGGGGGGATGTATAATGTGTATATCAACATATGATATACAGTAATAACTATATGGCAATAACAGTCAAAGAAGAGGACAAAAACTGAGAGGAGGGGCATGTGAGGGGTTGGTTGTTGACAGTGAGGGATGGGAATAATTCAAAGCCAATATTCATGTATAAAATTCTCAAAAACTAAAACTATAATTTAAAAAAGGAACAATAAAATATTAATAAAAATGATTTTTCTTGTAAAATAAGGTAAATGACATTTTTCTTTAGCAGAAAAGAACTCACAAGCATGGTCTATGGCTAATTCTCAGTTAGATAACTTTCTTAGGCAGCTCCCTAAACTTCAATTGGACAATGATACATAAAGATATTTTTAGGACAGGTATGATGGCACATGCTTTTAATTCCAAAACTTGGGAGACAGAGGCAGGTACATCTCTGAGTTCAAGGCCAGCCTAATCTAAATAGTGAGTTCCAGGGCTAGCCAGGGCTACATGGTGAGACCCTATCTCTGAGATGGACCTTGACCTGTATGATAGAATGCATGAAATCTAGTAAGCATGCTATGGGGGGGGGTGCAGACAGAGGAGGGGTTCCAAATATGATTAAGATATACTGTATGAAATACATGAAAAAGTTAATAAAAAACACACAAAATTAAAAATAAAACAAATAAGGCAAACAAACTGAAAACAAAGAAAGATATTTTCAGATTTGGGATGATTCCCTATGGGTCACCCAGACTGAGGGACTGCTCAGGCAACTGACTCATTTTTTTGTGGAGAACCAAAGAATCATGTCTTGACTATTATGGAATTTTTACCTGACCATGTGGATGGGTGTATGTGGGGTGTGTGTATGTGTGTGTGTGTGTGTGTGTGTGTGTTCATGTGGGTGCAAACCAGACATATAGTTTGTCTGTTTGATACAGGGTCTCTCTTTAGTGTCAGCTGGAGCTTACTATGTAGACTAGGCTGGCTTCGGCCTCACAGAGATTCACCTGTCTCTATCTCCTAAGTGTTGGGATTAAAGACATCCACAACCAGGCATATATAACTGGAAAGAACCTGTGCCATCATTAAAGTTGAGTGCTCTGTTTTTATTAATACTAAACAACTTAGGCCATGGGTCTCCAGCATCCAAGATTTGTATTTCAAATCAAATTGATGTCAGATTCTGCATTAAATTTTGTGTGAGCTCTACAGCCACTCTGCCAGCTGAACCTGGTACTGGTATGGAACCAGGAAGCTGAGGTTGTTATTACTCAACAGGCTTATGATAGGAAGATGAGGAAATGGAGCAAAGTCCACCTGGCAGGTAGAGACCTGTCACCTGCCATTTAGGCCTTCCATCTCACTGAGGAAAACACCAATGGCCTTAGAAGACCCTCAGGGCCTTACACTGTCCCTCCCCTAAAGTCATCACCTCCCCTGCCTCTGGTTACTTGTCCCACACACACTAGACTCTGTGCTGGTCCCCAAATATGCATGCCCCTATGCTAAAGTCTGCTGTACCCAAATCTTAAAACCATTTCTCTTTGTCTTCTTCTTTACTATTCTTTGATAAATGGCATATAAGCCCCCATGCCTAATCACTGTATGAAAGTTTGCAAAGTCTTATGTGTCATATAAACCTGTTAATATCAAATAAAATTTGTCCCCACTTATTCTGACCTTTGTTTATGGATTCCAGGAGAAATTCTTAGAAGGTAGAAGAATGCTTTATTCTTTTTAGCTCTATAATAGATTAATTATAGATAATATAATTGAAGATATTATAATTAATTTTTCACTGGCTATACAGAACCCTTGTTTGGGAAATACAAACCCAGGGTTGTGGTTTGTGACTGCTGGTTTTAACCATCCAGAAAAGATCAACAACAGCAAACGCTGAGACACTGCAGCATGTTGGACCCTCATACATGTATCACAAGGCTCTTTTCTTACCAAAGAGTAAAAGGATAAGTTTTAATCTGTCTAGTAAGGATTTAAGGACTCATACTACTGTATCTAGGCAAGGTCATCTTGCCTCACTCCTCACCAACTTTGAGTATATAAACTCCCCAGATTCTTCCCTATCAGACATCTACTCCATGAGTTTCTTTCCTGTGAACTCAGCTCTTGAATACAAGAATGAGCAGAGAGGATTCTCAGCTCATTTAGTGAACATAGTACTGGTCACTGTCTTTAACACATGTTATCTAGCCTATCATTACTGACCAGTGCAAATTGTCCAGTACTGTTAACCTATGCACATCATCGCAAAATGCTGAGGTTCTATAGCTACCCTGGCGAGACATGGTCATTAAGAAACAAAATTTGGGGCTGGAGAGATGGCTCAGCAGTTAAGATCGCTGAGTGCTCTTGCAGAGGACCCAGGTTCCATTCCCAGCACCCACATGGCGGCTAAGAATGTCTTTAAGCTGGGTGTGGTTGTGCACACCCAGCTTAAATCCCAGCATTTGGGAGGCAGAGGCAGGTTGATCTTTGTGAGTTCAAGACCAACCTGGTCTACAGGGCTATTTGTTTTATGTGTGACGTATATACCTGCATATTTTGGAGCAATACAAATTGGAGGGAACACCAACAAAAGGACTGTGTCAAAGAACTGACTGAAACAGTAAACTCCTGCCCAAAAACTTTAAAAAGACTGAGAAAAGGAGGCAAGACACGTATGGCAGAATGCATGAACTGGGGTGGGGTGGGGGCATGGAAAGGGGAATGAGTCTAAATTGGACTGAGAAACGTATGAAATGCACAAAACTTCAACAAAAATATTTTTTAAAAAGACAAAAGGTTTACCCATGTTATTATCAGATGGAAGAGGTAACGCAGAATCCGAAACTTCGCAGGGTGGCTGATGGCAGGAGGGATGTCATCAGTGAGGAAGTGGTCTGTGAGAACCCACACATCATCGACTCCCAGAACCAAGAGGCACCAAACAATGAGGAGGATCCCCACCAAGGAAATCATGGTCTTGCTCCTACAGACTGATCTGAGGAAACCCCGACGGCTTTGTCGAAGTTTCTCACCCACAAACCCAGGCATCTTGTAACCTGCAGGGCAGCATCAGGGCCAGCCCCGCACCCTTTTAGACAGCTGTGCCACATAAGGAATATCCTCATCTGAAGAGCTTGTTGGATTCTCCCACCCTACCCCAGAGGCTCCTGCCCAGCAGCAATAGAGCCCAGGTACTTCATCCCCAGGGCAGGACAGTGTTTCATCACAGAACCCTGACATTGGCCAGTCCAGTTAGCAAATGGACTCGATCATTTTGAAGGTGATGCCAAGCCATGTTCAGATCTCTGTAGGGTTGGGAAAACTCACTGAAGTCAGGTCAGCTACCTTGTGACTCTCCTCTGAGGCATAAAATCAGAGATTAGAGAGGTGGTGGTGTGTGTGCCAACCAGTATTAGATGAGGAAGAACAGAGGGGAGGGAGGGAGCAGCCACAGCCTCCCCCCCATCCTCACCTATCTGCCGCTGTTCCCCAGCTTGTTCTGCTCAACACTCAAGGTCAGCTTTGCAGTTGCTCCTTCTATTGTTTTCTACATTATTATGCTTTCACATCTAGAAGCTTAGTCATCCAAAGGGAACTTCCTCTCTGTTCTAGTTCCTTTTAGACAAAAAAAGCAACTTAGGGAAGAAAGGGAATATTTAGCTTCCAATTCCAGACCACAGTCCATCATTTGGGGGAAGTTAAGGTAAGGTGCCTGTGTGTATTCAGGGTGAAATGAGCACAAAGCTGGAAGAAGTTTCTACAGAGATAGATGGGCTCTCCAAAAGTTTTCTGACAAGGTAGACTGCAGCCATTGCATTTGTGAACTCCCAGCAGCTGTGGTTCCCTGCAGGAGAGCAATCAAGTCAGCTAAAACTGCAGCATGGCTAGGAGAAGGGGGCTGTAGAGCCCCACCCCTAGCTGAGAAGCTGACAGTAGTTGCAGGCTTCTGGGAGAGGAAGAGTCACTTGTCTCAGAGGTGTGGCCCATCCTCCAGCAGATAGTCCTGCCCCCATGATTATGCAGGCAGCACTAATTGGATTTCAGGGGAATTAAAAAATGATGAGGACATGAAGGTGGGAAAGTGATGGTTTGGAGGGGGACTGGAGAGAAGTGGGAGGGATGCATATGTGTGAAATTGTCAAAGGATAAATTTAAAAATGTGAATTAGGGGCTGGAGAGAGGGCTCAGTGGTTAAGAGCCCTGGGTGCTCTTACAGAGGACCCAGGTTCAATTCCCAGTACTATCTGTAATTCCACTTCCAGGGGAGCCAAGGCCCTCTTTTGACCTCTGTGGACACTGGGCGACACAGGTGCACTTACATACATGCAGGCAATATACATAAACTATGAACACATAAACTAAAAATAATAAATAAAATGTTAAGAAATAAAAATATGAATTAAGCAAACAATTTCTTATGGAAGGAGGGAGCAGGTTCACAGGGGGCACGAAACTCATAAGAAACAGAACTCAAGAGGTCCCTCACTGAGTTTCTAGGAAGAGTAAGCAGTTTCTGGAGAGAGGAGTCTCTTTCTTGTTGTCACTGCCTACAGGCTGTGACAGGGACTCAACCATGCAGCTTTTGTGAGTTGTCACCCATTCTGGACAAGCTTCTCAGTGATACAAATACACGAGTCACTTGTGATCCTATAAGCAATTCCTTACCCATGGTCCTCAATAAACTCTGATTTTACAAAGCTGGATTTGTACAGAATTATTTCTTTGGGCTGTCATTGTAATTTCTACTTGGGGTGAACAGAAACAGACACCCCCCCCCCAAGGCTGAAGGGATGGCTAAGAGCACTTGCTGCTCTTGCAGAGAATCTGAGTTCAGTTCCCAGCACCCACATCCGGTGGTCTACCCCTACCTATAACTCCAGTTCCAGGGTATCTGACACCCTCTGCTGGACACTGTGAGCAACCTGCATGCACATGACACACATGAGTATACGTTGGCACACATACAAATAAAATAAGGGGTTGGAGAAATGCCTCAGCAGTTAAGAGCACTGGCTGCTCTTGCAGAAGACTCGGGTTTGATTCCCACCACCCACATGGCGGCTAACAACTATCCATAACTGCACTTCCAGGGGAATTCGACACCTTCTTCTGACCTCCAAGAACATTGCATGATGACATGGGTGCACTTACACACATGCAGGCAACACACTCAAAAACATAAATAAAATAATAGAAAAATAAATAACAAATAAGCCTTTAAAAGTAAAGAATAAAAATCAAGTGAGGAATTAGAGATGGCTGAGAAACACCTTTAGAAGTGTTCAACATCACTAATCATTAAGGAAATGCAAATGAAAACCATTTTAAGGTATCATCTTACTCCAATAAGACTGGCTAGGATCAAGAAAACAAATGATACCAAGTGCTGGAGAGGTTGTGGGGAAAGGGGAACACTCATCCACTGCTGGTGGGAACGTAAACTCATGCAGCCACTATGGAAAGCAGTGTAGAGAACCCTTGGAAGACTTGGAATGAACTTGCCACCCGACCCAGCCATACCACTCCTGGGCATGTACCCTCAAGACTCACCCCACTGCAGAGATACATGCACAGCCATGTTTATTTCAGCTCTCTTCACAATAGCAAGGAGCTGGAACCAACCCAAATGCCCCTCAACTGATGAGTGGATAGAGCAAATGTGGTACATCTACACAATGGAGTTCTATGCAGCAGTAAAGAAAGAC
>VZQC01005517.1:123652-179117 GCA_009823505.1 Rhizomys pruinosus | reverse complement strand
ATATATATATATATATATATATATATATATATATCACTCATCAAACATTGTATTTTATCCACAATAATATCCTTTTTTTGTGTCTTTTTGAGACAGGGTCTCCCTTTAGTCCCATCTGGCCCGGAACTCGCTATGTAGACCAGACTAGCCTTGAATTCACAGAGATCCTCCTGCCTCTGCCTCCCAAGTGCTGGGATTAAAGGCATACACCACCACACCCAGCTTCATACTAATATCTTTAATTAGTAAGAGCTTGCCACCTCTTTGTTTATATTAAAAATACTTCATGACTTCTTCCCATATCACCAAGATACTTGTTAATATATTGCCTAAAGTTATTGCTGCATTGACATTTTCTCTGACTTTCAAGCTACTAGCTTATTTTACATCTGTCCTTAACACTTATATTTCATCCATCTTGTCTGTCTTTTCTTTTTAAAAAATATTTTATTTATTATTTTTATTATTTATTTATTTATTTATTTATTTATTTATTTATTTATTTATTTATTTGGTCTTTTTGAGACATGGTCTCCTTGTAGCTCTGGCTGTCCTGGAACTCACTCTGTAGACCAGGCTGGCCTTGAATTCACAGAAATCCGCCTGCCTCTGCCTCCCAAGTGCTAGGATTAGAGGCGTGTGTTACCACGCCCGATTTATTTTTATTATTTTATGTATGAGTGTTTTGCCTGTGTGTGTAAGTGCAACTGTGCCATGCAAAGCCCATGGAGGTCAGAAGAGGACATCAGATCCCCTGGAACTGGAGTTACGGGCAGTTGTTAGCTGACATGTAGGTGCTGGGAATCGTACTCAGGTGGTCTGCAAGAGCAACCAGTGCTCTTAACCACTAAGTCATCTCTCTAGTCCTGTGCTTTCCCATCTTTCTTTTTTTTTTAATTTTATTTATTTATTTTCTATGTGTATGAATGTACTGTCTGCATGCAGGTTTGTGCACCTGTGTTGTGCAATGCTGCAGAGGTCAGAAGAGGGTGTTGGATTCCCCTGGAGCTGGAGTTCTCCTGGAATTGGAGTTACAGAAGGTTCTCAGCTGCCATGTGGTTGCTGGGGATCGAACCTGGGTCCTCTGCAAGAGCAGTCGGCGCTCTTAACCGCTAGGCTATCTCTCCAGCCCCATCCCATCTTTCTAATGAACAAAAATGCTTGCCCAGTCAGTTGCACAGGAATGTATTTCCAGACATTTCTAAGAACTGTTTGATAGAAAATCACTAAAGTGTGAGTGGGTTGAAAGACTTGGAAGGAAGGATGTTTGGTGGTTGTAGTAAGCTTTGTGTTATTTAGACTGTGATCATTTGTTGGAAGATGAAGAACTTCTCCTTGGAGTTAGATTTTAATTTAATTGGACTTAGATCAAATTGAATTTTAATTTGAATAACATTTGAATTCCATAAACCCAGTTTCATGAGATCTGGTCTCCATGGTCACTCCATGACACAGGTACACTTACAAACATGCAGCCAAAACACACATACACTTAAGATAAAAAAAATAAGTCAAAATTTTAAATGGGCAAATGGGACACAGTGGTAGTTCATAAAATATTATGTCTAAATATTCAATATTCTTTTTTTTTTTCCACAACATTTTTTTTATTGATGCTTTGTGCATTTCATACATCATTTTCCAATTCAGTTCAGGCATATCTCCCCTTCCCTTCACCCCCACCCCCACCCCAACCGAGATCATGCATTCTGCCATGACTGTCCTGCATATCTCTCTCAGTTTTTTTTTCCATTTTTTAGCTATAAGTGATAATCCATGAGTACAAGCATCCTTCATGTATAACCAATTTGCAGGCTGTTGTGCCCAAACACCCACAGCCCCACCTTCTTGTGGGTGTTAGGAATCAAACCCTGGTCCTCTGTAAGAGAAGCCAGTGCTTCTAAATTCTGAGCTATCTAGCTTGAACCCTTGACACAATTTCCCTAATTTTATAGTGTTCTCATTTTACTGATTTGTAAAAGTTCTGAATTTCTAGAGTTGGTTACAAACATATTTCTACAACTCGTACCCTGCCATTTAACATTTTTCATAGTGTATTTTAAGCCATAGAAGTTCCAAAGTTTAATAGTCTTATTTCTCTCTTCTTATGTTCTATTAAAATTATCCTTCTCCACTCAGGAGGCAGAGGCAGGGGGATCTCTGTGAGTTCAAGGCCAGCCTAGTCTACAGAGTGACCTCAAGGCCAGGTAGAACTAAAGGGAGACCCTGTCTTGAAAAGACCAAAAAATTTTATCATTCTCACCTTTAATATAATTGAAACATTTTATGTAGCACTTAATATGATTTATAGTTTTATATTTAATACTTGGATTTACATTTACTGAAAATTGTTTCATTTATGTTTTGTGAAATTTCTCGAGGTCAAATTACAAAGTTGCCTTTCAAATGTCTTATCGTTTTCTTATTTGATTTATTTCAAGGCTTCTGACTATGTAAACAAAAGTTTGTTTAAATTTCATAGAATATTATTCATTTCAGGATACTGGTTAATACTGAAAAAATTATTTATTCATTATTTATTCTTACAATATTTTGGAAACTCTTTTGAATATTCTACAGAAAAAAATTTCCTTGTGATTGGCAATAACTTTTGAATAGTTAGAAATTGATTTACATTTCATGCTGCTCTGCCTGGAAACTCTAAGGCATCAAAGAGATATAATGATGGGATCCATTGGCATGGTTCAAAATTTGGAGTTAAATTGTATTTGGAATAAATAACATTTTACCATTAAAAACAAACAAACAAACAAAAAAAAAACATTTGAATTCCAGCTCTACAGACCTCTTGCCAACTGGCTGAATGTAGCTAGATTGCTTACAAGCACCATTTTGGCTATCAAATAAGAGACTAGCGCAAAAGCTGCCTCTGTTCTGTGTGCCTGGGTAAAGAAGAAGAATTAGAATTTAAACAATAAACTGTATTCCAAATAGAGGAAAAGAGGAAGAGCTTCAGAAAGTCACAAAAGTAAGGATAGAATACCTGAACAGTGTGGAAAAGAAAACAGGATGCACAGCCAAGAAGCCAAGTCCAGCACAGGGCCAGGAACGTGAGTATCCAGCAAGAGGAATGGGAAGCAGAAGACTCCCTCAAAAGGCAAGTCAGGCAGCCCTGGTGAAAGAGACCAGCAGCCCAACTTTCAGAACAAGTCTCAGAGTTGAGGCTTTTGGTGGAACAGTGACTCTCAAGCAGTGGGATCAACATTGGAGAAGAATTAACACTTTGTCACTGAGTCTCTATGACTCAGGCCAGGTGCAATCCTGAGAAAGAACCTGTTTGAAACTGACTTACTCTGGGGGCCCAAGAATAAAGAACAACAAATGGGCAGGGAGCCTGAATTTAAGCTGCCAAAGCCATCGCAGAGGCAGAGAAAGACAGCTGTGGGAGACTGCTGGCTGTGGAAACCCTTCCTTTTTACTGCACTCACATTGGTTTTATCCTTTCCTGTATGTAAAAAAAGTATGTTTTATTTTTATATGAATTCATTGGCTAAATTAAAAAAAAACTGAGACCCTACTGAATACTGTCTCCAAGAAACATGGTTCATTGATATAGACACCCACAGACTGAGAGTCAGAGTATAGAACTCAATCAGTAAAGTAAATGGAAGTCCCCTCCGCCCCCAGCAAAGGAAAGCTGAATTAGCTATTCTGATGTCTATTAAAGGGGACTTTAGGGCTGGAAAGATGGCTCAGTGGTTAGAAGCACTGACTGCTCTTGCAGAGGAACCAGGTTTGATTCCCAGCACCCACACTGAGGCTAAGAACTGTTCCAAGGGAATCTGATGCCTCTTCTGACCTCCACGGCACTGCACACCATGGGTGCACTCACATATATACAGGCAATACACTTGTACACATAAATAAAAATAAAGTAAAATATTACAAAAGAGGACTTCAAACAAAAATAAGTAAAAAGAGATAAAGATGACCATTATGTGCTAATAAAGGGAACAATTCATTGAAAAGACATACTAACTATACATAAATATGTACCAAATATTGGGGCTTCCAGTTTAATAAAACAAACACTAATGGGCATAAAAGATTATATAAGTCTTGATATAAATGACAGTGGATGACTTTAATACCCCCATCTTACTGTTACATAAGTCATCCAAACTAGAAATCAATAATCTTCTGGGTCTGGAGAGTTGGCCTAGTGGTCAAGAGTGCCGACTGCTCTTGCAGAGGACCCAGGTTCGATCCCCAGCACCCACATGGTGGCTGAGAACTGTCTTTGGCTCCAGTTCCAGAGGAATCCGACACCCTCTTCTGACCTCCACGGCATTGCACGACAAGGGTGCACCAAACTACATGCAGACAGTACATTCATACACATAAAA
The DNA here is from genome assembly GCA_009823505.1 of Rhizomys pruinosus. Lineage (NCBI taxonomy): Eukaryota > Metazoa > Chordata > Mammalia > Rodentia > Spalacidae > Rhizomys > Rhizomys pruinosus. The sequence goes on along the minus strand of VZQC01005517.1, from coordinate 174,750 downwards.
AATAAATAAAATTTAAAAAAGAATCTTCTGAATTAAACACCATGGAGAAAAATGGACTTAACAAATAAGTACAGAATATTCCATGCAACAGATATGGAACACATTCTTCTTAGCAGTCACAGAACCTACTCTACAATAGATGACCTTTTTGTTTGCATCTTTTTTAGACAGGGCCTCCCTGTAGCCCCAGCTAACCTGGAACGAGCTATATAGACTAGGCTTGCCTTGAACCCACAGAGATCTCTTGCCTCTGCCTCCCGAGTGCTGGGATCAAAGGCATTCACTACCACACCTAGTAGACAAATGACATTCTAATTCGCAGGTCAATTCTTAACATTTACAAAAGAATGAAAATAATTTCTAGGGGCTGGTGAAATGTCTCAGCAGTTAAGAGTGCCTGCTGACTGCTCTTGCAGAGGACCAGGTTTGATTCCCAGCACCCACGTGGAGGCTAAGAACCATCTTTAAGCCAGGTATGGTGGTGCACACCTTTAATCCTAGAACTTGGGAGGCAGAGGCAGGCGGATCTCTATGAGTTCAAGGCCAGCCTGGACTACAAAGTGAGTTCCAGGACAGCCGAGGCTAGAGGGAGATCCTGTCTCGAAAAGACAACAACAACAACAAAAAAAAAGGGACAAAAATCAGAACAAAACCAAATGATAAACAAGACTATAATACCCAGCCAAATTAACCAAAAGAAAGACAAAGACACAAATTGATAAAATTAGGGATGAAAGAGGAGAGCATACAATAGAATCCAATGAAAAGTTGGACTAATGGTAATACTTTGAAATTTTATATTTAAAAAGTCTGAAAATTTTGGAAAAAAAATAGTTGAAGTCCTAGACACATATGACCTCCAAAGACTAAATCAAAGACTTAGACTTAGTAATGATGTTAAAGAGGTAATGAAAATCTTCCCCACAGTTAAAAGCTCTGGACCAGAGTTATAGTCAAACCTTTAATGAAGAGCTAACATCAACAATCCTCAAATTGTTCCACAAAGCAGAAAGAAAAGGCACACTACCAAACTCATTCCGCAAAGCCAGCATTACCCTGATATGAAAACCAGATAGGAAAACAATGGCAACGACAGCAACAAAAAATCCTGTGAACCATCTCCTTGATGAACATGGATGAAAAAAAATCAGTAAAGTTTTTGTAAACCCTATTGAAGGTCATATTAAGAAGGTCAGGGGGGAGGAGGCCCCACACAGCAGACGAGATAAAGCACGGTCCACACCCTCATTGCCCTCCCCACCGACAAAATCCTTCAGTTCCTGCTTGGATTTACTTTGGGCAACGTGGTTGGAATGTATCTGGCTCAGGACTATGACATGCCAAACCTGACTAAGAAACTTCAAGAGATTAAAAAGGACTTGGAAGCCAAGAAGAAACCCCCTAGTTCCTGATGCCAGCGCAGTGCTGTATTCTGGACCCACTGATCCCACCTCCTGAGGGACCCGCCTTGTGTCCTGCCTCATCCCAAAGCTTTTGTGTTCCTATCCAGTCTCAAACCCTGTGTGTTGCCTCGGTCACAATGGGGCCAGAAGTTAAGAATTACCCAGCAGCCTCGCCTGCCTCTTTCCGTATCTTCCATTCAGCCACCTAGGAGGCTCTAAGACTAGAACTGTGGTGCTAGATTAGTAAGCAGAACTTTCAGTGTTGCTTGCCTGTCCTTTGGGATATCTACTACCTGTTGGTAAAAAGAATTAATGAGTTTAGAAACTTGATCAGAAACAGTAATGCTGACTTCACTGTCTAGCGATTACAGTGGGTGCTTGTTAGATCTTTGTTAACCACATTTTATTGTTTCAAAATAATTAAAATTAGATCTCCAAGCCAAAAAAAAAAAAAAAAAGGCCATACACCCATGATTAATTTGATTTTATCCCAGATATTCAAAGTTCAACATACACAAATCAATAATGTCAGGCAAAGCATAAATAGACTTCAGGACAGAAATCACATGATTAACTCATTAGATGCAGAAGAGGTCTTTGATAATCCTCAACACTCCTTTGTTCCATATAGAGAATGATCTATGAAAGCCATACTTTGGGTTTTGAGTGAGTGAGTTTATTAAGAATGTAGCAAGCCATGGTAAAGGAACCAATAATAAGTATCAGGTAGGTAGAAGAAGCAGATAGATCACAAAGTATCATCAACCTGAACACAAAAAATCCAGCAGAAATGATTGGAGTAGGCTGATGGTGAGAGCAAGTGAAAGTAACATGAAATCAGGTACTCACAACAAAAAGTGGCAAAACAGTCAGGCCTGAGTTCCTGACTCAGTGACCTCCACACAGAGCAGGGCACACTCTCCACAGGAAGCTTCCTGGTTCTTTTGCTCCCTGTGGGCATTTTTACATCATGGGATAAACAATAAAAACCTCTGTTGGAAAACATTTCCCCCCCAATAACTTCTCAATGGCATAATGGTCTTACCCTTGGGCTGTTTTACTGTTCTCTTTTCTTCTTAACACAGGGTCAGAGGACCATCCCAAATAAGGAGCTTTGGAGGACACTTTGAGACAAACATGTTTGAGTTTGAAATGAGAGTGGTCTACCTTACTCCCAGAACCAGCTTCTAAGTAAGCCTAAATAACACATGACAATTTACTATGAATTTTATATTACACGTTTCATGATAAAGCCCTGAAGAACCAAGACAAGGAACATATGTGAACATAATGAAAGCTATTAACAAACACATAGTCAACATTATACTAAATGAGGAAAAGCTAAAAACATTTCCTCCATAATCAGGATGAGACAATTTTTCACAATGCTCTTACTCATAGATATAGTGCTTGAAGTCTTTTTTTTTTTTTTTTTTTTNAACATACACAAATCAATAATGTCAGGCAAAGCATAAATAGATGACTTCAGGACAGAAAATCACACAATGATTAACTCATTAGATTGCAGACAGAGACTCTTTGATAGATGCCTCAACACGACCTGCTTGTTCATTAGAATAAAGATCTAATGAGAGCCAATAACGTTTAAGGGTTTTGAGTGAAGTGAGTTTCGTTAAGCTGTACAAGCCATTGTAAAGGAACCAATAATAAGTATCAGGTAGGTCGAAGAACAGATAGATCAAAAGTAATCATCAACCCTGAACACAAAAAATCCAGCAGAAAATGATTGGAGTAGGCTGATGGTGAGAGCAAGTGAAAAGTAGATGAAATCAAGGTACCTCCAACAAGGAACAAAAAGTGGCAAAACAGTCAGCCGGGCCTGAGTTCCTGACATCAGTGACCTCACACAGAGCAGGGCACACTCTCCACAGGAAGACTTCCTGGTTCTTTTGCTCCCTGTGGGCATTTTTACATCATGGGATAAACAAAAATAAAAATAAGAAAAAACCTCTGTTGAAACATTTCCACCCCCAATAAATATCTCAAATGGCATATGGGTCTCTGACCTTGGGCTGTTTATTAATAACTGTTTCTCTTTTCTTCTTAACCAAACAGGGGTCAGAGACCATTCCCAATAAGGAGCTTTGGAGGACAACTTTGAACAAAACAGTTTGAGTTTTGAAAGGGGGAGAGATGGCTACCCTAACCTTACTCCCAGAACCAGCTTCTAAGTAAGAGGAGCCTCAAAACACAACAATTCTGACTTTCTATGCAATCTAATTTCCCATACACGTTTCATGTAACGCCCATGAACGCAAAACCCCCACACAGACCCATACTTGTGAACGTACTGAAAGCTATTACACACACATAGTCACATTATAACTAATCGGGAACCAGACTCAAGCAACCACTTTCTCCATATCAGATGAGAACCTTTTATTTTTCCTACACTGCTCTGACTCATAGATAAGCGGCTTGAAGTCCTTTTTTTTTTTTTTTTTATTTTTGGTCTTTTTGAGACAACCCGGGTCTCCCCTTTAGTCCCTGTGGCCTGGGAGCTCACTGTGTAGATTGAGGCTGTGCTTGAGCTCACAGAGATCTGCTGCCTTGGCATCGTTCCGAGTGCTGGGATTAAAGGATGTACCACCACTCCTGCCTTAAAGACAGTTCTTTAGCACCATTGGGTGCTGGGAATCGAACCTGGTGCCTCTGCAAGAGCAAGACAGTGCTTTTAACCAACTGAGCCATCTCTCCATAGCCCATTTGAATCTTAACTAGAGCAAAAAGATAAAAAGAAAGAATGATTCAATAGGAAAGGGAAGAAGTCAAAGTGTTATGCATAGTAAGGAATGGAGAGCCTGTTACTTAAAAGATCTTGATTACCAAAAAAGTCTCTTAGATTTGATATACACTTTCATCAAGTTATCAGATCTATGAATTCAGCATAAGAAATCAAGTCAACTTTCTTTACACCAAGAACAAAGCAACTGGAGAAAGAATTCAAAGGCCTTCCCACTCACAATTTAGTTTCAAACATAAAATCCTAGGAACAACCAACCAAAGACAACAAAAGATCTCTACAACAAAAATTTTAAACCGTTTAAAGAAAGAATTTGAGGAGAATCAGAAGATTGGAAAAACCTCCCATGCTCATGGGTGGGAAAATTAACATTGTAAAAAAGTCCATTATTCTACCGGAAAACCTTGTAAGATTTAATGGCAACCCCAATTCAAATCCCCAAGAGTTTCTTCACAGGCTGAGAAAAAAAAGTCCTAAATTTATTGAAAAACAAAAGACCCCAAAATAGCCAAAACAACCCTGAGTGAAAAGAGCTTTCCATACCAGACTTGAACTATACTACAGGCATATAGTCATAAACAGCCTTTGGTATTTGCACAAAAACAGACTTGTCGACCAATGGAACAAAACTAAATATCCAAACCTGAGCACAAACAACTTCAGCCACCTCATATTTTGACAAGGGAGGGAAATACACCAATGTGAAGAAAAGATAGCCCCATTCTTTTTTCCAAAAGGGGGGGCAAGGGGGTGGTTTTGGCAAAATTGTATCACCAATTGTAGAAGAATTGAAATTAAACCCCTACCTCTCGCCCTGTTACAAAAGTCAACTCCGATGGACCAAAGACCTCAAGCGTTGGAAACTCAACAACTCTGAAGGGGATAGAAGAAAATTTGGCAGCAAGACTACAAGACATAGGTATTATGTTGGGCGGCCTGTCATTACTGCTAACAGGTGGCTTCTAGCGTTCGCACCTTAAAAGATGGTGCCGACTTCCTGACATGGCTAGAGAACAACTAGCCACCTTTTCTGTATGTAGCCACTTCTTCCGCACTAGGGTAAAACTGCGCATGACTTTGAACCCGCACACCTAATATTCTAGTGAGGCATTGGGCCCTGTTGTGCTACGAGCCCACGCATTGGACATGCAAATGAGACATCGAACGGTACACCAATCCAAAGCATACCCAAACCCTCTGGACTACTATATAAACAGTGCTTCTGCCCCAATTCGGGGTCCTTCTCACAAAAAAGCTGTGCACAATAAAGTTGCTGGACAGAAGAATTTCTGTTTGTCGTGCCGTGAATGTTCCTTTGCCGGCAGAGCTTCTGCGCATGACGAGAATTTATAGAAAAACTTTCCTAATCAGACAGCAGAGCTGTGCGAAGAATTAAGGTTGACATGACAAAGGGACCTCTTAACTCAAAAGACTTCTGTTACATTCAAAAAATAAACAATCAAGGGAAGTGAAGAGAATCCACAGAGTGGGAAGAAAACCTTCACCACTGACACAAACCTTCACATCTGACAAAATATTGATTTCCAGAATACATAAAACTTTACTCAAAAAACAAAGAAGAAAACAAGATGACCCACTCAATAAATGGTGCAAAGAGCTGAACAGAGACTAAACAAGTGAGGAATTAGAGATGTCTGAGAAACACCTCAAGAACTGCTCAACATCACTAATCATTAAGGAAATGCAAATGAAAACCACTTTAAGATATCATCTTACTCCAATAAGACTGGCTAGGATCAAGAAAACAAATGATACCAAGTGCTGGAGAGGTTGTGGGGAAAGGGGAACACTCATCCACTGCTGGTGGGAATGTAAACTCGTACAGCCACTATGGAAAGCAGTGTGGAGAACCCTTGGAAGACTTGGAATGAACTTGCCACCCGACCCAGCCATACCACTCCTGGGCATGTACCCTCAAGACTTACACCACCACAGAGATACATGCACGGCCATGTTTATTGCAGCTCTCTTCACAATAGCAAGGAGCTGGAACCAACCTAAATGCCCCTCAACTGACGAGTGGATAGAGAAAATGTGGTACATCTACACAATGGAGTTCTATGCAGCAGTAAAGAAAGACGACATCATGAGCTTTGCAGGAAAATGGCTGGAGCCAGAGGACATCATGCTGAGTGAAGTAACACAGTCCCAGAAAAACAAATGATGAGTGGTATGCCTCATCTGTGGATGCTAGTGCCAATTACCTAGTTGTAAGTATTTCTTGTGCACAGCCCCTTGAGCTTTTGTCCAAAGCAGTTGGGAGTGATGCATATTGGAAACAACAACAACAACAACAACCACAACAACAACAACAGAAAGGACTGCATCAAAGAACTGACTGAAACAGTGAACTTCTGCTCAAAACAGTCAACTTCCACATGGAGAATTTTGAGAAAGACTGAGAAAGAGATGAAAAGCATGTTTGGCAGAATGCATGAGCTCTTGTGGGGTGGGGGGCTGGGGGGGACACGGGTCTAGATTTGATAAAAAAATATATATATAAATAAATAAAAAGAAAGAAAGTATCATCCAGGCCAGGCTACAGGAAGTAGCCAGCTGACCTCTGGGCGGAGGGGTCAGCTCCCCATAGTGTCTGCAAAGCGGGTACTGTGTCCCCATCCCTCTTAGCAGGGCAGCGTGGTCCCTGTTTGGCATTAAAAGAAACCTTCCTACATGGGTTCTAGAATCGATCAACCACTTACTTTCAAACTCTGAAATTACTATATATGAGTGGAAAGTATGCATTCATATTTTAGAGTAATATAAAATTAAAGGAGGAAAATAGGAATTCTTAAACATAAGAAAAGAAAGATGCAGGACAGTTATGGCAGAATGCATGATCTGAGGTGGGGTGTGGGGGGAAGGAAAGGGGAATATTTCTAAACAACTGAGAAATTATGAAACACACAAAACTTCAATAAAAGCATTATAAAAAAAGAAATCAAGTCAAATTTCTATATGCTAATAATGTAAATAACAAAGTTTTTGAAAAAGGTGTCAACAAAAAACTATCACTCACAATAGCTTTTAAAAATACCTATTAGACCAATGATGAGATCTGGTGGCATGCATGAGTCATTCACAATCGCCAAGTATCCAGAAATCTGAGGTCATACACACACACACCCAAAAAAAATCTGGGCTGGATAGATGGCCCAGTGGTTAAGAGAACTGGTTGATTTGCAGAGGACTAAAATTTGGTTCTCAGCACCCACATCGTGGCTAACCACCATCAACTCTAGTTCCAGGGGATCCAACACCTTCTTCTGAGCTTTTTGGGCATTGCATGCAAATGGTGCACTTATATCTTTGTGGGCAAAACATTAATGCATACAAAATAAAAATAAATGAAAGCAACTTAAAAAAAAACTAGTAGTAGACTTAACCAAGGAGGTGAAAGCCCTCTGTAATGAAAACTTTAAGACCCCAAATAAAGAAACTGAAGCAGAGATCAGAAGATGGAAAAACCTCTGCTGCTCATATATTTCTAGAATCAATATTATACCAATGACTATAATGCCAAAATCCCATTACGTGTTCACTGCAATCTCTGTTAAAATTTCAATGACATTCTTCACAGAACTATAAAAAAAAAATCTCAAAATTCATGTCTGGTATTTTAGAAGGGAAATGTCTCCCCAGGGTCACATACTTGGATATTTGGTCCCCAGTTGGTGCTGCTGTTTCGGGAGGTTACGGACCTTCAAGAGGTAGAGCCTTGTTGTAGGAGTTTGTCACTGGGGAACAGCTTTGAGGGTTTATAAACCTGGCCTCACTTCCGGTTTGCTCTCTTGGCTTTCTGTGTGTGGCTGAGGATGTGACCACTCAGCATCCTGCTCCAGCTACTTGTTAGAGTTTCCCCTATCACACTACTCTCTCTGTACTATAAAAGCCAAGATAGATTCTTTTAAAAAAAATATCATTTTTATTCTATGTATTACTGCCTGCATGTTTGTAAGTGCATCAGTATTTCGAAAGGTCCTTGGAGGTCATAAGAGGGTATGGATCCCCTGGAGCTGGAGTTACAAATGGTGGTTAACCACCATGTGTGTGCTGGGAATCAATCCAAAGTCCTCTGCAAGAACAGCCAGTGCTCTGGCTGGGCATGGTGGTGCACACCTTTAATCCTAGCACTCGGGAGGCAGAGGCAGGTGGATCTTTGTGAGTTCAAGGCCAGCCTGGTCTACCGAGTGAGTTCCAGGACAGATGGGGCTACAGGGAGACCCTGTCTCGAAAAGAAAAAAAAAAAAAAAAAAAGAGAACAACCAGTGCTCTTAACCGTGGAGACTTTCTCCAGCCCCTACTCTTTCTTTCATAAGTTGCTTTTGGTCATTTTTGGTGTGTTTTATCATAATCAAAAAGTAACTAATACAGTACAGAAGCACAAAAGATTCCAAATAGATAAACCAATCCTAAGCAGAGAAGGCAATGTTGGAAGTATTCTCAACCTCAAACTACACTACACAGTCATAATAACAAGAAAATAAAAAATAACTGCATGGTAATGGCATAAAAACAGAAATGCTGAGCAATGGGATAGAACAGAGGCCACAGAAGCAAACCCGTGCAGCCAAAGCCACGCAATTTTCTGCAAAGATGCCAAAAACATAGATGTAGCTCAGGAGTAGAGTTCTTGCTAAGCATAGGCAAGGTGCTAAATTCAGTCTCCAGCAAAACACGCATACACACACACACACACACACACACACACACACATGCTCATTGAAAATAAGACATTTCTTTAAAAAAATGGTACTAGGGGGCTGGAGAGATGGCTCAGCAGTTAAGAACACTTGATGTTCTTCCAGAGGACCCAGGTTTGATTGCCAACACCCACATGGCAGCTAAGGACCATCTGTAACTCCAGTTCCAGGGGATCTGACACTCTCGTCTGGCCTCTGCAGGCTTTGCATGACACAAGTGTGCTTACATATGCAGGAAGGACACTAATCATACACATAAATAACAAATTTAAAAAGGGTGCCAGGAAAATAACTAGATATCCATATGTAGAAAAATGAAATTAGATCTGTATTTTTCATAATGCACAAAAATAAATTCAAACTGGATCAACAGCCTTAAGGTAAGCTCTCAAACTGAAACTGCTAGAAGAAAACAGAGCACACTTCAAAATATAGGCTCAAGCAGCTTCTTGCTTTAATAAAATAGGAAATAATGCCAATAATTGACTCATGGCATCACATGAAATTAGAACACTTCTGTGCAGCAAAGGGAACAGTCATTACACTTAAGCGACAGCTTACAAGATGGGAAAAATCTTTATCAACTAAGAGATTGGACAGAGTTTAGTAACTAGAATAGCCCAAGGCCTACATAAGCTAACCAGTCCCCAGTTAAATCACCCAATCCACAAATGTGCCAATGAACTGAACAGACAGCTCTCAAAATAAGAAATACAAATGACCAATTACCATCTGATAAAAGTACTCAACATCCTTGGCTGTCTGAGAACTGTAACTATGACCAAGTAAACAAACAACAACAAATGCTGGAAAGGATGTTGGGAAAGAGAGGCTCTTTCATACCATTGGTGGGGATGAGAACTGGTGCAGCCACTGTGAAAATCAGTGTGTAGGTTTCTCCAAAAAAAACTAAAAAAATCATAGGACCCAGTTGTATCATTCACACACCACACAGATCCTTAGACATCTGTGCTTATTGCTATACTATTAACAGTAGCTAAGAGATAGAACCACCCTGGACGTCTATCAATAAATGAATGGATGAAGAAAATGAGGTATATATGGACACTGGAATTTTATTCAGACATAAAGAAGAAGGAAATTGTGATATTCCTAAGAAAATGGACATACCATGTTAAGTAAAATAAGCCAAAATCAGAAAGACATATCACATGTGCACACATGCATGTGCATTATATGTGTGCATGTGTCATGGAAGTAGAGAAAGGACCATGAGGGAAGAAGAATTAAGGTAGAAGGAAGGGAGGAGAAAAGGAGAAAGTAATTGGATATGTGCCGCGTGAAAGCACAAAGGTGGACTGTTGGGAGGAGGATGGAGATCGGCAGGGCAGGGTAGAGGAGGGCAGTGGAGAAGGATGTAAATAAAAACAAGGCCATACTGCAGAGACAGTACTGAAAAAGGTGGACACACACCCATACACATGCAGGTTTACAACACACACACACACACACACACACACACACACACACACACACACACTGATCTACCTTAGCTACCTTAGTTCTTAGAAAGTGAGGAAAAGCTGGGTTCCCCACATGTCTTTTGGGGAGAGTTTTGAAATAACCAAGCACAAAGCATGTGCAAGGGGGCAAAGACACAACACACACAAAATACATACACGGAATACACACACAAAATACACATACAGAATACACACACAGAATACACACACAGTGATTACATACATAGAATCCACACACAGAATGCATACACAGAGTACACACACAGTGATTACATACACAGAATACACACAGCGATTACATACACAGAATACATACACAGAACACATACACAGAATACACACAGAATACATACACAGAATACACACACAGAATACATACACAGAACACATACACGGAATACACACACAGAATACACACAGTGATTAGAACTCAAACCCACACAGAATGCATACACAGTGATTGGAACCCAAACACACACAGAATATATACACAGCGATTAGAACCCAAACATATGCAGAATACACACACAGAATACATACGCAGAATACACAGACAGGATACATACACAGAATACACACACAGAATACACACAGTGATTAGAACTCAAACCCACACAGAATGCATACACAGTGATTGGAACCCAAACACACACAGAATATATACACAGCGATTAGAACCCAAACATATGCAGAATACACACACAGAATACATACGCAGAATACACAGACAGGATACATACACAGAATACACACACAGAATACACACAGTGATTAGAACTCAAACCCACACAGAATGCATACACAGTGATTGGAACCCAAACACACACAGAATATATACACAGCGATTAGAACCCAAACATATGCAGAATACACACACAGAATACACACACAGAATACATACACAGAATACACACACAAAATACATACACAGTGATTAGAACCCAAACACACACAGAATACATACACAGTGATTAGAACCCAAACACACACAGGGATTAGAGCCCAAATCCACACAGAATACATATACAGTGACTGGAACCCAAACTGACACAGAATACACACGCAGCCATTAGAACCTAAACCCACACAGAATACATACACAGTGGTTAGAACCCAAACACACACAGAATACATACACAGTGATTAGAACCCAAACCCTCAAGTTGCTGCTGAAAAGAGCTTTGCAGACTTATTCCCACTCATCCCTGCGGTCTCTCATTCCTTAAAGCTTTCACAGAGAACCAAATCCTCTCCCTGGCCCTACCAATGCCACAAAATCAGAAGCAGCCTGATGTCTGTCACATAGAACAGGCCACATATTACAACTGAGGACCATGTGTGAGGTGTTGAATTCTCATTATGAGAGAGACCAGAATGCTACTGAGTCTTCATATGGTACCCTGCCAATGAGGAGTTTCAAACTTGGTGTGGTAAAACGTTGTTATGAACATATTCGTTGCAATCTCAAAAGCAAATTTCATGCTCCTTTCTCAAAGCAAAAAGGATTTGAAGGGGAAAGGGACTTTACAAAATTGTGTTAAGCTTTTGAGACAGTGTTGCATTAATTCTTCCTGGGGAGATGTAAAAAAACAAAAAATCTACTCACTTCAGATAGGGTGCTCATTGTCAGAACACGTGGGCGGGGAACTCATCCCTCCCCTGCCCTGGCAAAGGGCCTTTTCAGATGGGCAAACCTGAAGTGGAGAAAGGCTGCAGCCAGGACAAGTGACCACTGTCAGTTCCCACGCTCACTAGGCCCTTTGTTCTTCCTGATACTCTTTTAGAAATGTCCTTGGAACTTTTCAAATACTTGCCTTCCCAGAAATGCAAGAAAATATAATGTCTCTTATTCTAGCTTGGTGATACCAGCCAATCCAATACCTATTTTGTCCTGGCACACCTCCCCCTTTCTCCTTTCTCTCAAGGGACCTTAAAAGAACAGGCTCCACTCTCCCTAGTGGTGTCCTAAAACTCTCTATTTCAGGTACCCACTGCATTGTGCTATCTGTCTGCCTGTCAGGGTTAAAATAAAGCTCTTGCCTGAAGCGTGATTCAAATCAGTGCTTCATTCTTCAAATTCTTTCTTCTCCCCTCAAACACTATAACTCTAACACCCATGACAGACCGAAATAATGATTCTACCAAAGTTCATCCTGGGAAACCAATGAGGTTGTTGGGCTTATTTACAGAGCACAGTGACCTCCAAACAGCTACTATACCACAAAGTTCCTCCCATCATGGACCATGGAAGCTACACCACAGTCACCCTTCAATTAATCTTTCACTTCCTGTATACTCTAGCATCTATCAAGATCCCACGCAGGCTGTGGAAAATAGGAGGGAGTGATATCTGGACGCCCAGGTGAGGGTCCTGCAGCCTTTCCTTCTTCCATGGCACTAACCAGTGTCAATAACTCCACCATCATTGCCATGGGCCTAAAATCCTCTGTATTCCAAGATGGCAGCGGGTGAGATGATCACACTGCGCCAGAGGACAAACACTACCTAACAACAGATGGGGAGGTTATCCTGGATTCTTTGGGTGATTGATGTAATCATAAGGGTTCTCATAGAAGGGAAGTCAGGGGGCAGTCAGAGAAGAAATGTAATGGTTGAAGCAAATAGTAGAGACAAAGAATAAAATGGTGTCTAGGAGTTGGAAAAGAGAAGGAGCTGGGTACAAGTATCCAGAGGAAACAACCTTTCCCACATTGTGAATTTGGACCTTCACCTCCAGAATGGAAGAGAATTAACTTGTGTCCTTTTGTCCATTTAACTCACTAAGTAGGAAACTTGGGGAGTGTGATGAGGGATGGTGGGTTGTGAGTTATCAAGCCCTGAGGAAGATGCACTCCCAAGATGAAGGCACAGCTCTGGGGTTGACTGTTCACTACCTTCTTCACCCAGTATTATGGTAGAGCTCTGTGCTGGATAGCTTTAGTGTCAACTTGACACACCTGGGTTGAGGGAGCCTCAGTTGGGGAATTGGCTCCACTGGATTGGCCTGTGGCCACATCTGTGGAGTATTGTCTTGATGGTCAAGCAGTGTGGGAGGGCCCAGCCCACAAGAGTGGTGCCACCCTGGGCAGGTTATTGTGTAAAGTATAAGAAAAAAGGCTGGGCATGAGCCAGGGGAGCAAGCCAGTGAACAGCATTCCTCCATGGCCTGTGCTTCAGCTCCTGCCTCCAGGTTCCTGCCCTGAGTTCCTGCCTTGGGCTCCCTAAGTGATGAACTGTGACCCAGGAGATGTAAGCTGAATAAACCCTTTCCTCCCCAAGTTGGTGTCAGTCAGAGTGTTTTGTCACAGCAATGGAAGACAAACTAGGACAAGCCCCTGGTTACCAGCTGTGCTATCCATAGCTCCTTGTGAAGCTCTCTCCAAGTCAGCCTGCCTGGGAATCCTTACTTATGTTTTCCACTGAGACCTGGTTGCATGATTGCAAAATCACTTATCTTTCTGATGAAACTGGTGAAAAGAATGTGTGGGTAGGTATGTTGGCTCATATCAGGAACTGCTCCCAGGTGACTCCAGACACTGCTCACTTCTGTGGCTAAGGGGAGCAGATGACCAGCTCCCTTAGGCACCTGAGCTCAGATTCTTCTCTCGTGATCTCACTGAGATAAGCTACTATCTTTGCTCTTGCAAAGGAGTGAGGGTTCAGATGGAGAGAGCCTGGACTGTTTACCTTTGAAAGAGCCTCTTACTAAGGGAGTCTTCATCTTAAATGCTTCCTGGCTTCTTCCCTTGGACAGAGTTCAATGCAGAAAATATCATGAGAAAGAACAACCTCTGTGGGGTGAATTATGTTCTTTCTAAATTTATTTCCTAATCCCCAGTTCCTCAGAAGAAGACATTATTTGAGATGAGGTCTTATCAGAGCACATTCTAGTCAACCCTGTCAACTGCTATCAGCATACTTAAGAAAAGGGGAATTTTGAACCCAGAGACAGAGAGGTGAAGAGCTCCAGGGCTAGGTCAGCTGTATACAAGCCAAGAGACCTGGAGCAGATCCTTCTCCCATAACCTCCCAAAGGAGTCAACCATATTGAAACCTTGATCTTGGTCTTCCATCTCCCAGAACTGGGAGAGAATAAAGTTCTGCTATTTAAGACTCTCAGGCTGTGATATTTTCATAACAGTCTGAGCAAAACTACTAAAGATGCCTTTTATAATAAACATACACAGGGAAACAAAGATAGTCAGAAATATATCATGAAAATGAAGGAGCACTGAGATACCCTATAAGGGTCTATGTAGCAGGAATGCTTGACCTCAGGCCATGGACTCCTGGACTGGCCATGGCTGAGCTTTAGGAGTTCAGAACATCATGGTCAAATTAGTGTGTGCTGGGCTGAAGATATGAAAAAAGTAATTCCCTGACTTTTTTTTTTACAAGTTTTGAGATAGAGGCATTATCCAAAGAACAATGATATTTTTAAAATATTTTATTTTATTATGATGGCATTTATTTTTATTTTTTATGTATATGAGTGTATTGCCTGCATGTGTTTAAGTGCACCCATGCCATGCCATGCCATGCTTGCAGAGGTCAGAAGAGGGTATTGGATCCTCTGGAAATGGAGTTATAGACAGTTGTTAGCCACCATTTGGGGACTGGGAATCAAACCCCAGTTCCTCTGCAATGGCAGCAGCCAGTACTCTTAACCTCTGAGCCATCTCTTCAGCCCCAGTGATGATATTTATTTAGGAATAGTGCCAATATGGGAAAATGCAGCATAGCAAATATTTGAAGATGTTGGGTCTGGGAGGCAATTTTAAAAGCAAAAGTAAGCAAAATTATTTAAGTTACTTTGGAGCAATAATCTTAACCACAATATTAAGGATGATGCCAGTTGAGGATGCAGATTGTTCCAGGACAGGTATTCTATTAAGTAACCCACAATAGTGTATACAAAGCTTCTTTCTAAACTCCTGGTTTTATGTTAGAGTTGACACAAAGGACTCTGTTTTGACCCTGACAGTACGCACACCAGCACCTCTCCAGGTCTGATTTTTGTTGTAGACCTTCCTGCAAGATACAGAAGCAATCGAGAAGCAGAAGCTGGTCTGAGGACAAGCCATGAGCACTGGCAGATAGGAAGGCTTGTTCTAACCACAGTTTCCAGGAGTCCTCCTGGATAGTCTTCTGCCTCCATGACAAACATCGACAGCAGCCTCTGTGTGTGTGTGTGTGTGTGTGTGTGTGTGTGTGTGTGTGTGTGTGTGTGCCCTATACTTCCCCTACACATGCTCCCTACACCCTGGCAACAGCTTTGCAGATACTTAGTTTCCTCCATTAAGTCTCTCCCTAATTGGGAGAAGTTCTATGTTGTAGAAGACTAGGAAATCCCTTAAACTCCGTTTCATTCTTATTCTAGGCACATAGAAGGTTTGTGTTTCCCAGACTTCACCGCATTTTGGTAAAGCCATAATGGCCAGTGTAATGTATACCAGGCTGTCCCTTAAATTGTCTGTGTTTTTACTCTTCCTTGGACTCCCAGCATGGTACTAAAGATGCAAAAGTCAATTTGGATCAAAGATATCAATGTAAGATCTGAAAGTTTGAAAGCGCTGGAGGACAATATCCTGGAATATGTGCAAAGGTGAAGATAATTGAAAGATGAGATTACAAGAAGTTGAAAAGCTTTTGCACAGCAATGGAAGCAATCTCAGAGTAAAGAGACAGGCTATAGGATGGAGGAAAAATTGTTTCCAGTTACAATTAAGATAGAGGATGACTACCTAGAATATACGAAGAACTGCACAATTAGTAAAAGTAAAAGTAAACATGTGTATATTAAACAACATTGGTTTACAGAATCTGATAAAAATGGTAATGCATCTGAATTAAATGGAGATATAATTCGCTGTTGCCCACATTTGCTTTACATAAAATCTGTAGAGCAAGAACTTTGGGATTGACACATACAAATGTTCTCTATAATTTCTCTGTTGTACAGTATCACCTTGTAGCACTCTCTTTAAGATGATTTAACGTAAAAATTAAGTTTGCTTCCCAAGTTAATCATATATAGTCACCCAAAACAACATGGGTGAATTTGATGAAATCTGTGCCTTGACTCCACCCTATAGTCATGTATAATACAACTGTCTTCTGGAGACTCATACGCTAAACACGGGGGGGGCTCCAGCAAGCCATGAACCTTGCATCAAACCCCTGCATTCACATCATGAAACCCTCACGATGGAAACAGATTGTTTGGTCCAACAGAAACCAACGTCACCAACATAACGGCTAAAAAGAAAAGATACAGGTTTGCATTGAGAAGGATGTACCAAAAAAGTGGCAACTGAAAGCTTGACCCGTCTGAACATTCAGAGGAAGAAAAGCCTCAGATGTGCCAAGAAACATCGACCACCGTCTTGGATCCTACAGTCACAACTGTTTATAATGAATTCTAATGAAACTTACCTTCTAGGTGCCACAAGGGTCTGATATGAGAGACTTCCCCTTGCCTTCCCCCGCATAGAACAAGGAAATATGACAATGATGAGGTCCCTCCCCAACTGTAATTGAGACAACTATTGTAGAAGTGATCTCTTATAAAACCGTAAAACTTGCTTTCTTTAATTGACTACTAGACAATGGAAATGTGGAAGGGACTACTTCTGTTCAGAAGCGCAAATAGAATACTAAATCTAGAGCTAATGCACTCATAGCAGAATATATTAATACAGAGCTCTGAACATCACAATGGATTGTTCTACCAGGTGATGTTGGCCAGGGGAACCAAGGCCCCACAAAAGGTAAGGGCTCTCCTTGACCCTCTAAGTTGGGATACCTAACAGGAGGAGAGGCAATAAGAACCTGCTGACGAAGACCTGACATAAGCATAGGAAAGATGTAATGAGACCAAACATGCAAGTGTACAATGGCGCTCTATGCCAGAGAGTTTACCCAAAGGCCCACGAAAACAAGTAAAGCAAATATATGGGTCCCCTGAGTCAAAGCAAGACTCCACCGTCAGCACAAGATACACCGCACCTGCCTGGAAACACTGTACAGCAGAGGCAGCCCCCCCATGTGCCTGTAGATCCAAAATCTAATTGGCCTATTGGCTCTCCCCTTGGAGAAATAAACAATGGCTGATGCCACAAGCTTACAGACAATCCTCTACGGTTAGAATGTTATGAGCCACGTAAACCGCTGTCAATTTAACAGGGGGAGAAAGATTTAATTCATGGATTAACTACATCCAAACATTGTGTCCATGCCTAAAGATAACCTACGATAACCATTAGTCCGCTAAATACCTATCATATCTAATTGCTTGTGTCTTCATACGTAGGATCGAAAGTCTACTATTCCCTGACAAACTGTCAGCCCATGAAAGGAAGCAACCAGAATGACCAGAGTCCAAGTCAACGACTCCAGAGAGGTGGACTGTTTTACCTCTCATCCACCTGTGCCCTTTTCTAATGCCTTTAGGGAAAAACCTGCGGAAACGGGGCGTGGTAAATGTAAGGGCTGCGATTGGGGTGAATGCGGTGAAACTACAGCCAATGTAGTCTGGACACTCAATTGAAATCAACTTGGATTGAACAAATAACTGTCACCACCCACTGGATGGTGGGGCTGTAGGTGGTGTGTTGGGCACAACAGCCTGCAGAGAGTTTGCAGTGGAAG
The DNA here is from genome assembly GCA_009823505.1 of Rhizomys pruinosus. Classification (NCBI taxonomy): domain Eukaryota; kingdom Metazoa; phylum Chordata; class Mammalia; order Rodentia; family Spalacidae; genus Rhizomys; species Rhizomys pruinosus. The sequence continues at coordinate 156,725 of VZQC01005517.1, read as the reverse complement.
TGATGCTTCGTACTAGATTACACTTAACAAAAAAAAGCGAAAAAAAAAAAAAACTGAGAGAAAGATGCGGACAATCTAGGGCAGAATGCATGATATCAGGATGGGGTGGGGGTGGGTGGCGGAGGAAAGGCGAATAAGCCTGAACTGAATTGGAAAAAATGTATGGAAATGCGCAAAGCACCAATAAAAATTAAAAAAAAAAAAAAAAAAAAAAAAAAAAAACATCAAAATCTACCATCCAATCAACACAGGGACAAATAACAAAATAGAGGTGGTCAATAAATATTTGAAAGATGTTCAACACCTTACCTATCAGTGAAATGCAAATTAAAGCTGCTTTGAGATTCCATCTCACCCCAGTCAGGTGGCCACCCCCAAACAAACAAACAAGCAAACAAGCAAATGACACTAAACAACAACACGTGCTGGCTAGGATATAGGGAAAGGGAACACTTGTATATTGCAGGTGGGGATGTAAACAGGTATGGCCAATTTAGAAATCAGTGTGGAAGTTAAAAAAAACTAACTACCATATGACTCAACGATACCACTTCTTGTTGAATTCCCAAAGACACTGAATCAACACACCACAGAGATACTAACATATCCATGATTATTTAATTTTCTTTTTTGTTACATCTATTTATTTGTGTCTCAGGGCATGCACATACGTGTTGGCTTGTGTGTACCATGGCACATGTGTGGAGATCAGAGGACAACTTGCAGGAGTCAGTTCTCTCATTTCATAGTATGGGTCTTGAGGATCTGACTCGGATGGTCAGACTCAGCAGTTGAATGCTTTCATTCCTGAGCCATATCATCAGCCCACTTTCATGTTTATCGATTCACTATCTACCATAAGTAAGAAATGGAACCAGCCTAGATACCCATCAAAATGGGTGAATAAAATGGAGAATATATGCACACATGAATTTTATTTATCTGTGAAGAAAATAACATGATTTGATTTTAAACATATTTTATTATATATTATATATAATATATAATATAATATCTAATACATGACACAGGTGCACTTACGTACATGCAGGCAATACACGAATATATAGTATATAACATAATTTAAAATATAATATATAATATATTATATTATTTATTATATATTCGTGTATTGCCTGCATGTATGTAAGTGCACCTGTGTCATGTAATGCCCAAGGAAGTCAGAAGAGGGCATCAGATCTCCTGGAACTGGAGTTACAGATGGTTTGTTAGCTGCCATGTGAGTAATGGAAAGTGAACCCAGGTCAGTTGCAAGAGCAGCCAGTGTTCTTAACCACTGAGCCATCTCTCCAGCCCTGAAAACATGATATTTGCAAAAAAATGAATTCTACCAGAGGTCGTTATGTTAAGCAAAATAAATCAGACTCAGAAAGACAAATAATCTATGCTTTCTGTTATATGTGGACTCTAGATATAAGTGTGTGTATTTGTGTGTCTGTGTGTGTGTGAGGAGAGAGAGAGAAAGCGAGAGAAAGAGAGAGAGGATAAGGAGAGAAGGGACAGTGAGAGGGGAGAAAGAGACCTTGAAGAAGAGGTTAGAGAAAAGCAAAAGAGGAAAATAGACGCGTGGCGTGAAACAGAAGCAGGGTCATGTATGTTGATAATTGCAAAATCCTTTTAAAACATTAAAAACTGAGCATTGATTTTAAATAAAAATTCACTGAAAATTGTGCTTTAGGAAGTACAATATAGAAGCTGATGGCTTAGCAGTTAAGGTATCTTTCTGCTCTGTCAGAGAACTGGAGCTCAATTCCCAGCATCCACATGGCAACTGACAACCACTTGTAAATCCAACTCTAGAGAATCCTATGCTGTCTTCTGGCCTCTGAGGGCACTTCACCCATGTGGCATTAACTGAGACAGACCCAAATACACCACACACGCACACACATAAACAATAGAATATATTTTTTTAATAGAAGATGAGGGGATGGACAGATGGCTTAGCAGTTAAGGGCACTTGGCTGCTCTTGCAGAGAACTGGGGCTTGGTTCCCAGCACCCACATAAAGGCTAACACCCACCCCTAACTCCAGTTCCAAGGTATCTGGCATCCTTGTCCGGCCTCCACAGGTATCACAGGCACAGGCACACTTACATGCATATACTAATAGACATAAAATAAAATAAAAATAATAAATAGAAGTTGAGAAAAAGAAGTCTACCGACTACTTGCCCAGCAGTACAAGGCCCTAGATTTGAGCCTCAGTGTCCCCACACACAATTTTTATTTTATTTTATTTATAATTATTAGTGTGTACATATTTGATATACATACAAACAAGCAGACATACACATAAATAAATTTTTTTTTGAGACAGGGCTCCCCTGTAGACTCAGCTGGCCTGGAACTTGCTATGTAGACCAGGCTGGCCTTGAACTCACAGAGATCCACCTGCCTCTGACTCCTGTTAGAATTAAAGGTGTGTGCCACCATGCCACACTAAAAATAAAGTTTTAAAAATAAATTAAGAATACAAAAAAAAATTTTTTTTTTAAGAATACATATAAGGGGGCTGAAGAGAGAATTCATTGGTTAAGAGCACTCACTGGTTGATGTTGCAGAGGACCTGGGTTCAGTTCCCAGCACCCACATTGTGACTAGTAACAATCTGTAACTGTAACTCCAGTTTCAGGGAATTCACCCCCATCTTCTGATATTGAATAATAATAAGTATTATTATTATTATTATTATTATTATTATTATTTGAGAGTGTGAATTTGTGTGTGCACATGCCATACTTCATGTGTGAAGTAAGAGACTTTCAGGAGCTGATTTTCTCTTTCCGAAGTGGCCCCACAAAATAACTTTTGCCTCACTAAGTCTGAATAGCTAAAAGACTAATCTTTTCTGTTGTTATGAAATGAATCTTTGCCTAACAGACTTTCCATCAGCTGCCTGTTGACCAATCCGCAGGCAGTTTCTGCTGAGATTGCTTACTGATTAATCAGGTTCCTGCTTGTAGCTGGATGGCACACAGCTCAGCCCTGTGAAATTTGCTCAGAGTTTTCTTTGTTAACTCAGATTTTGTCGTTGCACGAAATAAGGAGACTTCTATGAAATCCACTGAGACTGGTGCTTTGGCATTGTCTAATGTTAGGAAAGCTATTTAATCTTACAGGGCCCAGTTTCCCAATCCATTATGGGCGCACAAGAATCAAATCTACCTAAAGGCTTGATGGAGGGGCTGCAGGTATGGCCTGATTCCTTTTCTGATCTGGTCCTGGGGACTCATGAGCTGGGCCTCCTTTAGCTGGGCCCTGAGACTGTGGACATTGACAATGTGTTCTTCCTTCATCTTGACATATGATTTCCTCCCTAAGGTTCTGACCTGTGACCAAGTGCCCTCTCACATAAAAAACTGTTAAAAGTGGCAGGCTGACTTTGGAGTTCTTGTTTGGTCATCTTTGTCAGGAAAGTGACTTGCTAGGAAAGCCCTGATCAGGAGGAGAGCTGGGTTCGGGTGTGCTGTTCACGTGTGACACAACAGAACATGTGGCAGCAAAAGAGGTGTTACAGATCCCAGAGGAGGAAGTTGTGCTTAGCTGACCCACAGAGGGGGGTTTACAAAGGACTGCTATCTGGTTTGATCCCCGTGAGGATGGGGAGGAAGAAAAGCACTGAAATGGGTCAAGAGCGACTGAATAAACCAGATTTAGTGATAACAAGTTAAACCTGAATTCAGGGAAACTCACCTTAACATATTAACACATGCGAAGGACTTGGCTCAGGGATGGGCACAGAGAAAAGACCCTTAAGAACCTGAGATACATGTTACAACTTTTTTAAAGACCTTTGACTTCCAGCTTTTCATGTGTTTTTATACTATCTCTTTAAAGCATGACGTATCTAGAGTTCTGTACATTCAAATATAAAATGCCATCTCTAAATCTACCACTGTTTTCTCTTTTTTAAATATTTTTATTGATGAATTGTATATTTCATTCAGTCCAATTTAGACACATTACCCTCTCCCTGACCCCACCCCACACCTGTTCATGCCTTCTGCCATATGTCTCACATCTTTCTCTCAGTCTTTCCCAAGTTTAAGCAATTACTATCACAAAAAATACAGTTTTATTTTATTTTATTTTTCTTTCACTTCCTACTTAAAAAAAAACATGTAATATGTAGTAGAAGAAACTTCCTAATAATTTTTCTGCCTACTGTTTACAGACAATATTTGTTTAGGGGACATGTACCCTAAAGCTAATAGTTTGGTCTAGAAATCACTAAAATGAATAAGAAGATCGTTTTTAAAGATTCTTAACAGTATGCTCTAGATATTATGTTTGTCATTGCTTTTCTAGTTTTAAATGACCATTAGCAAAATTTCTACATCCTTATATTTATTAAAAGATGTCTTCAGTTGTTATTTTCCTTGTTTACTACCATAGGCTATGCCATAATATAGCACAAAAACTTCATAAAGGAAGATTTATCAAAAAAAAACCTGAGATAGAGTAAGTAGACTGCCATACTCACAGAACTGGTTTTGAGGAAGAAGCTGGAAAGGCACCAGGCTTCTGATATCTGGTCTGTAGTCTTTTATGACATTGTCTCTCCTCCCAGACCACAATGGAGGATGAACTAGTACCTTTACAGTAGGGAGAACCTATGATGTATACACAAAGGATAAAAGTAGAAAGAAGGTGAGGCGTGGTGGTTCACACCTTTAATCCCAGAACTCAGTAGGCAGGGGCAGGCAGATCTCTGTGAGTTCAAGGCCAGCCTGGTTTATATGGTGAGTTCCAGGACAGCTGGGACTACAGGGAGACCCTGTCTCCAAGAAAAAAAAGAAAAAAGAAAAGAAAAGTAATTTGTAAAATGCCTTGTAGTTAAGCTGAATTTGGTTCTGGAGTTGCAGAATCCCAGAAGCTTCCACACTGTTGTCCTAACACCCACCACAAAGGACAGAATAAGCAACCTTGCATCTCCTCAGCTACCCGAATGCACCTATCTGTCTTGCATAGATGCTCAAGGTGGCTTATTCTTCCACAAACTCCCCTCCAAACATGCCACAAGGATGTGACCTCTTGAGGCTTACCCCTCGGGAGCCCATCCCTTCCAGAATGAATCCTCTATACTGGAGGACCCTGTCAACCCTCCATAGCCAGCTGGGGGCATTTCCATTCATGTCTAGGACACATCCCAGGCTCCTTCTTTTAAAGTAGAGGGCAGAGAGGCTGGAGAGATGGCCTAGCGGTTAAGAGCGCTGACCGCTCTTATAGAGGACCCGGATTCGATCCCCAGCACCCACATGGTGGCCGAGAACCGTCTGAAACTCCAATTCCAGGAGAACTCCAGTTCCAGGGGAGTCCGACACCCTCTTCTGACCTCCGCGGCATTGCACGACACGGGTGCACAAACTTGCATGCAGACAGTACATTCATGCACATACAGAAATAAATAAAATAAAATAAATTAAAAGAAATAAAGTAGAGGGCAGAGCATTGGTTTCCTGTGTGCCCATGAGGGACACGAATGGGCCTGGAAACATGGAAGAATGTGTTGAGTTGCCGCCATCTGCTGAGTATGCTTTGATAGGCTGGTACTTTTGGCTCACCCTATGAGGAGGTACTAGTATCATTAGTCTTAGTCCCATTTTTACAGATTCAGAAATTGAACTTAGAGACTGTCAGTAACTTGCTCTTGATTAGAATACTGGCATTAAGCAGACCCAACATTCAAATCCAAGTGACCCCTGGCTTGGGACTTCTTAGCCTCAGCTCTGTTGACATGCTAGACCAGACACCTCTGTGTTGTGGAGACCAACATGTGTGTAGAGATGCTCAGTGGCATCTGTCTATGAGGAGATAACACCAAGGCCACCTCTTAGCCACAGTATCTCCAAGCATTGGGCAGACGTTGCCTGGCAGATGTCCCTTTGTAACTGGTGCTCCATTACCAGGTTGGAGATATTCTGGTTTCATTTTCGTTGTTTCAATAAAAGACACTGATGAAAAGCACTTAAGAGAGAAGGGGTTTATTTCAGCTCATAATTCCAGGTTGCAGTCACCTTATTAAGGAGAAGTCAAGGCAGGAACCTCAAACAGTTTATCATATCACATACAGGGTCAAGAACAGAGAAGTAAATGCATAATATGCTCACTTGTTTGTTCTCAGATTTCTCCTTTCTTATAAGTTTAGCCTCACTACCTAGGGAGTAGTACCAAAGTGGGGTGGGTCTTCCCACATCAATTAACTTATTAAGACAATCCCCCACAGATTCGCCCATAGGCTAACCCAATATAGACAATTTCCCATCGAGACTCATTTTCCCAGGTTGTTCTAGCGCACGTCAAGTTGACAGTGAGGCAGGAGGAAGGCAGGGCACATATCGCCCTTGTAATGGCTGATGTAGGACCTCTTTGTTTTTTTTTTAATATTTTTTTAAATTTTATTTATTTCTGTATGTGTATGAATGTACTGTCTGCATGCAAGTTTGTGCACCTGTGTCGTGCAATGCCGCGGAGGTAGGGTGTCGGATTCCCCTGGAACTGGAGTTCTCCTGGAATTGGAGTTTCAGACGGTTCTAGGCTGCCATGTGGGTGCTGGGGATCGAACCCCGGTCCTCTGTAAGAGCGGTCGGCGCTCTTAACCGCTAGGCCATCTCTCCAGCCCCAGGACCTCTTTGTTAACAGGGCTGCCAGCCTCTGACATTTTCTTTCCATAGATGTTACATTCTTTAGTAAAGAGACAGACATCTTGGGCCAGAGAAAAGGAAACGGGAGGAATGAAGATGTTCCTCGTGATGTCCTATAGTTTAAAAGTAGCCATTGGGGCTGGAGAGATGGCTCAGCGGTAAGAGCACCATCTTCTCTTACAGAGGACCTGGGTTTGATTCCCAGCACCCACATGGCGCCTAAGAACCGTCTTTAACTCCAGTTCAAGGGGAATCTGATGCTTTCTTATGACCTCTGAGGCACTGCACGACAAGGGTGCACAAACCTACATGCAGAGAGTACATTCATATACATGAAAATAATTTTAAAAAACTAAAACAAGTTTGAAAAAACAATTTTTAAGTAGCCATTATGCTAAGTGAAGTAACATAACATAGTCCCAGAAAAACAAATGGTGAATGGTTTCTTTCTATTGTGGATGCTAACACCAAATCCCCAGTTGAAAAGCAACCTGAACAACATTCTTGTTATACTTCTTTTTATCTGAAAGCAACTGTGTTGCTATAATGTGAATCAACGGGCTCTAGAATCCATCTACCACTTATTTTCAGACACGGTAATTACTATATATGGGTGGAAGGTACCTATTCATATTTTAGGGTAATATAAAATTAAAGGGGAAAAATGTGAATTCCCTAAAAAAAAAAAAAAAAAAAAGGTAGCTAGCTAGGCATATGGTGGCATTTGAGGAGTGATATGAATGATAAAGCCCAGCTAAAATCTGAGGTGTATGTGGGGGCGGGGGTAAGGGGTTGCACAGAGAAACAGCAAGTGCAAAGTAAGTCCCTGGGGCCTTCTCAGCAGGTTAAAGAGTAGCAAATGCTGCAAGACTGAAATTAGGGTGTGGGAGATGAGGTCCAAGGGCAGGTATCTGTAATGTCTATAGTAATCCTGTGGCTTACCCAAGGCCATGCTTGATAGCAATGCCAGGATTTAAGTGGAGCTCCTGATATCTCTTTCCAGTTGGGTGAGGTTGGAGAAACCACTTTCTCCTCTGCCTGAGCCACAGCTTAGAACCACGCCCTCCCCAGTGTCTGTGATTACTCACCTGGGCTGAGACAATGCTTACAGGAAATGGAGGGGAGGAGAGAGAAGATGGCTCTCTATAAATTTGGAGGCCTGCTGTCCTAAGCTGGGTATTTCACGGTCTGTGGCAGACACTGAGGACACCCGGCCTCCGCGGCAGAGACAGCATGGTGGTTCTGGTCCTGACGCTCCTGGCAGGAGCTGCTGCTGCTTTCTCCCTGGGGGTTCTGCTGTGGGTGATCTGTAGACACTTTTGGACTGAATACATCCCCCAGAACATCAGTCACCCCATGAGGCTGAGGATCCTCAGTTGCCTTTTGCACCTGTCATTGACATGGGTGAGTTGCTGCCTTATCTGTATCCTTTTCCTGAGGGCTGAGGTTAGACACTGGGAAAAAGCAGACATTGGACACTTGTGGGTAAATTAGCCCTAGGATCAAGTGGCCTGTGGTTGAGGGTGACACCACATTCTCAGACTTAAATAAACCCTAGTAAGTGGTTCTCAGACTCTTCTGTTTCTGAAGCTGGACTTGGGTAATATACACAATTCAAAGGATGATTAGCTTGCTCAACGAGTTAGCTTCCCACTACTGTAGCAAAATACCTGAGACAGTGGATTTACAAAGCCAACAGATTTATTTGAGCTTGCAGTTTGGAGGCTGTAACTTGTGATGTTGCTCCCTCCAGTTTGGAGATGCGAATGGGAGCATATCATGGCAGACGTGTGTGACTAAGGAAAACTCTGAATGTCCCAGGAAGCAAAGGAGGAAGAAGAGGGGCTGAGATCCCATAATATGCCTTTTGTTTTGAATTCATTTTTTACTTAATATATGAAGAAATGCTTTCTACTGTGGCATTTGAATGTGTATGCATCATTCCACTTTGTTCTTAATTTTCCACTCTCCCCTAACAGTGCTCTTTGGGGCATGCCTCCATTGATCTAAGGATCTTCCACTAAGCCTTTCCTCATACCATGCAATAGCACCAGTGTGAAGACTAAGCCTTTACCACACAGGCCTCTGGGAGATACTCAACATGCAAACTACATCACCCAATTATCAGGGAGGGCAAAGCCCACCTCTTTCCTGTGGCTGACTCCCATCTCATTCCTTGCTGGCCTCCAGCACTCCTGAGCTGTGAAGGCAGAGATGAATCTTTGGACCCCAATGACTTGCCAGTTAGAGCCAGCAAGCAATAATAAAGAAACTGGAAGCAAATTAGTAACCTAGCTTAAAAATGAGCAGAATAGAATATAACTTTAACACATCTTTTGTTACCTTTTTAAAAACTAATTTTTAAAAATTATTATACAAAATATTGGGTTTCATTATGGCATTTTCAAACAAAATTTTGTTTTTGTAGATTCACCCTCCCCTGCTTTCTTCCACTCCCTCTGCTCTCCTTTGAACCCTTTCACCCCTTTTTTGGTTACATAACCTATTGCTCCATCTCCCTTCTTCCACGTTCCTTTTTCTCCTTCTAATCATCTCTTTCCTAATTGTATAACTTATACCCATGCTCATAATCATGCATATGTATATGAATAATTATATATATAATTTTAAACTAGGATCCACAATAGGATCCACAAATGAAAGAGAACAGAGAACATATGATTTTTGTCTTTCTGGGTCTGGGTCACCTCACAATATCATACCCGAAGAACACTAGAGATACTTGCTCATCCATGTGTATTGTATTCACGATAGCCAGGATGTGGAAGCACCCTAGATGACCATAAACATCAACCAGTAATGAAAATCTAGTCCACATACCCAATGGAATCTTATGCAGTTGCAAGGAAAAGTGAAATTATGAAAAGTGCAGGAAAAATGGATGGATCACTTGTTTTTTTGTTTGTTTTGTTTTCTTTTGAGACAGGGTCTCCCTATGGCCCCAGCTGACCTAGAACTCTCTCTCTGTAGACCAGTCTGGCCTTGAACTCACAATAATCCGATTAACTCTGCCTCTCCAGTGCTAGGGTTAAAGGCATGTGCCACCACACCTGGCTTAAAGACCATTCTTAGCTGCCATGTGGGTGCTGGGAATCAAACCTGGGTCCTCTGCAAGAGCAGTCGGTACTCTTAACCACTGAGCCATCTTTCCAGCCCCTGTTGGTTTTAAATAATGGGAAACTTTATGTAATATACCCCTGTTCTCGGTAAGTATAATTTATTCAAATACATGCAAGTAAACTGTGGTGAGAATTAGGCAGATATTGCCCCATGAATTTGCCATGTTTTTCAGGGGTTTGATGTTTGATTGGATATCAACCCACCATAGAGGCACATGCTTTTAATCCCAGCACTCAGGAGGCAGAGGCAAGCAGATCTCTGTGAGTTCCAGGCCAGCCTGGTCTACATAGTGAGTTTCAGGACAGCTAGGACTACAGGGAGACCCTGTCTCAAAATGACAAAAAAAGAATTTTTTTTTTTTGTTAAACTGAGAATGGAACTTAAATATGAGTGAGCTCTACTCCTCCTGTGCATACAGAAGGACTCTAAGTCCACACATCACAGAGATGCTTGCACAGCCATGCTCATTGGTGCAGTTTATAATATCTAGGAAAGAGAGCCAGCCTAGATCCCTAGCAACAAGGAACAGCAGAATGGAAAATACACAGAGGAGAGTGAAGTTTTTCTCTTTTGAGATAGGGTGTAGCTCTGGCTGGCTTCCAACCCCTATATAGACCAGGCTGGCCTTAAACTTAGTGGAATTGGAAATTGGAGATTATTGTGTTACACGAAATATACTGGACCAAGAAAATAAATAAACAATTATCACAGGTCTTTTCTCATAGGTAGAACCTAGATGTAAAATTACCTCTCTCTCTCTCTCTCTCTCTCTCTCTCTCTCTCTCTCTCTGTGTGTGTGTGTGTGCGTGTGTGTGTGTGTGTGTGTGTGTGTGTGTGTGTGTATGTGTGCTGGTCACAAAACTAGAAAGGAGAGGAGGAGGGGAGAAGGTCTTCAAGGCGTGGGGAAATGGAGAGGGGAATGGAGCACAGGACGTAAGAATGCCGGGTGCGGTGGCGCATGGCTTTAATCTCAGCACTCAGGAGGCAGAGACAGGCAGATCTCTGTGAGTTCAAGGCCAGCCTGGTCTACAGAGTGAGCTCCAGGTCAGCTGGGACTAGGAGACTGTGTCTCAAAAAAAAAAAAAAAAGAATGTGCATAGAGAACCTGGCTTTGGGTCCCAGTACCTGCATCAGGCAGGTCACCACCTATAACTCCAGTTTCAGGGGCTCTGATGCTCTATGGCCTCCTGAACTCACACAGGAACACTTGGATACCCATGAATAAAAGTAATAAGTATTTAAAAGAGAAAGAAAGAGAGAAGAAAGAGAGAAAGAAAGAAAAAGAAAGAAAGAGAGAGAGAGAGAGAAAGAAAGAAAGAAAGAAAGACAGAAAGAAAGAAAGAAAGAAAGAAAGAAAGAAAGAAAGAAAGAAAGAAAGAAAGAAAGAAAGAAAGAAAGGAGGATAACTAGGAGAAGGAAACCAGCTAAATGTGGGGAGGACAGTGGGTGAGCGGAACAGAACAGATGAGAACAGAATACAGTCAAATGCAAATACACTCTGTTGGAACCCATTACTTTACATTAACCTAACAAATTCACTTAAAAAAAAAAAGCAGATAGAACTACTTTTATTATGGTTCTTACACAATAAGAACTGATTGAGAGTCACTCACCCAGTGAGAAACTCTGACAGAAGAGCCTGGTGGAAGCTTGGTGCCTTCAATCTAGCTTTACAAATGGTGGGGCAGGGAGCAGGTTTTCTTGGCTTTGGCTTTCATAGGCTGTTGTCCAGCTTCCCAGTAGCTGTGACTTGGTTTCCCTGTCTGCTAAACCTGGAAGTATAGCTGCCTCTACTCTGTTCATTTTGTGAGGATTCCAAGAATTGAGCTATACAGGGGGCATACTGTGACCTCTAGCATAGGGTAAGCCCTTCGTACACACCAACCACTGTCACTATTTATAGAGTTTGTTGTACAATCAGGTGTCGTGCAGCTGCTATGTGGCATGCTTCTAGATCTGGGCTCAGAGATGAGTGAGAGATACAGGCTAGCAGAGTGCGGTTTCAGAAACTTGCAGTCCCACAGTAAAGCTGGTAGAGGCCTGTGAATCAGCATACTCACAAGGAAACCAGGTATAGATGGCTCCACACAAAAGCCACAGCCAGGAGGAAAGGACAGCTAGGCTGGGGGGAGAGCAAGGCTTTCCCTCTCATGGTCCCAGGGAACGATGGGGACCATGGATCTGTGTAGGAAGGATCCAAGTAGCCTGATTTTCACCACTAGCCTAGTTGAAATGGAGGGTCTCCTCCCATTAGGAGAAAGGTAGCAGTCCTCATTTCCCTTCGAGACCAGGGTGGTATCAGGCCACGTCCTACTTGGGCTCACTGTTTGTGAGCTCATAAGGAAGAGTACACATCCTCATGTCATACATTGTTTTAATAGTTTGATGGCTGTATTTATGTGAAATTGACTTTCTGGATGAATTCCATGTGTTTACATATCTGAAAAAAAATGTTCAGGGGGCTGGGGAGGTGGCTCGGTTGGTAAAATGCCTGCTGCACAGGTATGAGGACCTAAGTGCAGATTCCTCAAACCCAATTCAAGATCCGGGCAGGGTGGTATGTGCCTACCTGGATGAGGGGTCGGGTAGGAGGACCTGGGGGAATGGTAGGGGTTGAGGGGATAGAAGGGGGTGTGGACCAAGACAAGCCAATCCTTAAAGCTCATTGGTTATCATCTTAGCCCACCTGATGAACTTCAGGGTTAATGAGGGATCCTGTCTCAGAACTTGAGGTGATTGGGCTGGTGGCTCAGCTTTCCATGAAGCCTGACAACCTGAGTTCCATCCCTGGGTCCCATGTGGTGGAAGGAGAGAACTGACTCCTACAAGTTGTCCACTGACCTCTGTATGTGGGTTGTGGTATGAGCATACCAACACATACACACATTAAATAAATAAATTAAATAAATGCAATAAAATGATAAATGAATGTGATGGGGAGAAATTGATGAAAAGTAAAAAAAAAAAATTGATGAAAAGTATCCTGTGTTGACCTCTGTCCTCTACATGCAGTCACACACATGCTCACACATCCACATGCGCTTGTGCACACATCTATGCTAAGAAGTGCATACACCACACACAGCTGGGCATGGTGGGGTACACCTTTAATCCCAGCACTCGGGAGGCAGAGGAGGCAGATGTCTGTGAGTGCTAGGCCAGCCTGGTCTACGCAGTGAGTTCTAGGCCAGGTGGGCTACAGGGGAGACCCTGTCTCAAAATAAAATAAACTATTCTGTACGTACTGTGCCCTAAAAAAAGTATACACACAGATGCACACATGCACAGAGAGAGAGAGAGAGAGAGAGAGAGAGAGATTCTGAGATGAGGCCCATGGCTTCACCATCAGTTAAAATAGTTGTGACACAGAAAAGGACTACAAATTTCTGGAACATTACTGCCCCAGAGAGAGCCTGCTTTCTTTATATTTGTTTATTTTGCAAGGTTCTAGACAAATCTCAAAAAAAGCACAACTCAATAACATGAAGAACCCCCCCGTGCCTCTGTGCATCACTGCCACTGACCCCAGCCCACCGCACGGCGTCTTCCCACTTTCCCCTCATTCCTATTTTCCTAAGAGAAAATTTTGGACATCACATTTATTTTCCAAAATATTTCAGTAGATGCCATGAAAAGATAAGAAAACTCCCCTTTTCTTTTTTCAAAAACATTACCACAATACCAACAAATGTGTAGGAGACCCAGGATACCCTCCCTGGAAACAACAGCATGTTTAACCTCAGGGAGAGCAGGAGTCTCATGGTGGGGACAGTGTTCCTGGTAGAGAGCGCCTCAAGGGGTGGCCAGAAGCCTGGTTTGTTGTGTCTGGCATTTAAGGTGTCTGGGGAGAGTAGGTCGAGGGGAGGTGGTGTGACTATTGACGGTACCACATGAGGATGCTGAAGGAGGGGGGAGAGGCCTGTGGTCCAGTCTGGCCACTATTTCCCAAGACCCTCTTTGGTACCTGGTGAAGACAGTTGTGGAACCCAGACTCTAGGCAACCTGCAAAGTGGCCTACACAGACTCCTTGTTGAGCCATTTCTTCTCTTTCTGACAGGGGATGATTTTTGAGAAGCTGGGACTGTGTTATGCACCCCAGTTTGCCAGTTTTCTGCATGATCTGAAACCAGTCAAGAAAGATCCAGATGTTGTGGTCACAGATCTCCACTTTGGGATAGTCCCCGTGAAGCTGTACCGCCCCAAGGCACCCTCTACCACCCCAAGGGCTGGCATCATTTTCTTCCATGGTGGTGGGACCATCCTGGGGAGCTTGAGTAAGACTGTTTCCTCTGGCCTCTCTGAGTCCCCTAGCACCCTGATAGAAAAGTCTGGAGAGATGGCCTAGTGGTTTAGAGCACTTGGTTGAGCCCTTTCAGAAATCCTGGGTCCAGTTCCCGGCAGCTCCTGTTGAGAGCAGGCACTTGGGGAAGTTAGAAGGCCCCAGATCACCCGGGTGACATTTCAGACAGCGATTCAACCTCCCTTAGAATGTTGTATGTGAATACCACTCTCATAGCCCAAACCATTGTGCTCTATTCACCTTTCAGATATTTTTAATAAATGATAGAATGTATTAAGACACAGGTATCCTGGAGAATGTTGTCTAGACAGCTCACAGAACAGAAAAAGAAAGAAGATGGGAGGAAATTTGTTCCATAGATACAAGCAAGTTCAACACACCTATGCAGAGCTCCATCAGGTGTTCTGTCTATAAGACGAGGGCAGACCTGAGGGGTGGCAAAAGGAAAGTTTCCTAGTGGAGGTGACAATTGATTTTTCTTTTCCAGGAACCCATCACTGCATATGCCAGCGTTTATCCAAGGACAGTGACTCCGTGGTCCTGGCAGTTGGGTAAGGGGTTGAAGGAGGAACACAGGCAGCCAGCCCAGATCTATAGTCCAAACTTGGAGCCTATGGGATTAGATAGGAGAATGGGAAGACTGAGCTGGGAGATCCAGAGAGGAGTAGGAAGAAGGGGAGAAGGGAAGGCCAGATCCAAGGGCAGGGGGACAGGAGCCTGCTGTTGGCGCATGGTGCCCTTTATATGTGTGAATAGAGGGGCTATTGAACACTGTCTTTTGGAAGCTGATGGAAACAAGGGTGGTTGCTTTGCTTTGGGGGAGAAGAGGTCACTATTTGAAACAGCCTTGCCCAGGGTAGACAGGCAGCAACTACGTGTGTGTGTGTGTATGTGTGTGTGTGTGTGTGTGTGTGTGTGTGTGTATGTGTGTGTGTATGTGTGTGTGTGTATGTGTGTGTGCATGCGCACATATACACTAAGTAAATATAAATGTAAAAAAATTATAAACAGAAATGAGACTGGTGTTACTGGTATTTAAGTAGATGAACAACTAGGAATAATTCAGCTTTGGTGGTCTTGGCTGGTCCTTGGTAGGTCACCTAGACTATTGGAATGACAGTTGCCTCATCTGAATCTAAGTTGTAAGCATGGAGACTTTGTCTTCTATTGTACTTAGGTCTCTTGTCTACCTCCCCCAGTCAGGCTTCAGAATGAGATTTGAGATAAAAGATGTTAGACAGGGCTCGTTTGGGCTTGACTGAGAGTTAAACACAAATTACATTCCTCCATTCTGCTTTAGATACCGAAAGTCCCCCATGTACAAGAATCCAGTGATGCAAAACGACTGTGTGGCCGCCACTACCCACTTCCTGAAGTCCCTGCATGTGTATGGAGTAGATCCAGCTCGAGTAGTTGTCTGTGGTGACAGTATAGGGGGAGGTATAGCCACTGTGATATGTCAGATGTTTGTGAAGCAGCCAGACCTTCCTCGGATCCGAGCTCAGATTTTGATCTACTCTGTTCTACAAATCATAGATTTCCAGAGTCCTTCCTATCAGCAGAACAGGAACATCCCACTGCTCTCCTGGAACTTGGCCTTCTACTGCTGGCATTGCCACCTAGATGTGAGCCCTTCCTGGGAAAGTGTAATCAAGAAGGGTAGCCATTTGCCACCAGAAGTCTGGGAGAAATACAGAAAGTGGTTGGGCTCAGAAAACATCCCACAGAGATTTAAGAAGCGTGGTTACCAACCCATTCCCCTCGAGCCTGTGAATGAGGACGCTTACCGTGAGACAAGTGTGATACTGGATAGTACATGCTCACCCCTGATTGCAGATGATGACATAGTGTCTCAGCTCCCAGAGGCTTGCATAGTGAGCTGTGAATATGATCTTCTCCGAGACCACTCACTCCTGTACAAGAAGAGGCTGGAAGACCTGGGGGTGCCCGTGACATGGCACCACATGGAGGATGGTTTTCATGGTGTTCTTAACACCCTTGACTTTGAGTTCTTGAGCTTCCCTTGTTCGACGAGAATTATGAATGTTATTACCCAGTTTATCAGAGGGTTGTGACCCTTGTTTCTTCCTGCTGGGGCTCCAGGGTCACCCAGTCCCCACAGGACTTTCTCTGGTTCAGGTGATAAGGAGTGGAGTTAAGGAGGGTAGAAGCTATTGTCTCCTTCCTGGTCTAGGTTCTAGAGTCATACAGTGCATGTTTTTCTTCATGTATAGAATAAAGAAGAAGAGCTAGATTGAGGAGGGTGGGATGATGTTCTCTCTCCCAGATCACTGTTGGGAAATATCTGAGCTGACCATCTTTAGCATCCATTTGAGAGAAGAAACTCATGCCTGAGGGGTGTCCATAAGCCCTTGGCAGGAAGTCAGGCTATCTATGCTGATTTAGAATGTGTGATAGGAGTGTCTGGTTGGATGGAACTCCATATCCTATATGGAAAACACAAGTACATCATGTAATAGTCTTGTTGGGCTTTTCCAGTGTGGCATAGAAGGTGGAACTCTGATGCCCAAAGCTGCTGAGGGGCAGAGGTGGTTATGGTGGTGGAGAAATCTCCTCCAGGGTGCCTGGCTTGCTTCAGCCTAAAGAGTTATGATACCATAAATAGATTTCCTTTAGAGATAGGTGAAAGTAGCATGAGCAGCCTGACTATGGAAACTCCTGAGTTCTGGAAGTCAAGGTTGAGCCTCCAGCAAATGGCCCAAAGCAACAACATAAGTGTGAAAGGAGCCAAGTTGGAAGAAAGTTGAATTCTGAGTCAGAGTCAGAGATGCACAAAGGCTGAGTTTAACCAAATTCAACTACTTCCATGGTGGGAATTCTAGAGAATTCCCATGGTGTTTTAGTATGAAATACCTGTTTGTTTGTTTTTTTTTCACATAAATTTATTTTTATTTTTTTAACAAATCTAGACCCGTGTTCCCGCCCATTCCCCCACCTTGCCAGAGCTCATGCATTCTGCCAAACATGTTTTTCATCTCTTTCTCAGACTTTCTCAATATTCTCCATGAGGAAGTTGACTGTTTTGAGCAGAAGTTCACTGTTTCAGTCAGTTCTTTGATGCAGTCCTTTCTGTTGTTGTTTCCAATATGCAGTAAGCCCAACTACTTTGGACAAAAGCTCAGGGGGCCCTACACAAGAAATACTTACAACTAGGTAATTGGCACTAGCATCCACAGATGAGGGATACCATTCGTTGTTTGTTTTTCTGGGACTGTGTTACTTCACTCAGCATGATGTCCTCTAGCTCCAGCCATTTTCCTGCAAAGCTCGTGATGTCGTCTTTCTTTACTGCTGCATAGAACTCCATTGTGTAGATGTACCACATTTTCTCTATCCACTCATCAGTTGAGGGGCATTTAGGTTGGTTCCAGCTCCTTGCTATTGTGAAGAGAGCTGAAATAAACATGGCCATGCATGTATCTCTGTGGTGGGGTGAGTCTTGAGGGTACATGCCCAGGAGTGGTATGGCTGGGTTGGGTGGCAAGTTCATTCCAAGTCTTCCAAGGGTTCTCCACACTGCTTTCCATAGTGGCTGTATGAGTTTACATTCCCACCAGCAGTGGATGAGTGTTCACCTTTCCCCACAACCTCTCCAGCACTTGGTATCATTTGTTTTCTTGATACTACCCAGTCTTATTGGAGTAAGATGATATCTTAAAGTGGTTTTGATTTGCATTTCCTTAATGATTAGTGATGTTGAACACTTCTTAAGGTGTTTCTCAGACATCTCTAATTCCTCACTTGTGAAGTCTCTGTTCAGTTCTTTGCTCCATCTATTGAGTGGGTCATTTGTTTTCTTTCTTCTTTGTTTTTTGAGTAGTTTATATATTCTGGAAATCAATGCTTTGTCAGATGTATCTGCAGTGAAGGTTTCCTCCCACTCTGTGGGATTTCTCTTCACTTCCTTGATTGTTTCTTTTGATGTACAGAAGCTTTTGAGTTTAAAGAGGTCCCATTTGTCAATTGTCAACCTTGTCAAATATAAGATGGCTGAAATTGTATGTGCTCAGATTTGGATCTTCAGTTTTGTTCCATTGGTCAACAGGTCTGTTTTTGTGCCAGTACCAGGCTGTTTTTATGACTATAGCCCTGTAGTATAGTTTGAAGTCTGGTATAGAGATCCCCCCTGTGTAGCTCTTTTCACTCAGGGTTGTTTTGGCTATTCAGGGTCTTTTGTTTTTCCAAATGAATTTAAGAACTTTTGATTCCAAGCCTGTGAAGAAACTCTTGTTTTAAAACAAAGAACCCTCAGACTGCTCCAATAAGATGGAAGATAGAGTGGCTTATGTAGCAATGAACACCAGGTTTAAATCAGGCATGGTCTGATGTAGAAACTCAAGAGGTACCACAAGCTTGCCCTCTCTCCACATCTCTGCCCTTCTCTCCTTATCTTGACTTCTTCATCTCCCTATATGGTGTCCTTGAACCATTTCATGCTAATTTCTTTCAGAATCACTTTCATTTGTACCCCTTTTTCTCAGCAGTTCAACACAAATCTTGCAGTTTACTATGCTACTGGTTTTCAGAGCTGCATGCATAGTAGTTATAGACAGTGGAATAGAAATTTCTGACTGTGCAGTCCAAGGTCTACATCAGTTGTGGGGTGTAAGTCTGGAACAGCCTTACCTGGTGGTTGCCCTGAGTGTAGTTGGGAGAATTAATAACTTCCTTCATGGAAGGCTAGATGGATGTTGGGTGGACATTGATGTTTATTCTACTCTAGAAGAAAATAGAAGTCCAAGTCATGTTTCATGCAAGTGACAAGACACGTCAAAGATGATTTGATGAACTGCTCCTTAAGAGTAAAAATTCCAGAGCTAGAGAGATGGCCTAGCAGTTAAGAGCGGAGGACTTGGGTTTGATTCCCAGCACCCACATGGCGGCTAAGAACTGTCTTTAACTCCAGTTCCAGGAGAATACGATGCCATCTTCTGACCTCCATGGCATTGCATGACACAGGTGCACAAACCTACAAGCAGAACAGTACATTCGTACACATAAAAAAAAAAAGAGTAAAAATTTCTTTGAAAGAGATAACCACGTGACTCATTGTCTTCAGGAGGATCTGTTCCTTCTTAACCACAGATTTAGAGGTCAACATCTAAATCCACTGTACAGAGGAAGCCAGGTATTCCCTTGACTTGCTCTCAGTTGACTGTGCTGAAATATAAGCAGAGAGGAATCCTACTGAGTGGCTTCTTGAGCCATCCATAAATGACCAGCAGGTGACTTTGGTGGAGAAATAGGAACCACCCACTGACATATTGTGAAGAGCAATAGAATCCCAGTATGGTGGTCCTCTCTGGGACAGGCTTCTGAATCAAGGCTGGGTAGGTTGTAGAGTGAGCCTCTTGTTGTTTTGCTCCAGCCACTGGAATCAGAAGGGAGAGGACCTGACCTTCTAGACAGTTGAGTGTTTGGCTCTACTACTGGGCAGTAGTGGTGAGTTGGTAAACTACTGAAAGACTGTTCCCAGTGGAGGTGGTTAGGGTCACCTCAGGGAAGGGGGTCCATTTCCATGGTTGCTTTCCTATGTGGGTCAAGTGACAAAGTACTCTCACCTCTGTGGCTGGTTGGGTGTGCTCCTTTCCTTTAACCTATTCATTGCTCTCATTCATGAAACCCATTCATAAGGGCCAACTCCACACTGACAGAGGATTGGCCTGTTTAAATTGGTCACTGCTTTGATTTCTTGAATGAATTCTACAAAATGGGTATTGTGATGGTTAATCTTGGCTGTCGACTGGACTAAGGAACAAATAAGAGAAAAAGGATCTTCAGATTGGACCTCCTCAACCCGGATGGCCCACCCCAAATTTGGGCGTTACCTTCTGCCGCAGGCAGTATAAAAGGCCAAGGCAAAGGGATCTGGTCCCTTTTTTCCTGCGGCTTGCCTCTCTCTCACTGGTGAGTTTGTCTTGCTGCTGTGATCAACCCTTAGGATCCCAGCGTGTACTGAGACTGGCAGATCTCCTGGAATCCACCAGGCCTTCAGCACCAGATTGGGACTACTGAGACATCCAGCCTTGCAGACTGAGCAATTCCCTGGATTCTCAGCCTCTCCAGTGCAGCGCAGCTACTGTTGGACTCCTTGAACTCTGTCATGTGAGCAAATCAATAAATTGTATATAGCTATATATTCGTCCTGTTGCTTCTGTTTCTTTAGAGAACCCTGACTAATACAGAAATTGGTACCAGAAGTGGTTCTAGACAAACAGAATTGAAAGGATGAATTTCTTTAGAAGGCTTGGTAGTTTCTGGAGCCAGCTGTCCAATCCAATGAAGCCTAGAGTTACTGAAGGCTCTCCTGCTGGCATGAAGAGAAATGATAATCCTTGGTGCAGACTATTTGACATAATTATGAAGATAGATGCATTTGACTCACCTAACTCACCTCTTGTGAGGAGCAAGGAATTTAGCGACTCTATATATAAAACTTTTGCGAAATTGTGGAAAAATAAGGAAAATAATGATGTTGCCTGGTTGCTCCTAGCATCTCTGGATAAAGTGATAGAGGAAAATAAGGAGCTCAGTGATAAAAATGACCAGCTCCAGATTCGAAACAACAGTTTAAAGGTTTCCAAGTGTGCTCTGGAAGAGAATCTTCTCTCCAGCAGCCAAAGAGCTAAAGCAGCAGAAAATCAAGCTGGAGCCTTATTATAGTTTGGTGATTTACAACACAAATTTAATTCCCAGCCAGAAGACTTGAAGTGAGAGCACTGGTGGGGAAAGGGTGGAACCCTGAAACTTGGGATGGAGATGTGTGGGAGAACCACATGATGAGGATTTTGAACCCTCGGATTCTGAGGGGTTTTCTTTATTGAGGAATTAAATCTCCCCACCTCTCAGCAGAGAATCCACACCCTGCAGATCCCTCCTCCCACCCTTGCCTGAGGAAAACAATCCCCCCCTCCCAGTGGGAGCTAATGTTCCTCAGGGCCCAACAATTGTTGCTTCTCACCTATAACCAGATTGAAGTCTAAGCAACCCTAAAGGTGAGATAGAAAGGTGCCACGAGGAAGTGCACTACACCATAAAAGAATTAATGAGTTTGCCCATTCATTCTCAGAAAGCCTAAGGAATATGTGTGGGAATGGATTTTAAGGGTGTGGGGTAATGGTGGAAGGAATATAAAATTGGATCATACTGAGTTTATCGATATGAGCCCACTGAGTAGAGATTCTAGGTTTAACATGGAAGCTCGGCAGTTTTAAAAAAGGTGTTAAAAGTTTATTTGAATTGTTGGCTGAGTATTTATTAAAACATGGCCTACTAACAGCGAGTTAGAGATGCCTGATATTCTTGGTTTAGTATTGATGAGGGATTGTAGGGTGGCGATGGGCATGCTCGAGTGGATTCGAAGTGTAAAACCACATTCTCCACAATATGAGACCCAGAGGACATGCCTTCACTGAATTTACAAGATGGAAAGTACTGAGAGACACCAGAACATTTGAAAGCTTGTTTTTGCTCTATTTCTTATGCCAGATCTTACAGTTAGAGAAGTTGTTGCTTGCTTGCCAAATTAAATGTACATTAATAGGTTTAACAGGACTTCAGGGTAGGATCAGGTGCAGCACTGAATCTCGAAGGCCAGATGAATGTAGTTATGGTTAGTAATTATTATAATGGGTGGCAAAGGCAAAACAATGCCTATAATGCATGACCCAAAATGATCTTTGGACATGGCTAATTAATCATGGCGTTCCCAGGAACAAATACATAAGAAGCCTACTAATTTTTATTTGATCTGTATAAGCAGAAAACTCTAGAACAAATGAACAGAAGTCAACATTTGATTTAGAGTAGAGAATCCCGTCCAGTTACCAGTTTCCAGACTTGAGACAGTTCAAAGACCCAGAACCCCTTGAATGAAGGGGTGGCCGGTTCCCATGAGGAAGGACCTTGTCACAATACCAAGAGTTATGCTTTTGCCTTCCTCTCTGTCCTTCCCCAGAAGGACTGAGGCTTTTACTAGTAACTGTACACTGGGGAAAAGGAAATATCAGACTTTTCGAGGCCTATTGGATACTGGTTCTGAGTTGACAACTGATCCCAGGAGACCCTAAAAAGCATTGTGGCCTCTGGTTAAAGTAGGGGCCTATGGGGTCAGGTGATAAATGGAGTTTGGCTGAAGTCCGACTCACAGTGGCCCAGTGGTCCCAGAACTCATCCTGTGGTTATTTCCCATGTATAATTGGATAGATATAATTAGAAATTGGCAGAATCCCCACATTGGTTCCCTGACCTGTGGAGTGAGGGCTATTATGGTTGGAAAGAGCCAAATGGAACCCTTGTGTTGCCTCTACCAGGGAAATAGTGAACCAAAACAGTATCGTATCCCTGGAGGGATTGCAGAATTAGTTCCACCATCAAGGATTTGAAAGATGCAGGGGTGATGATTCCTACCACATCTCCATTTAACTCTCCAATTTGCCTGTGCAAAAGACAGATGGATCATGGAGAATGACAGTTGACTATCGAAAACTCAACCAAGTAGTGACACCAATTGCAGCTGCTGTACCACATGTGGTGTCCTTCTTGAGCAGATTAATATGTCTCCTGGTACCTGGTATGCAGCTATTGATCTGGCCAAGCTTTCTTCTCAATACCGTTTCAAAGGACCACCAGAAGCAATTGCTTTCAGCTGGCCAGGCCAACAGTATACTTTACTGTCTTACCTCAAGGGTTATGTTAACTCTCCAGCCTTGTGCCATAACTTAGTTAGAGGGATCTTGATCGCCTGACTCTTCCCCAAAATATCACACTGGTCCACTTATTGATGATGTTATGCTGATTGGACCCAGTGAACAGGAGGTAGCAGCTAGCTAGACTTGTTGGTAAAGCATATGTGCATGAGAGGATGGGAAATAAACCCAACTAAAATTCAAGGGCCATCTACCTCAGTGAAGTTCTAGGGAGTTCAGTGGTGTGGAGCATGCAGAGACATTCCTAAGGTAAAGAATAAGTTGTTGCACCTGGCCCTCCCCACCAAGAAAGAAGCACAAGTTTAGTGGGTTTTGATTCTGGAGGCAGCAATTCCTTATCTGGGTGTGTTCTATGACCCATATATCATGGTGGCTCAGAAGGCAGCAAACTTTGAGTGGGGCTTGGAACAGGAAAAGGCTCTTAACAGGTCCAGGCTGCAGTGCAGGCTGCTCTGCCCTAGGGCATATGATCCAGCAGACCATGGTGCTTGAGGTATCAGTGCAGATAGAGATGCTGTCTGGAGTTTTGGCAGGCTCCCATAGGGGAACACAGCCAGAGGCCCTTGGGATTTGGAGTAAGGCTCTACCTTCATCTGCAAACAACTATTCTCCTATTGAGAGACAGCTCTTAGCCTGCTATGGGCCTTAGTGGAAACTGAACGGTTTGACAATGGGCACCAAGTCCCATCAACCTGAGCTGCCCATCATAGCTGGGTGTTATCTGACCCACCAGAAAGTAGGACGTGCACAGCAACAGTCCATTATCAAATGAAGTGGTACATACGGGACAGGGCCCGGGCAGGAACCTGGGGCACAAAGAAGCTGCATGAAGAAGTTGCCCAAATGCCTATTGCTCCCACTCCTGTTAAATGCCTCTTGTGTTAAACAGCACCTATGGCTTCATGGGTTTCCCTATGATCAGTTGACCAGGAAGAGAAGACTAGGGCCTGTTACTGATGGTTTGCACTATGAGGCACCACCCAGAGGTGAACAGTGCAGCATTACAGGATATTTCTGAAAACAACCTAAAGGAGACTGGTGAAGGAAAGTCTTCACAGTGGGCAGAACTTCGGGCCGTGCACATGGTTGTGCATTTTGCCTGGAAGGAGAAATGGCCAGAGGTTTGATTTATACTGATTCATGGGCTGTAGCCAAATGGTTTGGCTGGATGGTCAGGGACTTGGAAGGAACACGACTGGAAAATTGGTGAGAAGACATTTGGGAAGAAGTATTGGATAGAGCTCTCTGAATGGTCAAGGATGTGAAGATACTTGTTCTCATTATGCTCATCAAAAGGTGATCTCAGCAGAGGATGAGTTTAATAATCAAGTAGATTGATGACATCATTCTGTGGATAGTCAGCCTCTTTCTCCACCTATCCCTGTTGTGCTCATGGGCCCATGAACAAAGTGGTCATGGTGGCAGCGATGGAGGTTATGCATGGGCTAGACAGCATGGACTTCCACTCACCAAGGCTGATCTGGCTACAGCTGTGCAGAGTGCCAGATTTGCCAACAGCAGAGACCAACATTGAGCCCCCGATATGGTGTATTCCTGGGGTGACCAGCCAGCAAACCTGGTGGCAGGTTGACGACATTGAGACCACTTCCAAATCATGGAGGGGACAGCTTTTTGTTCCCTTACTTATGAATAGATACTTATTCTGGTATGGGTTTCCTTTCCTGACATGTAGCTTCTGCCAAAACTTACCATCAGGGACTTACAGAATGCCTTATCCACCGTCATGGTATTCCTCACAGCATCGCTCTTCTGACCAAGGAACTCACATGCACAGCCAAACGAAGATCAACAGTGGGCCCATGGTCATGGTACACTGGTCTTACCATGTTCCCCACCACCAGAAGCAGCTTGGCTGATAGAACATGGAATAGGCCTCTTGAAGTACAACAGTTACAGCACCAATTATGAGCAATACCCTGGGAGGGCTGGGGCAAGGTTCTCCAGCAGCCAGTATATGCTTTGAATCATGAACCCACTATATGGTACTGTTCTCCTATATGCCAGAATTCATGGTCTAGAACCAAGGGGGTGGAAGTGGGGAGTGATTCCACTCACTATCACCCCTAGCTGACCCAGTAGGAAAAATTTTGCTTCTGTACCCAGCGACCGTGCGTTCTGCTGGCTAGAGTTTTAGGCTTCCAAAGGGGGAAGTGCATTTTGCCAGGAATAACAGCAAAAGTTCCATTGAACTGGTAAAGATAAACTTCCTCCCCCTGGCCCTTTGGGCTTCTACTGTCCTTAGCCAACAGGATAAGGAAGGAATTAAACAGTAGGAGGAGTGAGTGATTGATCAGACTACAGTGAGGAAATTGGACTTTTTCTCACAATGGGGGCAGGAAGAATTATTTCTGGAAGCAGGAGATGCTGTAGGGCACCTTCTGGGGCTACTCATGTCCTATGATTAAGGCAATTGGGGAAACTCCAACAACTCAAAGCAGACAGGACAATAAATGGCTCCAGACCCTTCAGGATGAAAGTTGGGTCACTCCTCCATGGGAAAGAGCCAAGACTGCCGAGTGGGGGGTGCGTTGCTGAGGTGGAGGAAATACGGAATGGGTAGTAAAAGAAGGTTAGTCATAAATACAGCTGAGGCCACAGGGACAGTGGCAGAAATGTGGATTATATATAGATTTAAGCTTTTGTCCTATTTTGGTTAAGAGATTGCGTTCATGAATATTGATATATATACTGATATAATAGATATATATATATGTATATTAAGGGGCAGATATTGTGTTGTCCCTTTTAATGTGCAACTGAGATAAGTGTTAGAGTGTTGTCATTTTAGTGTTATTAGATACGGAATGACTAAGTGTTCCTCAAGGACATTACCCATACTCTTAAGATATACTGCTTTGCTATTGCACATGAAGAACTTATAACTTGTTTAGGTGGATTATGAACTCTGCCATTGTTTGCAATGGACTCTTTAAGCACTAACATAGGAGAGGCTATTTATTGGGTGTCACAGTTGAAACAAGTGGTGGACTTGTGATGGTTAATCCATGGTGTCAACTTGGTTGCACTAGGAACAAATAAGGGAAAAAGGATCTTCTAGTTTGGACCACCATCAACAGGATGGCCACCCCACCCAATGTGGGCATTACCTTCTGCCTGCAGGCAGTTAAAGGCCAAGGCAGAGGGATACTGGTTCCTTTTCTCCTGCGCTTGCCTCTCTCTCACTGGTGGGTTTGTCTTGCTCTTGACAACTTTTCGGATCCCAGTTGTACTGAGACGGCAGATCCTCTGGGATCCTCCAGGCCTTCAGCACCAGAGTTGGACTACTGAGACATCCACCCTTCAGGACTGAGCAGTTCTCTTGATTCCAGCCTCTCCAGTGACGTGTTGTGGACTCTTGATCTTGAGATCTGTTCACGTGAGACAAATCAATGAAATGTACATAGTATATATTTCGTCCTGTTGCTTCCGTTTTTTTTTATTAATTTTTTTTTTAATTTATTTCTGTATGAGTATCAATGTACTGTCTGCATGCAGGTCTGTGCACCCGTGTCGTGCAACGCCGCGGAGGTCAGAAGAGGGTCTCGGATTCCCCTGGAACTGGAGTTCTCCTGGAATTGGAGTTTCAGACGGTTTTTGGCCGCCATGTGGGTGCTGGGGATCGAACCCGGGTCCTCTGCAAGAGCGGTCGGCGCTCTTAACCGCTAGGCCATCTCTCCAGCCCCTGCTTCTGTTTCTTTAGAGAACCCTGACTAATACAGTATTCTTTCTTTTTTCTTTCTTCTTTTTAAAGACATGTAGCTCAGGCTGGCTTTTTACTCATTATGTAGACCAGCCTGACCTCATATTCATAGTAATCCTCTTGCTTCAACCTTCCTGCTTGGCTCCAAGGTAGATATATTGGTGTGGGGGGTGGGGTGGGGTGCACTGGTCTTGAACTCATAGCTAAGATTACAGTATGAGCATTATGAGTATTGAGTATGTCTGGTTTTTTTTTTTTGTTGTTTGTTTTTTTGATACAGGGTCTCCTTGTAGCCCCAGCTAGCCTGGAAGTCACTCTGTAGACCAGGCTGGCCTTGAACTCACAGAGATCCATCTGCCTCTGCCTTCTGAGTGCTAGGATTAAAGGCGGGTGCCAATACGCCCAGCTTTAAGACGTTCTTAGCCACCACGTGGGTACTGGGAATCGAACTTGGGTCGTGGGTGCTGGGAATCAAACTTGGGTCCTCTGCAAGAGCAGTCAGTGCTCTTAGCCGCTGAGCCATCTCTCCAGTGCCCATATCTGGTATTTTTTTTTTTTTTTTGGTCTTTTCGAGACAGGGTCTCCCTGTAGCCCCAGCTGGCCTGGAAATCGCTCTGTAGACCAGGCTGGCCTTGAACTCACAAAGATCTGCCTGCCTCTGCCTCCTGAGTGCTAGGATTAAAGGCATGTGCCACCATGCCCAGCCCATGTCTGGTATTCTTAAATCCCCTTATAAATGAAGAGAACTGAGGCTCTGAGAGATTAATAAGAGTACTCATTTCCTGACTCCTTCTAGTCCAGTTCAAAGCCAGATGATTAGTTCAATGCCCATGGTGATGGTGGTGGGCTGGTATTGTATCTTCCAGCCTGACAAGAATACTTTTGGTTGTGGCCCATGGCCTGCTTACCCAGAAATGCAACTCTCCTTCTCTATCATTTGGGATTAAAATAAATGATACACTAAGCTGGTGGTTTTATTTGATCAATTACTATACATTGCTTTCAGCTTCTATAAAGTCAGGCTGAAAAGAATCAAGTATTTTTACTCTCTGGATCCTGCTTTCTTGAAACTAAAGCTTTCCCAAGGCTGAACTGGCTGTAGTGTTGGTCACTTTAGGCCTGTCTTTGGATGCACTGCTAGGTGGCCATTTGATACCTTAGAGAAGGTGAAAACCCACACACCTTTTAGCCCAGACAGTCTAGGCTGAGGATGCTTTTTCAGTAGATTCCTGGAAGTCCCTAAGTCAGGGTCATATGTGTGCCAGGTTGGTCCTGAACCCATTATTTAGCCAAGGATGACCCTAAACTTTTGATTCTCCTGCCTTGACTTCCTGAGATTACAGGTGTGCACCTAATTTATACAGTGTTCTGGGGACTGAATTTAGGGCCGTGTGTGGGCTTAGGTAAGCACTCTGCCTCCAACCCCAACCCACCAAATTGCTTTCTTTGGTAAATATGCAGTTCAGACAGGAGAACTAGGCCCATGTTGGAACAAGACAAATTTATTCCTGCTTCTCTCCAACCTACCTGCCTTTTATGCCTGTGGTAGACAAGACTCCCTGCCTTCCTAATGCTAAACTCTGCTCCAAAGTGACTGCTCTCTCCCTCATCTTATCCTTAGGCTGGCATAGATAGGTCAGGGTGTGCTGCAATGCCTGATCTCCCCAACGTCCCTGGGGCTTACAGCAGCAACAGTCCATTTCCCACATTGCATGGCCCTCACAGGTCAAAGCAGAGCTGCGCCAGAAGCAGGGCAATGGGAAAGGCCCTATTTGACGCATCTCTATCTTATGACAAAGGTTAAAAAAAGCATGACAGACCTCACACAGTCTCTCTAAATGTCTGTTTGAAGAATATCCACTGCTTCTCTGCTCACTTGCATTGTCCAGGGCAATCACAGGACCTTAATGGGACAGAGAAGCATACTCCTCGCCAGAGAACAATTTTAGGGCTTATCACACCTGAAATCACAACATTCCAAAGTCCTTAAAAGTTTATCTTAGGGCTAGAGGCTCCACTCTGTTGTAGAGCATTTGTCTAGCATACAGAGGGCCCTGGGTTCAATCATTCATACTGCTGAAACCTAAAACACTTTCGAAATGACAGTGGTACATGAACATATCTTCCTCTTAAATTTTTATTGTATTTATTTTTATTTTATTTGTATGAGTGTTTTAACTGCATGCGTGTAAGTACACCTGTGTTGTGCAATGTCCAAAGAGGCCAGAAGAGAGTGTCACATTCCCTGGATCTGGAGTTAAGGACAGTTGTTATCATGTGGGTGCTGGGAAAAGAACCTGGGTCCTCTGTAAGAGCAGCCAATGTTCTCTTAACTGCTGAGTCATATCCCCAACCCATATGTTTTCCTTTTAAGTAAAACCTGAAAATATTAGAGATAATGGTAATATTTTCCCTTTAACCTCTTTTCAGATCTCTTCCTTTCATTGTCTCTACCCATTGCTCCCACTTTGCTTGCTTTTAATACTGTGTTCCAATCCCTTAAAACCTGGGTCTTCCCACTCACATGTACACATTTCCTATAGACATGGATTGAGAGATGGCTTTGTCAACCATAGAAGATGCTGTTCTACACATTGTATATCTTGTGCTGTTTTGCTCAGCAATATATCTTAGAAATCTAATCTAGTAGAAATAAATTTATTCTATTTTAATTTATTTTATTATTACTTTGAATCATGTGGTGCTTGTGTGTGTGTGTGTGTGTGTGTGTGTGTGTGTGTATGACGTGTGTGCAGGTATTGGCAGAAGACAGAAGGAAGGATTGAATCCCCTGGAGCTGGAGTTTTAGGCAGTTGTAAGATGCCCAACTGGGGCTGGAGAGATGGCTCTGTGGTTAAGAGCACTGACCGCTCTTGCAGAGGACCCGGGTTTGATTTCCAGCACCCACATGGCAGCTAAGAACCATCTTATCCCAGGCATGGTGGCACATGCCTTTAACCCCAGCACTCTGGAGGCAGAGGCAGGCAGATCTCTGTGAGTTTAAGGCCAGCCTGGTCTACATAGAGAGATCCAGGCAAGCTGGGACTAAAGGAAGAGCCTGTCTAGCAAAAAAATAA
Source organism: Rhizomys pruinosus (assembly GCA_009823505.1). Taxonomy (NCBI): domain Eukaryota; kingdom Metazoa; phylum Chordata; class Mammalia; order Rodentia; family Spalacidae; genus Rhizomys; species Rhizomys pruinosus. The sequence continues at coordinate 127,089 of VZQC01005517.1, read as the reverse complement.
ATAAATAAATAAAAGCCCAACTTAAGTGCTGGGAACTGAGCTGGTGGGTCCTGTGAAAGAGTAGCAAGTGCTCCTAACTGCTGAGCCACCTCTCCTTCCTGTTTTGTCTTTGTTTTGTCTTTTTTATTCCATCCAAGACCCCACCCCATAGAATGGTGCCACCCTCAACTAACTTATCTAGACACTTGCTCATAGACATGCCCAGAGAATTTTTTCCATAGCTATTCTAAATCCTAACAGGTTGACAATCAAAATTAAACATCATAGTTCCGTAGTTTAAATAGAATTGCTAGTTTCTTGCCTCTGATACCCCTGCCTCCATCTTACAAAGCAAAGGATGCCGGAGTGAGAGAGTACGGCCTTCCAAGAGCAAGCCAAGACTTGATCTGTCTCTGGGCAGAACTCCCAGCCCCAACATTGTAACTGATTGTCTTGTTTTGCAAATTGCTTCACAGGCAGTTTAATTAATTGAAATTTTGTGCCTTTCATACAACATTTCTTACTCAAATTTATACCCCTTCTGTGCCCCCCTCCCCCATCAAAATTCATGCATTCTACCATACGTGTTTTGTATCTTTTCTTCAGTCTTTTTTTTATTGCTTCATTGTAGAAGTTTACTGTTTTAGGCAGAAGTTTACTGTTTCAGTGGGTTCTTTGACCCTGTCTTTTTTTGTTGATGTTGTTCCTTCCAATTTGTATTACTTCAAAATATGCATAAATACATGCCAAACACATAGCAAAATTATGATGTGTGAAAGCTTTCTATTTTAAAAAATGTCCTCAAAAGCACCAGAGAGTAGTTAAGAGCATTTGCTACTCTTCCACAGGATCTGAGTTCAATTCCCAACACCCCAGCATTCACATGGAGGCTAACAACCATCTGTAACTCCAATTTCAGGGAATCCAATGCCCTTTTCTGGCCTCTGTACCCATTGCACATGTGTGGTAGACTTACATACATGTTGGCACAGTACTCATACATATAAAAATAATAAATAAGGGGATGGAGAGAGTTCTCAGTGGTTAAGAACACTGGCTGTTCTTGCAGAGGACCTGGGATCAATTCTCAGCACCCACATGGCAGCTAACAGTTGTCCATAACTCCAGTTCCAGGAGAATCTGATGCCTTTTCTTAGTGTGTGGGCACATAACATAGGTGCACTTACACACATGCAGACAATACACTCATACACATAAAACAAAAATAATAACAAAAAATATTTTAAAATAAAACTGAAAGAAAAAAAGAAAGAAAAGAAAAGAAAAGAAATGAAATGAAAGGTCCTCAAGGAAAATCTGAAGAGGTACTTCAAATGATAGAGCATCTACTTAGCAAGAACAAGACCCTGGGTTCAATCCCCAGCACAGAAAAACAAAACAAAACAACAACAACAAACCCACCACAAACCAACAATAAAAAATAAAATAAAAACACTTCAATGTTCTAGCTTCGTTAAAATGAAACAACTTCCTATCTGTGGCACCTCTAGAGGACAGAATCATTTCATTAGATGACAGAGAGACACATTCTATTGCTGGAGATGTAGCTCAGCTTGCCTAGCATGCACGAAGCTATGGGTTCCCTGTCAGAGACACATAAAACCTGGTACTGTGATGTGTGCTTGTAATCCCGGGACTTACTAGGTGGGAGCAGGAGGACCATGAGTTCAAGGGTATCCTAGACTTCATAGTGAGTGTGAGTCCAGCCTGGGCTACATGAGAATATGTCAGAGAGTGGGGAGGGGATTGGTCGATTGGTTGATTGATTGATTGATTGATTGATTCTGGTCTCAGCTGCTGCTTTTGCAAAGCCTCTCAAGAGTTAGAGGAGCAGTTATTTAACCTCTGGATCCTTTAGTTTTCTTGCCTGGAAATGGAAGCACTCATATGTAATACATATGGATATTCATATAAAGAATACCAACTTGGGGGCTGGAGAGGTGATGGCTCAGAAGTTAAGAGTGAGTACTGGTGTTGCAGAGGACTTGAGTTCGATTCCCGGCATCCACATCAGGCAGTTCACAACCAGCACTACACACTCATGCACAAACTCATATATATATATATGAGTTTATTTTTTAATTTGCATATATATGCAAATTTAAAAATAAATTTTCGTTTTAAAAAAGAATGCTACTGAGGGTGATGGCACAAGCCTTTATTCCCAGCAGTTGAGAAGCAGAAGCAGGTAGATTTCTGTGAGATTGAGGCCAGCTTGGCCTATAAAGTGAGTTCCAGGCCACATGATATTACAGGAAGACTCTGTCTCAAAAGACCAAAAAGGGGGCTCAAGAGATAGCTCAGCAGTTAAGAGCACTAGCTGCTCTTACAGAAGACCTGGGTTCAATTCCCAGCACCCACATGGCAGTTAGCAACCTTCTGTAACTCCAGTTCCAGGGGATCTGACTCCTCCTCCTCCTCCTCCTCCTCCTCCTCCTCCTCCTCCTCCTCCTCCTCCTCCTTCTTTCTTCTTCTTCTTCTTCTTCTTCTTCTTCTTCTTCTTCTTCTTCTTCTTCTTCTTCTTTGTCTTTTTGAGACAGGGTCTCCCTTTAGTCTCAGCTGGTCTGGAGCTGGAGCTTCTATGTAGACCAGGCTGGCCTTGAACTCACAGAGATCCACCTGCCTCTGCCTCCTGAGTGCTGGGATTAAAGGTGTGTACCACCATGCCCAGCTCTGATACCCTCTTCTGACCTCTGTGGGCATTGAATGACAAGGATAGACTTATACACATGCAGGCAATGCACACATACAAATAAAAATAATAAAATATTTTAATAGGCTTTGTATCCAAATAATAAAATATTTTTTAAAAACAACAAAAAAGTGTTTCTAGGTCACCTAGACAGAAATGGGAGATGCCATTTTAGTGTTTACAACTTAGGTCTCCGAGTAGACATTGTAGTCTCTGGAAAACCTTTATACTGTGGGCAGGGACAATTGGTTCTCTCAGGGCTTGCAGAGCCTACTGCAATTCTTTATGGTTCTGAGCACACCAGTGATTGGATTGAATTAAAGCAGTCTCTAACTTCTGATCCTTAAAGGTTTTGGTAAGTCATCTCCAGAAGAAAATAATATCATTCTGGGCCTTAAATTGTCTTTGTAAATAACTTTTTTTTTGTCTTTTTGAGACAGGGTCTCCCTGTAGTCCCAGCTGTCCTGGAACTCACTGTGTAGAGCAGGTTAGCCTTGAACTCACAGAGATCTGCTTGGCTCTGCCTACTTAGTGCTAGGATTAAAGGTGTGTACCACCACGCCTGGCATAAGTAATTTTTTTTTGGCCTTTTTGGTTTTTTGGGGGTTTTTTTTTGGTCTTTTCAAGACAGGGTCTCCCTGTAGTCCCAGCTGTCCTGGAACTCACTCTGTAGACCAGGCTGGCCTTGAACTCACAAATATCCGCCTGCCTCTGCCTCCCGAGTGCTAGGATTAAAGGCATGCGC
>VZQC01005517.1:81690-109709 GCA_009823505.1 Rhizomys pruinosus | reverse complement strand
ACACACACACACACACACACACACACACACACACATACACACACACACACACACACACACACACACATACACACACACACACACGCACACACAATTTTTTAAAACTAAACCAGGTGTGGTGGTGCATGCTTTTAATCCCTGCAGAGGCAGGAGGATCTCTCTGAGATCAAGTCCAGCCTGGTTTACATAGCAAGTTCCAGGCCAGCTGTGGCTACAAGGAGACCCTGTCTAAAAAGGCCCTTTATTATTATTATTATTATTATTATTATTATAAAGAACTGAAAAAAAACCCGACTGAAACAGTGAAGTTGTCCAAAAGACAATGAGCCTCTGCTTTGACAAGAACTCTGGAAGGGCTCAGAGAGAGATGCAGGACATGTATGGCAGGGTGCATGAACTCGGGTGGGATGGAGGGCATGGAAAGGGAAATGACTCTAAATGGGACTGAGAAATGATGTATGAAAAAGTTTAATAACAGTAAAAAAATATTTTTAAAAAATGTGGTCGAATCTAAGCAAGTTCTGACTATAAAATAGTAATATTTTGGGCTGGAGAGATGGCACAGTGGTTAAGAGCACTGACTTCTCTTGCAGAGGACCCAGGTTTGGTTCCTAACACCTACATGGGGGCTAATACCTGTCAGTAACTCCAGTTCCTGGGAATCCAATACCTTCTTCTGGCCTCTGTGAGCATTGTTCGACATTGGTCACTTAAAGGAAGGCAAAATCCTCATACACATAAAATAAAAATAAATTGATTAACTAAAAAATTTAAAGCAGTGCTAATAATACCTCATACAATATAAAATATGTTGTCTAGGGAGAACTACAGTACTAAATAACATAGCGGCTGGGAAGGACCAAATGAACTCTGTCAAAAGCTAAAATTATAAGAATGGAAAGCTACTAGTTGACTTCATTTGTGATTCATTCTCTTACATAAAATAGGACAAGCACTTTCTGATGAGTGCAAGGAAGAGGATGTTTTGTAGACTGAGAATTGCTAAAGAAAGCAGAAACTGAAAAAGCAGACAGATGGTGTTAAAGCCCCCTTCTTTCTAAGGTAGGATCAGGACTTCATTCAGGATTCCTGGATGGGTTTGCACAGGTGCAGAACTGCTTTAAATACCTTCATTTAGGGGTTTTTCTGGAGGCTTCTTATAGACATGATTGAAAGCATCATTATTCATTTGTGATTAATTCAACCTTCAACACCTCCCAGGGAGGGGCTGAAATTTTTAACCCTAAACCCAGGGATGATTTTTTTCCCAGCAGCTAGCCCCCATCCTTACACTATTTAGGAACTCATCAAGAGTCACCTCATTAGGATAAACTCAGGTCTAATTGAACGGGACTTACTATGAAGGATGAGAGATACTTCTTTTTTCTGTTCCAGGAGACATAGACCAAATACACGTATTTACATATTATATCACAGTATCAAATATATGTACAGTTAGCTACAAAGGCTGGTAAGGACTCCTCTCTTTTCTAATTACATATGTATTTAAGGACTATGAAGACATATTTCCTTCTTTGAACAAAACAATATCACACAAGATTGAATAAAAGAAATGCAAAAATTACTGGGTGCACACGTTTAATCCCAGCACTGGGTAGGCAGAGACAGGTGGATCTCTGTAAGCTCAAGGTCAGCCTGGTCTATATAGCAAGTTCCAGGCCAGATGAGAACCTGTCTCAAAAAGACCAAAAATAATAATAATAATAATAATAATAATAATTGTATTTATCAGTTGTCCTAGTTTGTCTTCCATTGCTGTGACAAAACACTCTGACCGACACCAACTTGGGGAGGAAAGGGTTTATTCAGCTTACATCTCCTGGGTCACAGTTCATCACTCAGGGAGCACAAGGCAGGAGCTGAAGCACAGGCCATGGAGGAGTGCTGCTCACTGGCTTGCTCCCCTGGCTCATGCCCAGCCCGCCTTCTTATACTGTACACACAACCTGCCCAGAGTGGCACTACTCATTGTGGGCTGGGCCCTCCCACATTGCCCGACAATCAAGACAATACTCCAAAGATGTGGCCACAGGCCAATCCAATGGAGCCAGTTCCCCAACTGAGGCTCCCTCAACCCAGGTGTGTCTAAAGCTATCCAGCACAATTGCCCCCTTGTCAACTTGACACACAAAACACATCACTATTAAACCACCACCTTTCCAGTTCTTATCCCCAAAGCATGATGTTAACATTAATCACGACCTAAGACAGTACAACCTTAAAAGCCCCAGTCCTTAAAATGTCCCAACACTTAAAAGTTCACAGTCTATTAAAAGTCTCTTAACTGTGGGCTGCTGCAAAGTCCAAAACAAGTACTGTCTTATTTCAAAGGGAAGAATCAGGCACACTCAAACAAAACCTAAGTCCAGCAAATAGCTCAAGGCTGGACACCTGGGATTCACTCATGATCTTCTGGGCTCCAAAGGGTTTTGGCAGCTCCCCTTCTCCAATTCTGCCGTCCACAGCACACACAGCTCATCTTGCAGACCCAGGCCAACTCCATTCCACAACTGACGCTGCTCTTGGTGGTCGTCCCGTGGTCCTGGCATCTCCAAAAAGCTGGGGTCGCCACTGAAACTGAGGCAGCAGCTTCACCAATGGTCTCTTCTGACCTCTCCTGGTGCAAAGCCTCAGCTTCTCTCCATGACCCCTGCAATCCTGGGGTCTTCACTGCAACCGAGGTGCACTTCCACCAATGGTCTTTCCTGACCTCTCAACAGTGCCAAGCCTCGGCTGCTCTCTGTGACCCCCTCAAATTTCAACACCGGAACCATATAGGAGACTCTTACACGTTACCTGTCCTGCTTCTGGCTTGAGATGGAGGCTCAGGCCCCTTCTGGAACACAGCTTCTGTGTGCTGACCCTGAAGAAATTCTTCCAGAAGATTTCACCACAGTGATGCTGGTCTCTTGTTACTTACAGCTGATTTTTCAGCCCCAGCTAACCAGCATCAATTGTCCCAGTACAACAAAGCTTTCACTTCAGGTTCTGGTCTCTTGTTACTTACAGCTGATTCTTCAGCCCCAGCTGACCAGAACCCACAGATTACATAGTCCTGATGATCTCTGCTCCCCTTTGAAACTAGAAACTTCACAAGCCAGGCCTCCATCTTCTACAAATCCTTCAGCAAACTGCTCCAAGCTCCACAGCAATGATCTTTAGGCATTCAATGATCTTCCGAGCCCAAAGTTCCAAACGCCTCCACAATCCTTCCCCAGAACACCAAGGTCAGGTCTGTAACAGCAATACCCCACTCTTCTGGTGGGGTATTGCTGTGACAATTTCTGTCCTAGTTTGTCTTCCATTGCTGTGACAAAACACTCTGACCGACACCAACTTGGGGAGGAAAGGGTTTATTCAGCTTACATCTCCTGGGTCACAGTTCATCACTCAGGGAGCACAAGGCAGGAGCTGAAGCACAGGCCATGGAGGAGTGCTGCTCACTGGCTTGCTCCCCTGGCTCATGCCCAGCCCGCCTTCTTATACTGTACACACAACCTGCCCAGAGTGGCACTACTCATTGTGGGCTGGGCCCTCCCACATTGCCCGACAATCAAGACAATACTCCAAAGATGTGGCCACAGGCCAATCCAATGGAGCCAGTTCCCCAACTGAGGCTCCCTCAACCCAGGTGTGTCAAGTTAACACTAAAGCTATCCAGCACAATTGCCCCCTCTTTTCTGACCTCTCCTGGTGCAAAGCCTCAGCTTCTCTCCCTGACCCCTGCATCAGTGTAGACTTTTTTAATCAGTATAGGCCTTATACATACTTGCAAAAGATAAATAAATAAAGCCACTCCAATCTTCCCACATATTTTTTGTTTGGGAAAATACAGTTAATTTTCCATAATCATGCTATTAGGAATTGAGGTTTATTATTGAGAAATTAATGAGTTCATTTTAGATTTCTGTTTGAGTTCCTAATGTGGTACATATAACCAGCTCTCTAGAAAAAGATAAAGAATCAGGGTTCTCTAAAGGAACAGGATGGGTACAATGAATGTTTGTTACAAAAAGGTAGTAGATTGGCTTAGATGGTACAGGCGGGGTAGTCCCATGGTGACTGATGATACTGGAAAGGCTGAGAACCAGGTAGCTGCTCAGTCCACAAGGCTGGATACCTCAGTAGTCCCTGTCTGGTGCTGAAGACCCTAGAAGGTTCCTGGAAGGCTGCTGGCCTTCTGTCCATGTTTTAAAGAGGAAGAAGCTGGTTCTGATGGCAGCCAGGGATGGCAGCGGCAAAAACAGCCCAGCTGCGCTTGGGCGCATCAGGCAGCTCTGCTTTCCCCTTGGGTCTCTTTATACCTGGGCCATGGCTGAGAGGTGCTGCCCACTTTGGGGAATGAAATTCTTCCCCACCTCCAGTTAATCCTTCCTGAAAATACCCTCAAAGACCTGCCCAGAGGCATATCTCGTAGCTGCTTCCAGATCCAATCAAGTAGATAGCCAAGATTAATCATCACAATACAGTTGCCAATTCTGTCATGTAAATGTTCCCACCATGACAGATTTTTAAATCAATATGATTTCATAGATTATAACATTTGGAAGAGTGGCAGCTGGTTCTCATGAGCCATTAATACCTGGTTCCTGCACCATAGAGTATAATTTTTCTGATAATAAACAAGTCCTGATATACTCATCAGGTAAGAAAGAGTATCGCTCTTGAAGAGGACTTGAGTTCAGTTCCCAGGAGCCATGTTGGGTGGCTCACAACTGCCTGTAACTTCAGCTCCAGGGGATCTGGTGCCCTCTCTGGCTGCTGAGGGCACCTGCACTCGTGTACACACATGCACATGCACACACACCACACACACACACACACACACACACACACACACACTTAAAAATAAAAACTCTATTGTCAGGCAAAGTGGTACATGCCTTTAATCCCAGAACTCAGGAGGCAGAGGCAGGCAAATCTCTGTGAGTTCAAGGGCAGCCTGGTCTACATAGCAAGTTCCAGGCCAACTGGGGCTACAAGGAAACCCTGTTTCAAAAAGACCAAAAAAATAAATAAAATAAAAAGTTTATTTAAATATTCTTTTTAAATTTTGAGACCAGAGGTAGGAAAGATGGCTCGGGGAGTAAGAGTGCTGGCTGCTCTTGCAGAGGACCCAGGTTTGGTTCCCAGCACCCATGTGGCAGCTCACATTTGGCCGTAATTCCAGTTCCAGGGGAGCTGACTCTCTCTTCTGACCTCCATGGCCATTGAATCCCATGTGTGCACTTACATACATGCAGGCAGTATACTCACACACATAAAATAAGGGAAATTTTTAAAAATATATTTTTAAGACAGGCATGCTAGTGCACGCCTTTAATTACAGCACTCAGAAGGCAGAGGCAGGTGGATCTCTGTAAGTTCAAGGTTAGCCTTGGTTATATATATATATAATATATAAAATGTGTGTCTACTTGAGAACTAACATATCAAAGCAGTCCCACCCTGCCTTGATGTCATTGGACACAGTAGAGGCTGGAAAAAGTTGAGTCATTTTAGATGAATGTGAACAGGGATGATAAGACTCACTACCCCATCAGGTTTCCTAGGACCTCCATTGCTCCTCAGGTCCTCTTGCCCTCCCTTGCCCTCCATCACTGTCCCCAGTCACTGGTAAATCTTAGCTCTTTTCTGCTCCACAGTTATTCCTCATCATCAAGGCTCTTTACCCCCATCCCAACCTAGGCCCTGGCACCCATGTTAACTCACTACTCACCTACACTCCAAAAAACTCCAGGTCTCCCAGCTCCTTCTCAAGCCTAGCCCCTTTACAATGACTTTCAATCCCATGTTTCTCCATCTCAAGCTTATCTTATACTGCCCATAAATATCCCTGTAGTCCTCCTCCCCATTAACCTTTCTCCAAGGAGCTATATATTACCAGTTCTTCTTAGCCCCCCCCAATACTCCTCCAGTCCATCCCCATGCCTTGCTAAAAACAAATAAATGCATGAAGAGTTTGGATAGTTAGTATGCATGAAATGTACACTTTGCTCCTGGACATATTTTCTCCTTTTTCCCAAGTGGGAAAATTTCAAATTTCCAAATTCCACTACTCCAAATCCACTGGCTTGGGGTTTACTCTATGGTAAGCCTGGCTCCCTAGAGGCTGAAAAAAATGACTTTCACTTTTAAATGTACACTTGGGCTCAAAATTTAAGGCACAATTTAATTAAAAATATTAAATAAACAAAATAATAAAAAAAAAAAATTCACAATTTTGTTTTTTTTTNCAGCCCCAGCTGACCAGAACCCACAGATTACACAGTCCTGATGATCTCTGCTCCCCTTTGAAACTAGAAACTTCACAAGCCAGGCCTCCATCTTCTACAAATCCTTCAGCAAAACTGCTCCAAGCTCCACAGCAACAATCTTTAGGCATTCAATGATCTTCCCAGCCCAAAGTTCCAAACGCCTCCACAATCCTTCCCCAAAACACCAAGGTCAGGTCTGTCACAGCAATACCCCACTCTTCTGGTACCAATTTCTGTTCTAGTTTGTCTTCCATTGCTGTGACAAAACACTCTGACCAACACCAACTTGGGGAGGAAAGGGTTTATTCAGCTTACATCTCCTGGGTCACAGTTCATCACTTAGGGAGCCCAAGGCAGGAACTCAGGGCAGGAACCTGGAGGCAGGAGCTGAAGCACAAGCCATGGAGGAATGCTGTTCACTGGCTTGCTCCCGTGGCTCATGCCCAGCCTGCCTTCTTACTGCCACGGTACACAACAACCTGCCCAGGGTGGCACCACTCATTGTGGGCTGGGCCCTCCCACATTGCTCGACAATCAAGACAATACTCCACAGATGTGGCCACAGGCCAATCCAATGGAGCCAGTTCTCCAACTGAGGCTCCCTCAACCCAGTTGTGTCAAGTTGACACTAAAGCTATCCAGCACAATTGACCCCTTGTCAACTTGACACACAAAACATACCACTATTAAACCACCACCTTTCCAGTTCTTATTCCCAAAGTATGATGTTAACATTAATCACAACCTAAGACAGTACAACCTTAAAAGCCCCACAGTCCTTAAAATGTCCAAACACTTAAAAGTTCACAGTCTATTTAAAGTCTCTTAACTGTGGGCTGGTAAAATCCAAAACAGGTACTGTCTTATTTCAAAGGGAAGAATCAGGCACACTCAAACAAAACCTAAGTCCAGGACAGTAGTTCAAGGCTGGACACCTGGAATTCACTCACGATCTTCTGGGCTCCAAAGGGTTTTGGCAGCTCCCCTTCTCTGACTCTGCTGTCCGTGGCACACACAGCTCATCTCGCAGGCTCAGGCCGACTCCATTCCACATCTGCTGCTGCTCTTGGTGGTCATCCCACGGTCCTGGCATCTCCAAAAGGCTGGGGTTGCCACTAAAACTGAGGTTGCTTCTGACCTCTCCTGATGCAAAACCCCAACTTCTCTTCTTGACCCCTGGAATCCTGGGGTCTTCAATGCAACCAAGGCTGCACTCTGACCAGTGGCCTTTCCTGTCCTCTCATAGTGCCAGGCCTCAGCTGCTCTGTGACCCCTTCATGCTTTCAACACCGGAACCATATAGGAGACTCTTACACGTTACCAAGCCCTGCTTCTGGCTTGACATGGAGTCTCGGGCCCCTTCTGGAACATAGCTTTTGTGTGCTGACCCTGAAAAAACCCTTCCCAGAAGATTTCACCACAATGATGCTGGTCTCTTGTTACTTACAGCTGATTTTTCAGCCCCAGCTAACCAGCATCAATTGTCCCAATACAACAAATATTTCACTTCAGGTTCTGGTCTCTTGTTACTTACAGCTGATTCTTCAGCCCCAGCCAACCAGAAACCACAGATTAAACGTCCTGATGATCTCTGCTTCCCTTTGAAAATAGAAATTTCACAAACCAGGCCTCCATCTTCTACAACTCCTTCAGCAAAACTGCTCCAAGCTCCACAGCAACAATATTTAGGCATTCAATGATCTTTCCAGCCCAAAGTTCCAAATGCCTCCACAATCCTTACCCAAAACACCAAGGTCAGGTCTGTCACAGCAATACCCCACTTCTGGTACCAATTTTTGTTCTAGTTTGTCTTCCATTGCTGTGACAAAACACTCTGACTGACACCAACTTGGGGAGGAAAGGGTTTACTCAGCTCACATCTCCTGGGTCACAGTTCATCACTTAGGGAGCCCAAGGTAGGAACTCAGGGCAGGAACCTGGAGGCAGAAGCTGAAGCACAGGCCATGGAGGAATGCTGTTCACTGGCTTACTCCCCTGACACATGCCCAGCCTGCCTTCTTATATGGTACACAACAACCTGCCCAGGGTGGTACCACTCATTGTGGGCTGGACAGATATGGCCACAGGCCAATCCAATGGAGCCAATTCCCCAACTGAGGCTCCCTCAACCCAGGTGTGTCAAGTTGACACTAAAGCTATCCAGCACACAGAGGCAGGCAGATCTTTGTGAGTTCAAGGCCAGCCTGGTCTACAGAGCGAGTTCCAGGACAACTGGGGCAGCTGGGGCTACAGGGAGACCCTGACTAAAAAAGACCAACAACAACAACAAAAAAAGTAAATTATGCAGATCACATAGGCACAGAAAATGTAACCAAAGTGGAGTTGTTATTTTAAAGGCTAACCAGATGGAATCTGGATGCCTTGGACAAAGGTCCTCATACACGATGTCCAATATAGCTATCATCACAGGAGATCCTGCTAAACCACCATCTGGCAGTTAAGGTCACTCCTATGGGAACATCTTTCCCAAGAGCCAGCTCTAAGTGCAGCCTAATTAATGGCCTTACTAAACTTCAAACAGGCAGTCAGGCTTGCTTCTAGGAAGACCCTCTCCCGGGAAGGCCAGTGCACATATCATGGCCTATGACAAACTCCTGTAACTATGGACCTCGATGCCAAATTACCCATATCTACCTTTTCCTTTAGCCTTCAAAAGTTCTCTTTACCACCCCCAGTTTCTCTGCCTATGACTTGACTGATAAATTATTGTGTATTCCTGAATGTATTATATATTTTCTTAAATTCTTGGGCCTTTGTATAGTATCAAAGATACACCTTTCAGGGTCAGCATAAAAGATCAGAAGTTAAAGAACTTACCCTTGACCTACATTTGATTTCTAGACGGAAGGAAAAAACTGACTCAAAAAAGTTATCCTCTGACCTCCACGTGAGCAACTCTCATACACACAGACAGACACACAGACACACAGTCATACACACAAATTTAAGTAGCAACCCCCAGACGTACAAACACAGATACACAGATACACAAATTTAAAGAGCATTTATTTTATTTATTTCTTATTTATTTACTTTTATTTTGTGCATAAGGATGTTTTGCCTGCATGTATCATGTGTGTGCAATGCCCATGGAGGCCAGTGGAGGGCACTGGATCTCCTGGAACGGTGGTTAGCTGCTATGGGGGGTTATGGGAACCATATCCGGGGCACTGGTAGTGTTTGCTCCCTTGACCCACCTAATGATTTTGTCAAGTTTTATTTTAACTATAACTTATTTACTAATGCATGTGTTTTAATGAAACCTTTCAGGTTTGTGCTCTCCTGTAATAAAATATTTACAAGTAGAGTTATGCAGAATTCACAACTCTGAGCTTTGATTGGGAAGATGCCCTGTCTTCCTACCAACTGTGCTCAAACTGTGGCCACCTCAGACACAAGTTTTCCCGTTCATTGGTAGATCTTCCTAGGTTAACCTTTTTCTTCTCTTCTCTGTTTTCCTCTTCCTCTTTCTTTCCTTATTGCCTTTCTTTCTTTCTTTCTTTCTTTCTTTCTTTCTTTCTTTCTTTTCCTTTTATTTCTTTGCTAGATATTAAAACCAAGGCCTAAAAATAAATAAATAAATAGATAAATAGATAAATAAATAAATAAATAAATAAATCCAAGGCCTTTCACATGTTAGGCAAGTGTTCCATCATTGTTACATTACTCGCCCCTAGGCCAATCTTTCTTAAGAGTTTTAGAACATTTCATTACACAGGCTTACTATAATATACTGAACCAGCCCTCTGTTGATAGAAATCTAGGTAGGTCTTAATCTTTTGGACTAGTTAATGAGCAAGATGTCCCATTGAACTGAGCCCAATAGAGATGAGGCCTAGGTCTAGTCACTAATGCACTGCAGCCCCAGCTAGCACCCCAAACATAGAACATGGAATGAATGAGTAGACACTTACTGAAAGGACCATATTATGTTAGCTGCAAGCACAACACAGGATTCTTTACAGCAGTACCTAGGCAAAGATACAGACAGGCAGTGAGTGGAGCCCAGTCATTTAAGCTCTCATTAGAGCAGATGGAAGTCAAGGATGTCTCACATGGAAGCTGTATGATTTTGTGTGGCTAATGAATCTCTCTTCATTTAAGTGTCCTCCACTATGAAACATAATTGTGGCATCTGCCTTAAAGGGCTACTGGAAGTGAATGTCTGTAAATGTCTTAGCATGGGCCTGGTGTTTCAGCACTTAGTAGTATTAGAATTCAACTGACCTCCAAGAAAGAATCCAACTTACTTCAATTGTAAAAATGCAGTAAGGGTGATGTTCACCTCATGGTAACAACATAGACACCTGCTTCTTTTGATGCTGCTTTTGTAGCAGTGACTTTTAGGGTGGTTTCTTTTTTGTAGGGTCAACTTTGCTCTGCAGAAACAACTGTTCTTTAGCAGAGAGTATCTGTAACCAGAGACTGTCGCCATGGAGACAGTCAACAGAAGGGAATCCAAGATCACATCACTCTCCCTGGAGGGTGAATGTGAACTCTCGAGCCTTTATTTTTTTTTAATTTCCTGAACTTGACAGATTTTTAATTTCCTGAACTTGACAGAGTATCACTATTACCTACTCTGGGAGGGATGATGAGATTAAAAAAAGCAACCCAAACCTAGAAACTCCATAATACCCCACCCTTGAATCTGCTACATCAAAGGGAAGTGAGAAGATCCTTACCATGTTTGTGACTTCAACAGTTCCTGAGTCATTTTCTACTCCAGGCTGGGAGATTGAAAAGAGATATTCAACCAGAGTGCTCCTTGGGAACTGGGTGGAAGAAAGGGGAAAGGTAAGAAGGAAGGACTGGCAAGCAAAGGGTCAGAGGGAGGAGGGAAGAATCAAGTTCATTGCTGTTTTCAAATCCATAGCAGCCGTGGGCTGACTTGTGAGAACAGGACATCAGGGTCCTTTGCTTTACAAAGGGAAGACACATTCAAGAAATCATTAAGGTCTCTCTCTCTCTCTCTCTCTCTCTCTCTCTCTCTCTCTCTCTGGTCTTTTTCAGACAGGGTCTCCCTGTAGCTCTGGCTATCCTGGAACTCACTCTGTAGATCAGGCTGGCCTTGAACTCACAGAGATCCACCTGCCTCTGCCTCCCAAGTGCTAGGATTAAAGGTGTGTGCCACTATGCTTGGTTCCCCTAAGGTCTCTTATTATATCCAAAGACACCACAGCAGAGGTGCAAGAATAATTGTGTCTTTCAGCACCGTTGTCACAGGAGTGCTTCTAAGAATCTAGATATTCCCTGTCCCTAATTCCTCTTCACTTAAAGAAATTGTATTATTTATTTATTTATTTATTTATTTAGCATGTGTGCATGCACACACATGTGCACAGGTGGTTGTGGAAGTCATAAGAGTTGTCAGATCTCCTGGAGCTGGAGTTACAGCCAGTTGTAGGCCACCAGATATGAGTGTTGGGAATCAAACTCTGCAAGAGCAGCAGGCACTCTTAATCAATCACTGAGCCATCCCTTTGCCAATTTATTTGAAGAATACCCACTCTGCCTGGCTTGGCCCTTCCTAGAACACAGCACCTGCTGAGGCAGGGTTGGCACTCTCTAAGGTGACATCTATGGATGTGCTGCTACTGTCTAGCACTAGTTCTACAGTCTTGCCCTGCCTGTGTTCAGTCGTTTACTTTCAAAACAGAACAAACAGGTTCTTGGTGTTACTTCGCCTGAACGAGTTCCTTGAAGCTGAGTATCTTCATTTGTGACCAACAACACTGAGCCACTTAAAGTTTTGCAAAAACAGAGCTGCAGATGTTCAATAACTAGTAGAGTGTTTGCCTAGAATGCATGAGGCCCTGGTTTTGACCCTTGGTGGTGCATAAATCTGGTATGGTGGAACATGCAATCCAGCTCATATATATAAAAGAAAAATTAGCTGTGTGTGGTGGCTCACACCTTTGATCCTAGCACTCAGGAGGCAGAGGTAGGTGGATCTCTGTGAGTTCAAGGCTAGCCTGGGCTACAGAGTGAGTTCCAGGACAGCTGGGACTAAAGGGAGACCCTGTCTCAAAAAAGAATTTAATTTTTTGAAGTATGAAGTTCTCTTATAAATATAAATACATGGGAAAACATAAAAACCAGTATTGTGTGATCTTTATTTATAACTCTACTTTTTTGGTCTTTTTTCAGACAGGGTCTCCCTGCAGCCCCAGCTGTCCTGGAACTTGCCATGTAGACCAGGCTGGCCTTGAGCTCATAGAGATCCACCTGCCTCTGCCTCCCAGGTGCTGGCAATAAAGGTGTGCGCCACCACGCTTGGCTGGAGCTCTACTTTTTTCTACAAAATTTAGAAAAGAAATATATAAAAATTGTAGATCTATGCAAATGAGTACACAATTCCTAACAATATAATTTGTGACAACAGCAAAACAAAGCAGGGCCAGAAAGATAGCTCAGCGAACAGATGTGATTGCCTCCAAGCCTGGTGACCTCCATTCAATATCCAAGACACACACAGTGGAAGGAGAGAACAGACTTTGGGAAATTGTACTTTGGGCTCCATACATGTGCCTGCCTATATAAACACACACACACAAATACACACACTTAAGTAAAATAAAATGTAAACAAGGATGGGGCTGGAGAGATGGCTCAGCAGTTAAGAACACTGACTGCTCTTGCAGAAGATTCAGTTTTATCTACCATAGATATCTACCAAGACTCAGTGTTATCTACCATCTGGCTGCTGACAAGACTTAGCAGCTAGATGGTAGATAACAACCACCTGAACTCCAGATCCTGGGGATCCAATGCCTTCTTCTGACCTCTGAGTGCACTGGATGACATGGGTGCACTTATACACAGGCAGGCAATACACTCATACACATAAAATAAAAATAATAGAATATTTTTAAAAAATAATTAAAATGTAACAATTTTTAAATGCATATGCAACTGCTTTGTGTGTGTGTGTGTGTGTGTGTGTGTGTGTGTGTTTTATGTTGGTCCCATTTGCTGAAGCAAACAAAAGCCTGTATAGCCCTGTATGCACAAGTAGTTAGTGTTAGTCTAAATACTATTTGTGGTTGAAAAAAAGTAAAAGGTTTTCATTTAATACTCTTTATATCTTGCATTTTTCTTCCTGCCAACTATAACTTTTGGCTGCTTTAGTCCTTTTGTTTATATTGGCAGAAAGTTGACAATTGCGGTTAGTTAGGAAATGCACTTACAGATTGCTTTGTGTCCATTACATAGGATCCTATATCATTGTTTACTTTAGCAACAGAATTGCTGATGGGGAGGAGGTGAGAGGGTAGATGTTGAAATATGTAGAAGGCAAATTAAAGGCAGCATTAATGTGATTGTGATGGGAAAATTCAAGGCTTTCTGGAAGCTGCCAAGGGCCCTACCATGGAACTATATCCCCAGCCCTGAAAACAGATTTCTTGAAAGAAACCTCAATTATCAGTGGCTTTGTGAAGTAAAGTTGAAAACAAACATTCTGGGCTGACCAGATGGCTCAGTAAGTAAAGGGTCTTGCTACCAAACCTGGAGACCTGACTTTGATCCCTGGGACCCACGTGAAGGAAGGAGAGAATTGACTCCCACAAGTTGTCCTCTGATCTCAATGCAGCACTGTGGAACATTCTCACAATGACACATGCACTCACAATAAATGAATGAAAGAAGGAAATAAATACATAAATAAATAAAAGAAGGGGCTGGAGCAATAACTTAGCAGCAAAGAGCACTTCTACTTTTGTACAAGACCTGAATTTCGTTCCCAACATCTATGTCAGACACCCCACAGTCACCTGTCGCTTCAGCTCCAGGGGATCAAATGCCCTCTTCTAGCTTTTAGGGTCACCCACCCATTTAGACAGACATAAATAAAAATAAATAATTGAAAATGTAATAAAAACTGTAAAAGAAAAGATGTGGAAAGCAGAAAAACAGATGTTTCTTTAGTCTGAATGCTTGAAGCTAATTGTGTTATCGTTAAGTGTGTGCGAATTCACCAACAGTGTCACCTTACACTTTGCTAAAAGCACTGCTTTTGGAAAATTACAGTGTGTTGTTAACCTACATGAAATAGACAAATCCCTAGAAACACATAATCTATCAGATTGGATTGTAAGGAAACAGAAAAGCTGAATAGATCTAGTTATCAAGGAGACTGAAAGAGTAATCAAACCTTCTCAAAGAAGAAAAAGCCTACAACAGATGAGCTCAGTAGCAAACTTTACCAAACATTTTAAAAATAATTATCACCAACCTTTCCCCAAACTGTTTCCAAAATTTGAAGAGGAGGAAATACTACCTTAGTCATTCTACAATATTCTTGTTTGAAGATTTATTTTCTATACTTACTTGACAGGGAGGACATCAAGAGCTGAGTGGGAAGGTAGCTTCCCCAGGGCGAGGCTCATCCACCGCACGCAGGATGAGCTGACCCCTGCCGTCTCCCCAAATGGAGGAAACTTGATTGCATAATGTGAGTTCATGTGCTCCCACGTTAAAAAAAATTTATTGTATTTAAAAATATTTTACCCATTATGTTTATTTTTTTTTATGTGTATGAGTCCCTTGCCTGCATCATGCACGTGTACCCAGGTCATGTAATGCACACAGATTTCAGAAGAGGCATCAGATCCCCTGGAACTGGAGTTACATATGGTTGTTACTTGCTATGTGTGTGCTGGGAACTGAACTCAGGTCCTCTGAAAGAGTAGCCAGTGCTTTTAACCTTTGAGCCATCTCTCTAGCCCCCCCTTTTTTTTATTATGTGTATGTGTGTGTGTGTGTGTGTGTAGATATATGAACATATGAGTTCAGTGCCTGTAGAGTACAGAAGAGGGTGTGGAATCCCCTGGAGCTGAGGTCACAAGCAGTTCTGAGCCACTCAACGTAAGTGCTGAAAACCCACCTGACACCCTCTGTAAGAGCAGTATGTGCTCTTAACTGCTGAGCCATCTCTCCAACTCCCTAAATCATTTTGTGAAACAGCATTATACCAAAGGCCAAGATGCCATAAGAAAAAACCTGCAGCACCTTAACAATATTAATCCAAGTGGATTGTGGAGATGCATGCCTGTAATCCCAGCACTCAGAAACCTGAGACAGGAGGATCAGTAATTCAAGACCTGCCTGAGCTCCCTAGGGAGAGCCCATCTCACAAACAAAAAACAACAAGGCCTAAGATGTAGCTCAGTGGTAGAGTCCTTGCCTAGTTTTCCAACACTGCTAGTACCTCTCACCCATTTAAAAATATACAAAAAAAAAGGCTGGAGAGATGGCCTAGTGGTTAAGAGCGCCGACCGCTCTTACAGAGGACCCGGGTTCGATCCCCAGCACCCACATGGCGGCTGAGAACCATCTGAAACTCCAATTCCAGGAGAACTCCAGTTCCAGGGGAATCCGAGACCCTCTTCTGACCTCCGCGGCATTGCACGACACGGGTGCACAAACCTACATGCAGACAGTACATTCATACACATACAAAATAAACAAATAAATAAAAAAAAAATAAATAAATAAAATAAAAATATACCAAAAAAAGTAATAATTCTAGCAAATGAAAAACAGAGAATACCTTTTTTTGTTTTTTATTTTTTTAATGTGTATGAGTGTACTGTCTGCATGTAGATAGGTACACCCGTGTTGTGCAGTACTGTAGAGGTCAGAAGAGGGTGTCAGATTCCCCTGGAACTGGAGTTAAAGACAGTTTTTTTTTTTTTTTTTTTTTGTCTTTTCTACGACCGAGTTCTCCCCTGTAGTTCCCCGCTCTTGTCCCGCCTGGAACTCACTATCTGTAGACAGGCACTGGCCTTGAACTCACAAAGATCTGCCTGCCTCTGCCTCCCGAGTGCTAGGATTAAAGGTGTGCGCCACCACACCCGGCAAAGAAGGTTCTTAGCCACCATGTGAGTACTGGAAATCAAACCCTGTCCTGTGCAAGAGCAGTCAGTGTTCTTAACCACTGAGCCATCTCTCCAGCCCCTGAGGATACCTTTAATCCCAGTACTCGGGAGGCTGAATCAACAGGGCTGAGAGTTTGAGGCCTGCCTGAATATATAGTGAGACTTTAATCTGGAAAGAAAAGAGAGAGAGAGAGAGAGAGAGAGAGAGAGAGAGAGAGAGAGAGAGAGAAGGGAAAGGGAAGGGAAGAAGGGGAGGGGAGGGAGGAAGGGGAAGGGACAGTTTAGGTAGGTAAAGGTGCCTGCTGCTAAGCCTGATGACTTGAGTTCGATTCTCAAACCCACATGGTAGAAGGGGAAAACTGACTCCTGAGTGGTTCCCTGACCTCCACACGTGTTGTCATGGCACAAACCAAATTAATATATGTTTAAAAACTGTTTCAAGGGGCTGGAGAGATGGCTCAGTGGTTAAGAGCATCAACTGCTCTTGCAGAAGACCTGGGTTCAATTCCCATCAACTACATGGTGGCGAACAACCATCTATAACTCCAGTTCTAGGGACACGCTCTTCTGACCTCCATGAGCACTGCGTGGTATGGGTGCACTTACACACATGCAGACAATATATTCATACACATAAAATATAAAAGAATAAATAAAACATTTAAAAATTGTTTTGCCAGGCATGGTGGCGCACGCCTTTAATCCTAGCACTCGGGAGGCAGAGGCAGGTGGATCTCTATGAGTTCAAGGCCAGCCTGGTCTACAGAGTGAGTTCCAGGTCAGCTGGGGCTACAGGGAGACACTGTCTTAAAAAGTAAAAAAAAAAAAGTTTCAAAAAGAAAGCAGAGAAAGCGAGGCAGACAGAGAATACAAATTATACATAGTATGATTATCTGATCCAACAATTCTGACAGTAACCTGAAAAAACTGAAAATATCCATATACCCACATTGAAAGCAACATTAGTCCCATTTATCAAAAAGGTGGCACAATACAGGGAGCTGCTGATGGAGGAATGGATGAATAAGGAACACTATGTATGTAGTTTGTCAACCTTGACATGGAAGGAAATTTGGCCTATCTTACCACAAGAATAAATCTTGAAGAAATCTTGCTAAGTGAAATGAGTCAGATGAAAAATGACAAATATATGATTCCACTTATTGGAGGTATCTGGAATAGGCAAATCCACACAGACAGAAATCAAGAGTGCTGGGAGGGAGACATGCAGGGGAGACTGCGTTTCACAGAGTCAAGTTGAGTTTGGGATGAAGACCTGGAGATGGATGGTGGTGATGGTTGCACATCATTGAGAATGTACTTAATGTTATTGAACTGTACACTTGAAAATAACTGAGATTGGGCTGGTGGTGTGGCTCGGTTGCCAGAGCATTTACCCAGCATGCAGGAAGCCCTGCGTTCCACCCCCAGTGCCTTGTAGAACCAGGAGTGGTGGTGCAGCACTCGGGAGATGGAAGCAGGAGGATTATAAATTCCAGGTCATCCTTAGCCACATAGTGAGTTTGGGGCTAAGCTGGGCTACATGAGACTCTGCCCCCTCAAAACAACAACAAAAAAAAGACTAAAATTTCAGGCATGGTGGTGTAGTCCTATAATCCTAGCACTCAGAAACTGAGTGCCAAGGAAGACTATAAGTCCAAGACCAGCCTTGTCTACACATCAAGACCCTGTCTAGGCAGAAAGAAAGTAAGCAAATGAACAAACAAAAAAGCTACATATTGTATATTTTACTCTATTAAATGTTGAGGAAAACAATTTGAAAACATGACGGAGTGGAAAGAAGGGAGGTTAGCAAGAGTGAGAACAGAAAAGAAAGAAACAAAGGAGGAGATGTGAAGGAGAGAGGGGAGTGTTGAAAGAGAAAGGAAGAGGGGTGACAGGGAAGGACCACGAGAAGGTGGCCCGGTGAGCTCCGAGCAGCCTTTCGGAGGTGTGTGCAGCCCCCGGGCTCATGCTCTTCCCTTGGATTCTGGTGCCCTGGGATCCTGTTTACTCTGTCTCTGCCAATCTGCAGGTGGGGGTTTCGGGACACAACAGGGGTGTCACACGAAGCATCTCAGAGGTTCTCCTGGATGTGTCCTCTTTTCCAGTTCACCAAAGCCACTGATCACACACCGCAGTGCATACACAGGAAGGAGTTTGTCCCCTTCCCAGACCATAGACCAGACCAAATCTCCAGGTGGTACGGAAAGAGGAGAGAAAAGGTAAGTGACACTGATCAGCAGGTGAGACTCCAAGAGGCCCTGAGATCCTGGCTCCTCCAGGAACAGCCCAGCCAGGGTCAGCTCCTGGTTAAGTCACTGTCTCCTCCCAGATTTGCCCTGGGGACAGCAAACTTTTTACCACTCCTTGCAGGGCAGAGCTTCTTCTGCCCCAGCACACTCTGAGAATCCCCAGAGTGGTTTATTTGCCAGCCTGCTGTTTCCTTACCCCACCCCACCTGCCCGGCACCGGCACCTGTTTAAACACAGGACAGGGGCAGGAAGGAGAGAGGGAGTGAGAATTGGGGCATTTTAGAGTGGGAGGGGACTCAAGAGATCAGCAACTCTGAGCCCACAGGTGGAGGAGGTCTTTCAACTATATGGCTTGTTAGTCAGGGAGCGAGGAGATGGCTCCTCCATAAATCAGGCAAGGTTTCTCTATTGGTCAGGGCCAAGCCTGACCAATAGAATTCTATCCCTAGAACCCACATGGTAAAAGGAGAAAACAGACTTTTGAAAGTTGTCCTCTGAGACACACACAAACGCACACACACACACACAAACGTGCACACACACACACAAACGCGCACACACACACTGTGGCACATGCACAAAACACACACACACACACACACAGACACACACACACACAAGTACATAAATAAATGCAAAAACCAATTTTTAAAAAGTGTATCATGCCAGGCGTGATGGCACTAGCACTCAGGAGGAAAAGGCAGGCAGATCTCTGTGAGTTCAAGGCCAGCCTGGTCTACATAGTGAGTTCCAGGACAGCTGGGGCTACAGGGAGACCCTGTTTCAAAAAGACGGAAAAAAAAAGTATGAAACTGGCTGGACACAATAGCACACACCTTTAATGCCAGCACTTGGAGGCAGAGGCAGGCAGATTTCTGTGAGTTCAAAGCCAACCTGGTCTACAGGGAGACCCTATATCAAAAAGACAATAAAATAATAATAATAATAATAATATTAATAAATAATAATAATTGTATGAAACCATTTCCCAATTGCAAGCTGTTATTTGGGGCAATCCAAATCTATGTTCCCAGACCCTGATCACTCATGTTTGGCTCAAGAATAGATTTTCTTTTTATTCCCCTTGAAGTAAGAACTGGGTTTGGCATTGCCATCTGGCCAAAGATGACTGTCATCTGCCTCTGTGCAATCACATCACTATAGATAAATGATGACAAGCTCTCCACTAGTATCCTTGGACCACATTGGCATATGTGGACTTCACTGGGATCCCCAGACTGTGCACATGACTCTAAACCACACTGCAACCCTAATTCTGCTGCCATCCCCAGGCTGTGTGGCCATCTTCAGAGCATGCCATGCTATAGGGTTGCTGACCTTCACTATTGCTTTGTGCACTTTCATTAAAACAAGTCAGAATTAGAACCCGCTACCTAGGGCTCCAAAACCTCTAAACATTCACATGTGAGAGGACCTTAGCCCTGTTCTCATGCATTAGAGAGCATCACAGCTTCTTGGTCTCTGACTAAGACCAAATATAGAGCATTAGGTAGCCTTTTTTTTTTTTTTGGCTTTATTATTTGAATGTGTATGAATGTACTGTCTGCATGTAGGTTGGTGCACTGGTGTCGTGCAATGCCTCTGAGGTCAGAAGAGGGTGTTGGATTCCCCTGGAACTGGAGTTAAAGACGGTTCTTAGCCACCATGTGGGTGCTGGGAATTGAACCCAGGTCCTCTGCAGGGGCAGTTGGTGCTCTTAACTGCTAAGCCATTTCTCCCGCCTCTTGTTTTGATATTTTTGAGACAGGTCTCCCTTTAGCCCCAGCTGGGCTTGAACTCACAGAGATCCATCTGCCTCTGCCTCCTGAGTGCTGGGATTAAAGACATGTGCCACCATGCCCAGCACTAAAGACGGTTCTTAGTCGCCATGTAGGTGCTGAGAATCAAACCTGGGTCCTCTGTAAAAGCAGTCGATGCCATCTCTCCAGAACTTTGGCCTCATTGCAAACCCTGACTTGAGGTTTGACACACTCTGTTGAAATTAAGAAGTTCTCAGGGCTCAGTGGTAAATAGGACCCAAATACTTTACAAACAGTTGAAAGGTTGTAAAGGGGCACACTGTAAGCCAGGCGTGGTGGCACACGCCTTTAATCCTAGTGCTTGGGAGGCAGAGGCAGGCAGATCTCTGTGAGTTCAAGGCCAGCCTGGTCTACAGAGTGAGTTTCAGGACAGCCAGAGCTATGGGAAGACCCTGCCTCGAAAAGACCAAAAAAAAAAAAAAGGCCGGGGGGGCACAGCACTGTTATATATAATTAATATAGGCTAATTTTTATAAAAGTCTTTTGGGAACAGTAAGAAGGCTCAGTGGGTAAAGGCAGTTGCCTTCAAGCCTGAAGACTTGAGTTCCACCCTCAGGACCTATGTGGTGGAAGGCAAGAACCCTGGTGCTTATCCTCTGACCTTAGCATGCACACCATGACACATGTGCCCACCATGTACACTCACAAATAAATAAATAGTAGACTGATTAATTAATTAATTAATGAAAATAAAGCCTTTACCTGCAGTGGGACCCAGTGCAATACTGCCCCACGTGACTGTCACCTAAGCTCCCTCTACTCTGCTTTTCCATTGCTCACCTCAGTCTTCTAGGTAAATCCTGTACCTATTTTCCAGACTGGCTTTGGACAGAGGGGTTGTCTTCCTACGGAGGATATCCTGAGTCTTTCCCCTGGTCTGTTGTAATAACTCGGTCTTTAATTTTTCTGTTTTTTATGCTGCTTTGCTATCCTTGTGAAGGGCTGGGGAGAGGCGCTCACTAAAATTGGAGATAGAATTCCTAAAAAGAGTAAACAACTTGATACTGAGTGCACCATTCATATGCAAATAAATCACTCCAAAGCTCACCCTCCCCTGCCCCTCTTATCTGACTCATACTCTAGGCTATATTTTCTTTATCCGAAAACACTCTGGTAGCTCCTTGGAGCCCTCAGTAATTATTCAGACCATCCAATCCTGAACTTGCCCCTTTATGCCTAGCTGCTCCTTCCAAGTGGTTACAAAAAAACAAAACAAAACAAAAACTCACTCTGGACCCTGGACGGCTCGCTGCTGCCTCACGTGGCCGTGTGTGGCATCACGTGCATTCTGGTCTTGTCCTGTGGCCTTTTCCAAGGAGAGTCTCTAAGCCTGTCAGCTTCACGTTCCTATTTTTTTTTTAATTTTTTTTTTTATTATTTATTTTTGTATGTGTATGAATGTATTGCTTGCATGCAGGTCTGTGCACCCGTGTCGTGCAATGCCGCGGAGGTCAGAAGAGGGTCTCAGATTCCCCTGGAACTGGAGTTCTCCTGGAATTGGAGTTACAGAAGGTTCTTAGCCGCCATGTGGGTGCTGGGGATCGAACCCGGGTCCTCTGCAAGAGCGTCGGTGCTCTTAACCGCTAGGCTATCTCTCCAGCCCTCACGTTCCTATTTAAAACACCTGTGAGACAGCGGGGCCGCATTCAGAACCCAAAGAAATGCCAATAACACCCCCCCACCCCCACCCCCCCTCCCCCCGCCTCTCTCCTGCAGCTCCGCGGACCCCGTATGGGGGAAGGCCTCCAGCCCACTCACTGGCTGTGCTGGAAAGGGACTCCTAGCCTGGCCTTCGGTGACTCAGACCTTGGGAACTCCACAGGATGTGGGAGCCTAATCCCTTAGTCTCTCCTTGGCATTGTGCTCTGAGTTATTTATTGAACCTCTCCTTGAAGTTGGGGGGGGGGGTGCAGAATTTCTACAGCCCATAGCATACAGATCTCCCCTAAATCAGTCCAGTTCCCTAGGATTCCCTTCCAGGCCAGGAGGATTTGCTTAGGAAAAGCCCTGATTCAGGCAGGCATCCCAGAGAGAGAAGAATACAACTTCCTGCTCCCTGTAAACAACTTTTCACCAAAGAAACCACTCTCCGGTTTGGTTTGCAGCCTAGGGAGCCATAAATCCTTCCCGAGGGAAGGCAATTTATAGAGTATTCTCTAGCACTTCCCACAGTAACTGATGGAAATAGAGGGCCCAAACAAACATCCCTCACCTTAGAAATAGGCAGTTGGACAGATTAGGAAAGAAAAATCAAAGGGTGTCATTCATGACAGACCCCAAGAAGGCACAGTGGGTGAATCTGACACTTTCTATTCACCCCAGCATACTGACTTTAATTTTAATTTGCCATTTTTGCTCATTCTAAGGATGAGTGGACTGGGTATATCCTGGAGACCATTTACACGGAGAACTGAAAGCAGCTAACAGAGATGGGTGACTGAAAGTGAACTGTCTCCATATGGACAAATAATTGTGTCTCCAATTCCATGACCTTTGGAGCTCTCTGGAAGGCCGAGTCCTCCTCTCCATCAGTATCAGCTTCCTGACAGGCAGCTGCTGTCCCCACCCTCCAGGGCTGAAAGGACACTTTGCTCTGGTGGGTAACAAGGCCATTGTGTGTCATTCCAGGGACTCCCATACAAACACCTGATCAGCCACCACCAGGAGCCCTCACACTGCTATCTGATAAGCACCTATGACGACAGTTACAACCGACACAATTACAACCCAGGCTTGCCAGCCTTGCGCACCTGGAATGGAAAGAAGTTGCTGTGGCTGCCAGAGAAGTCCGATTTCCCCCTTCTTGGTACTTTAATTGTGAATTTTCCTGGTGTTTGTCTGTGAGGGGTCCACAAGTACACGGAGTGAAGGTGCGTTCCCATCACAGGCAGTGACCCACACAAGGGACCCTGGCAATAGGAGAGTGAGGTCACAGGGGAATGAGCTCTGTGTCCTGCTCAAGGCTGCCACCTGCCTTTCTTGACATCAGGGACAATCTTATATGGACAGCGTCACCTGTACATAAAGAGGCGTTATGGGAGAAACGACAGTGCCTATTCCTGCACTCAGGCCTTCACTCCTTGCACAGTAATTGAACCTTCTCCAGGTGGCATTTCTTACTGGGGAAACTGGGGTAGTTAGTGGAGACAAGTGCAGAATTACGCCAGCAGGGAGTTGATGCTGTAGAGGAAATGAAGAAGACACCATTATTGAGAAAGATAAGATTGGGTGAACTAGATGACTTTAGATAGAGATGTGTACTGCACAACAAACAAAATCAAATGGGTAATGTGTAGAAAATATTTGTGAATTTCTCTGGTCTCTGCCTCCTCTGGTGGACTTGGTCCTCGATATAGCACCCTGGGGGACACTGCAGGAGTGGGACAAACAATTGTGTCTCCAATTTGATTGCCTGGGGTTTGCCACTAATGGAGGTTTCCTCTCCATCAGAACCACAGCTCCATATAGGCAGCATCCAGAGCCAAGTGGACATGTTGCTCTTATAGTCGCTATGGCCACTTTGTGTGTTCTTATAGCCAGTTTGTGCAAGACTCCTCAAAGCCCTTGGTCACCAGATCTGGTTTCTCTTGCAGGACCTCCTACAAACCATGGACTCCTTGAGCAGCTGAAGCAAAAGTGGTTGGTATCCAAGACTAGCCAGAGAGACAGCATCTATACTTCATCCTATCCCAGACCACCAGTGTGTGCTATGTCGAGGCGGGAGCATGCCATCCCAGTACCTCCCTGTCACCTCCAGCCTCTCTGAGAACTGCCACTCCACTTGCAGCCCAGCAGCCCAGCAAGAGCCAGCAGGAGACCCATAGCCTCAAATAGACTTGTCAGGCAGCAAGCAGCTGCAGACATACCCTGAGAATTAAATCTGGCTCTTAGAGTCATGGATAGCATTTCGTGGTACCTCCTTTTCAAATTCGTTGGCTCTTTTTGTTTCCACCCTGTAGTGAAAGTTCTTTCAGGAGCAGGCAAGATGGCTCAAGGGTTAAGAGCACTGATTGGGCTCGTAGAGGACCTAGGTTTGTTTCCCGGCCCCCACATGTCAGATCACAGTCATCTGTTAGCTCCAGTTCCGGGGGATCTAGCGCCCTCTTCTGCCTTCTGCAGCCATTGCCTGTCCTTGGTACACAAGTATATACAGGTGTGCTGGACAGCTTTACTGTCAACTTGACACACCTGGCTTGAGGGAGCCTCAACTGGGGAATTGGCTCCATTGGACTGGCCTGTGGCCATATCTGTGGAGTATTGTCTTGATTGTTGAGCAATGTGGGAAGGCCCAGCCCACTATGGGTGGTGCCACCCTGGGCAGGTTGTTGTGTACTGTATAAGAGGTCAGGCTGGGCATGGGCCAGGGGAGCAAGCCAGTGAACAGCATTCCTCCATGGCCTGTGCTTCAGCTTCTGACTCCAGGTTCCTGCCCTGAGTTCCTGCCTTGGGCTCCCTAAGTGGTGAACTGTGACCCAGGAGATGTAAGCTGAATAAATCCTTTCCTCCCCAAGTTGGTGTCAGTCAGAGTGTTTTGTCACAGCAATGGAAGACAAACTAGAACAGATATTGGTACCAGAAGAGTGGGGTATTGCTGTGACAGACCTGACCTTGGTGTTTTGGGGAAGGATTGTGGAGGCCTTTGGAACTTCGGGCTGGGAAGATCATTGAATGTCTAAAGACTGGGACCTTCTTTCAGAAAACAACATATAGACACAGCTACACAGATATATAGACACACAGACATACATACAAAGCAACCATGGTGGAATATGCCTATACTCTCAGACCTTGGGCCATCCTCAACTAGATAGTGAATTTAAGGCCAGCCTGGACTGCATGAAACACCCTTGGGATAAATAAAGAAGAAAAAATATAAAAGATAAAGAAAATCTAAAAGAAAGAAAATGCGAGCTACCCACCTTCTTCAGACTGGGCACCTACCTGATGCCCAGAGGAGGCAGGAATCTCGGCCTGTCCCCTTGGGACGCAGCCCCATGGGGTCTGTAGAATGCTCCCATATGTATTCAGAAACATCAAGGACCTGACTCCTCTCTGTCTGCTATGCCATCTCCATCTTGGTATGTTGTTGCAGATACTGAGAGCTGCTGGAAGACTTTCACGGCAGAGGGGAGCTCCAGGCAGCCCAGGGAGGGCAAGAGTCTGGTCACAAGTTAGGGACGCCATCCTAGGCTCTGAATCCCAGGGTCTTCACCATTGGGCAGGAATTCCCAGAGATTACTCTGAAGGAGCCTGACATCCAAGCTTTGTGCTCCTGCCATGGAACTTATGTGGTGCCACACTCGGCTTTTAAAATCTTTTAAAAATAATTAGCTGAGTATGGTGGTGCATGCCTTTAATCCCAGCACTCAGGAGGCAGAGGCAGGCGGATCTCTGGTTCAAGGCTATTCTGGTCTTCTCATAGTGAGTTTCAGGACAGCTGAGGCTACAGGGAGACCCTGTCTCCAAAAAAAAAACAAAAAGAAAAAAGAAAAAAGAAATGCGGTGGGGCGTCTGAGCAGAGGAGCGGGACCACGCTCTAAAGAGACCGCCTGCTTTTGTTTGTGCCCCTCCTTCTGGATGGATCCCATTGGCTGGAGATAAGGCAGAAGCTGCTGGACTCTGTAGTTGGTCCACTGCCTACTTATGTCACTGGCTCTCTCCTCATGGGCAGTTCGGGTGGCAGGAAGCATGAGCTCCAGGATTCCGACTCATATTTTGGTGACTCCACTGAGACATCTGGGAGACCGGTAAGTCACTGAGTTAATGGGAAGTCCTTCTCACTGCCTGACTTGAGGGGTCCCAGGGTGCCTGGCCGGGGCGTCATTTCACTTGGAGACGTTTTTCTGGGCCCCGACACTCCCCAGCACTGTCACTTAACAAACTGAATTGCTGGTTTAATTCTAGTTTAGTTCCAGGGGTTACAGACTGTTTAGCCTGTAGTTTTAAAGTGTGTGTGTGTGTGGTATGTGTATATATGTTTGTTTTCCTTGCCTTGCCTAGCTTCAGCCTGTGTGGCCTATGGTTTAAAAATACCTTTCTTGGGGCTGGGGAGATGACTCAGCAGGCAAGGGGAAGACTGGCAACCTAAGTTGGATTCCTAGGACCTACATAATGGAAGAAGGTTGACTTTTTATTCTCTGACATGCACCAAACTATATATACATATATATAGTTTAAAACAGTGTCTCATGTAGCCAATGGTGGCCTTGAACTGGCTTTATGTCCCAGAATGACCTTGAACTTCTGATCATCTGACCTCTACTTCCAAGTGTTGGGATTTCAAGCTAGAGCTTCCTGCATACCAGGCAAGCACTCTAACAATTGAACTGTATCTCAGCTCAGAGATGGTATCTATACTATAATGGTATAATGGTATGTTACTGTAATGCAGTTTGACTACTCTGTATATTGAGTTCTGGAGGGGTGGTAGCCATTAAAAGATCTCTAAATTATTATACTGTTTAATAACTAGGACTGTTTTGTCAAAGTTTAGAAAGATGGGGAAAGAGATTACTTAAGTCTACCTGAAAAGTTTTACCTTCTAACTTTTTTATTTTATTTAAGAGATATAAACTTGGGGAGCAGACGTCATGGTGCAGGCACACATATCACATGGGAGGCAGAGGTTGGTGAATCTCTATGAATCTGAGGCCGACCTGATCTACATAGTGAAACCCTGTCTCAAAAACAAACAACAGCAATAGAGAACAACAAACAAACAACCACAAAAAATGTGTAAGTTTTCTACCTTGTTTCTGCTTGAGAATACACTCTGAATTAATGTAATTGTCATGAGTATGTAAAACAGTATGGAACAAGACTTAATGTCTCCCTAAAATTCCTGAATATATTGAGTAGCAAACCTGTGTCAGTATTAGATTTTGGGGGTGAGGGTCTATGTTATATTCCTCGTGTGTGTGTTTTTAAAGATATTTACTTTATTTTTATTTATATGTATGTCTGTGGTGGTACCTACAGAGACCTGAAGAGGGGTATCACAGATGTTGGGGCCACTCCACCTGAGAGCTGGGAACTGAACTCTGGTCCTCTGCAAGAGCAGCAGTTCTAGGGGATACAATGCCCTTTTCTGTTCTCCTGAGTATTGCATGACACAGCGGCACTAACAAGCATGTGGGCATAACACTCATACATGTTAAATAAAAATAAATAAATATAAAAAAAGAAAAAAAACAGGGGGCAGGGAGGGGGTCTAAATTTGATTAAGATGTTTTAGTTAAGATGTTATTTTAGTTTGTCTTCCATTGCTGTGACAAAACACTCTGACCGACACCCACTTGGGGAGGAAAGGGTTTATTCAGCTCACATCTCCTGGGTCACAGTTCATCACTCAGGGAGCCCAAGGCAGGAACTCAGGGCAGGAACCTGGAGGCAGAAACTGAAGCACAGGCCATGGAGGAATGCTGTTTACTGGCTTGCTCCCGTGGCTCATGCCCAGCCTCCCTTCTTATATGGTACACAACAACCTGGCCAGGGTGGCACCACTCATTGTGGGCTGGGCCCTCCCACACTGCTCGGCAATCAGACAATACTCCACAGATGTGGCCACAGGCCAATCCAATGGAGCCAATTCCCCAATTGAGGCTTTCTCAACCCAGGTGTGTCAAGTTGACACTAAAGCTATCCAGCACAATTGACCCCTTGTCAACTTGACACACAAAACACATCACTATTAAACCACCACCTTTCCAGTTCTTATCCCCAAAGTATGATGTTAACATTAATCACAACCTAAGACAGTACAAC
>VZQC01005517.1:5233-69179 GCA_009823505.1 Rhizomys pruinosus | reverse complement strand
GGGGGTTTGGGCACAACAGCCTGTAAATTGGTTTCATATGAAGGATGCTTGTACTCATGGATCATCACTTATAGCTAAAAAATGAAAAAAAAAAAAAACTGAGAGAAAGATGCAGGACAGTTATGGCAAATGCATGATCTGGGATGGGGTGGGGGTAGGGGGGAAGGGAAAGGGAAATATGCCTGATCTGAATTGGAAAATGATGTATGAAATGTACAAAGCGCCAATAAAAAAATAAATAAAAATAAAGGCATGCACCACCATGCCCAGCTAAGATTTATTTATTTTTATTATGTTTGCCTGCATGTTCATATGTATACCATTTGTGTGTGTGTGTGTGTGTGTGTGTGTGTGTGTGTGCGTGTAGTGTCAATGGAGGCCAGAGGAGATTATCTGATCCCTAGAACTAGAGTGGTAGATGTTTTTATGAGCCGTCATGTGGGGGCTGGAAACTGAACTTTGGTCCTTGTGAAGAGCAGTAAGTGCTCTTAAGAGCTGAGCCATCTCTCCAGCCTGTGTAATGGGCCTTTACATTTTTACTTTTCTAGAGGATTCCAAAGATAGTGGTCCAAACTCTCTTCTTGGATTTTATAGAAGTTAGGTTGCTACGGCCAGATGAATTGGCACATGCCTGTAATCCTGGTGCTTAGGAGTAGAGGAGTATCAGAAATCCAAGATTATCTTCAGCTACACAAGGAAGATGTACAATGTGAGACCTTTTCTATAAATTGATTTAAATTGAATATAATATAAATAAAATAACCAGCTGGAGTCCTATAGCAGTACCCAAATTTCTACTTTGCCCAACTCGTAAGACAAGTCTGTCAGTTTATTTTCTAACATTTAAGTTATTAGACCACGGAGAGGGAAAGCATCTGGAGATCTACCAGTTACTTTCTGAGTGAATGAGGGCAGATTCCTCTTACTGACAAAGTCCCATGCTGATCAGCTTAAAGTTGAGGAAGGCAGCAATGAAGTTCAAGTTTTCTACAAAGGTTATCTGAGGTACAGGACAAACAAAAAGTACCAGCAATGTAGCCATCCCAGTGAATGCTCAGTAAGCAGAGATGTTTATGGTAACTGTCAGAGCTAATTTCAGTTTCCTTCCTTAGATTCATAAAGCAATTGCCTGGGATTAATTAATATTAATACATTGAGATGAGTCAGTGAATGAAAGCACTTCACACTCAAGCCTAGGGACTTGAGTTTGATTCCCAGAACCCATGGTAGAAAGAATCTACTTCTCAAAATTGTCCTCTGACCTCCACACGGGTGCTGTGGCACATGTACCCTGACATACATACCCACACCCATCCATAAAAATCTCAGGTTGGATATGTAGCTTGGTTGGTAGAGTGCTTGCTGAGTAGACATGAGGCCTTTGGTTTGATTGAAGCACTGCATGAATTGGGTGTGGTAGCACATACCTGTACTCTTACATGGACACAGGAGGATTAGAAGTTAAGTTTATCCTTGCATAGTGAGTTGTGAAGCCAGACTGGGTTATGTGAAAAAAAAAATGGGGCTAGAAAGATGGCTCAATGGTTGAGTGCTGCTCTTCCAAAGGACCAGAATTCAGTTCTCAGCACCCAGGTCAGGAAACTCACTACTACTCTAGCTTCAGAGGATCTGACGCTTTCATCTTGTTCCGCAGGTATTCACACACATCATAGATTCACACAGGCATACACACTATCACATAAATAAAAAATTTAAAATTCCTTAAAAAGGCAAAAAGAAATCTCAATAGAGATTATGAGACCTAATACTTTGTATTTTGATTTAAAGGAGAAACAAACATCCATCCAAGAATCCCAGTTTAGGAAACCTGTATTATCTTGGTGTTGCTAACTTCAATCTAATAGGGGAGGGAAAAGAAGGGACATTTTGAGGAGTCAGGAAAGGGCCTCCCTTCCTTTCTTTTTGTGTTTCTCTCTCCTCCCCAGGAAAACAAAAGTTTATTTGAGAACAAGGGTGAAGGCTTTTGCACTTGGGAGGTTTTGATGAGATGCCAACATTCAGCCCAGCAGTATGACCACAATGGGTCTGTGTCTCCTGTAAATATCCGGGCCTTAGAAAGAACTGTGATGTTCAAGGCCCCAGATCTTACCCCCAGCCTGACCCATAGCGTGCAGCTTGGTCACTAGTGCAGTGGCCTTAAGTTTTTCCTAATCAGTACCCCGGATGCTATAAGAGAACCCCAACATTGAGAACACCCTAGAGTCTTGGAAGGGGTCCCAGGATAGCACTGAATTGGGCTTCCCAGGTGACTACAAAGTGCAGCCAAGGCCATTGCACTGCAGAGTGGTGAGGTCATGAGTCAGGTCATGTGCCCACTGCCCACTGCAGCGAGGCCCCCCTGACTTTCATCATTTTTACCTTTCCTACTGTCTTGATGATTTTTAGAGCAATATCTAACCAGGTGACTACCAGCAAAAAGAGAAAAGACTGTAAAAGAAAATCCCCTTTAGGCATGATATGAGCAAATAAAACACAGGAAAGACAATCTCAGGTTGAGGAGGAAATCAAGAGACTTTGAAGCCTGGGAAATTCTATTCCCACAGAAGAATGAAGAGTCTATGAAAAAAATACCATTAATTTAAGTCATATACATTTATTACATATCTAGCTAATCTCTAAATACAAATAACGGACAGAAACACTAATCAATAAATCTAAGCATACATTGATTTGATGATACATTTTGGCATTAGTTTTTCATCTCTCCAGCTATAAGTATTACACAAATTTCAATATCATAAAGATCATTTTTGTTCATCTTTTCTCTGTTCTTGTATATTTATATTAAATTTTATTAAAGTCTCCCTAAAAAAAAAAAAGAGGATGGTTTAAATGTATGTTTTTCAGCTTTCTTGCTCCTCAAAACTGAAACAGCTTCCTTAAGGTGGGCAAATGTCAAATAAACAAGTTTCTACCCCTGGCAGAAACCAAAAAGCCAAAGAGCCAAGGGCCCATTCCACTTCCAGAAAGGCACTTTAGCTTCAGTTACGAATGTGACAACAGTTTGAGACAGACAACCAAATGTGTCATCAGGAAGATATGAGCCCCACAAAGGCATCACAAAATGTCCCAAAAGAAAATTAGATGATAAAAGTAACAATAGAAAACCAATACAACACAACACAAAACAAGAGAATGGTAGATATTTACAGCCTCCATCTTCAATGGAACTTGGGTCCTACTTTCAGTGTAAAACAAAACCAAACACTTGCAACTCTCCATGTGGGGAGAGGGAGTCACAGATGGAACTGGTGCCAGCCAGTTTGTTGGGGGAACATTCATTCTAAGAAGGGATAAATGTACAGTTTGCTACCCATAGGGAGTAGGACTTAAGACAGGTCTTCCCAAAGTTCTGCTCCTAGACAATGACAACAGCGAAGGACCCACAGAAACGAAGCTTCGCTAGTTAGGACAAAGTACTGTCAGAAGCACTGGGTCTGGGAGGGCAGAGGCCAATGGCCACACAGTCAGGTGAGAGACATTGTGTCTGTGAGGTCCGAGGGGAAGCAGGGCTCCACAGCCTGAAGTTCTGCTAATGAGTAGCTCAGGGCTTTTTGTTTAACTTCAGATCAATCCTGTGCGGGTTTTTATTCTTCCGGTTTTTGCGGCTGCTGTGGTGACTGCCTGAGGAGGTGGAAGTGGCACCCTTCTGAGGTTTCACTCCCCGTACCTAGCCGTCCAGGTCCTCTGGGTCCTCAGGAGCAGGCTGGTTCTCCTGCTTGTGGAAGTCTGGAGACGCAGCATCCCTTTCTGTCCGGCTCCCTGGCTCCCTCTTCTCAATGAGCTGGTCCTGAACTGCCAACGCACTTACTGCAGCTCTGAGGTAACTGAAGAGTTACTGAAGACCTGCTCAGCTTCCTTAACCTTCTGGTTCCTACGTTTCTGCTATTAGAGTTTTTTTTTTTTTGTTGTTATTCTTGGTCAGATATCGATCCGTCCCAGAGCTGAATAAGATTGCCATACATCTGAGTGTCTTCCAGGTAGCTTCCTTCAAAAGCGTAGATCTGTCTCTCCAGGTTTACAAGCGTTTCCGGCAGCTCCTGCTTCCAAAACTTCACCAGCTCCTCAACTCCCACTTGGTGCTGGGAGCTTGGGCGGCACTGTCTTGTGCATTGCCATGTTGGGCTCAGGTGGCAGCTGTGGTGGCGCCCTTTCCAACCCCCCCCCTCTTTTGTTCTTTTGTTGGGGGAAAAGGGTAGTTGAGACAGGGTCTCATGTAGCACAGGCTGGCCTTGAACTCACTATGTAGCTGAGGTTAGCCTTGAATGCCTGATCCTCCTGCCTCCACATCCCTAAGAGCTGAAATATAGATCTAGACCACCAGTCTGGCTTCTTTGTGTCTTCAAACTTCCAAAAGAATCAACACAGGATCCAGCTCATGGCAGCAGTCATCTCTCAATTTTTATATTTAAGGTATTTTTTAGCAGACCAAATATAGAGTTATTTTTAAAAATATTTTTTATTTTTATTTTTATGTGCATGAGTGTATTACCTACATTAATGTAAATGTACCTATATCATGCAATGTCCAGGAAAGTCAGAAGAGGGCACTAGATTCCCCTGGAACTGGAGTTATGTGCAGTTGTTCCTTACCATGAGGTTCTGGGAACCAAATCTGGATCCTCTGCAAGGGCAGCCAGTGCTCTTTACTGCTGATCTATCTCTCCAGATCCCAAATGTAGAGTTATTAAGGAAAAATGAGGAATTCCCAGTGTGAGAGGGGCTTCCAGGGAGGAAAACACTATAGTTAAGATTCATGACCATCTAGTATAGCTTCTGCATTTTGTGGGAGGAAATATTTGATGTGTGCTCACTGTGTTTCACATGGAGAGAAGGAGACAAATGATTTCTATGCTCAATGGTACCTCTATGGTCAGACTGTGTCAAAGAAGCTTAGGACAAGAAAGGACGTCTGACTGGCATTTGTGTCACATGTAACCGGGGACAGGGGACATACCAGAGTATACCTGGGGAAGGGCTATTAAATGCCACCATTGGGAAGAATGCTGACTGGGAAGGAGAGACTCCAGGTAGTTGCACCATGGCAACAGGGACACAGGCCTTTCAACTTCTTTCTTACTACCCCTAAGTCCATCCATCACGCCCTGCTCTCCTAATTTTTAACTCCACTCAGATGAAACTCTTGGAATCCGTATGCTTTGATCCCCCAAGAAGGCCCCACATGGTAGTTTGTTTTGTTTTTGTTCCTCTGTGTTTTTGTTGATTTGTTTTGTTTTCTGAGGGTTTTACTGTGTAGTCCTGGCTTGCCAGGTGCTTAATATGTAAACAATGCTAGCCACAAACTTACAGGAATCTACCTGTTTCTACCTCCTGAGAACTGGGATTAAATGTGTACACCACCATGCTAGGTAATGTTCGGATTTTTAAAAACAATTTTACTTATTTTTTTATTATGTATAAGTTTTCTTTTTTTATAATTATTATTTTTATTTATTTTTATTTTATCAAATCTAGACCCGTGCCCCCCCAGCCCCCCACCCCACCAGAGCTCATGCATTCTGCCAAACATGCTTTTCATCTCTTTCTCAGTCTTTCTCAATATTCTCCATGAGGAAGTTGACTGTTTTGAGCAGAAGTTCATTGTTTCAGTTAGTTCTTCGATGCAGTCCTTTCTGTTGTTGTTGTTGTTGTTTCCAATATGCATCACTCCCAGCTGCTTTGGACAAAAGCTCAAGGTGCTGTGCATAAGAAATACTTACAACTAGGTAATTGGCACTAGCATCCACAGATGAGGGATACCATTTATCGTTTGTTTTTCTGGGACTGTGTTACTTCACTCAGCATGATGTCCTCTAGCTCCAGCCATTTTCCTGCAAAGCTCATGATGTCAATTTTCTTTTTTTTTTCTTTTAATATACTTTTATTGATGTTTTATGTATTTCATACATCATTGTC
The DNA here is from genome assembly GCA_009823505.1 of Rhizomys pruinosus. NCBI lineage: Eukaryota > Metazoa > Chordata > Mammalia > Rodentia > Spalacidae > Rhizomys > Rhizomys pruinosus. Next base: position 63,242 of record VZQC01005517.1, on the reverse strand, counting down.
AGTTCCATTTAAACATATTACCCTTTCCTTTACCCCCACCCCAACCCAGATTATGTATTCTGCGATACATGCCCTGCATCTTTCAGTCTTTTTTTTTTTTTCACTGTTTCAGTCAGTTCTTTGATGCAGTCCTTTCTGTTGTTGTTATTGTTGTTTCCAATATGCATTACACCCAACTGCTTTGTACAAAAGCTCAGGGGGCCCCACACAAGAAATACTTACAACTGGGTAATTGGGTATGTATAAGTTTTCTTGCTTATATCTATGTAAGTGTACCACCTGTGTGCAATGCTCATGGAGGCCAGAAGAGGGCACTAAGCCCCCTGGAATTAGAGTTAAGAATGTTTGTTTTAGGTGTTGGGTGTGGTGGTGCAAGTCTTTAATCCTAGCACTTGGAAGGCAGAGGCAGGCAGATCTCTGTGAGTTCAAGTCCAGCCTGGTCTACATAGCAAGTTCCAGGACAGCTGGGGCTACAGGGAGACCCTGTCTCAAAAAAAGACACACAAAAATGTTTGTTAGTCTTAACCCAGGTCCTCTGAAAGAGGAGCCAGTGTTCTTACCTTCTGAGTCATCTCTCCAACCTCTGGTTTATTTATATCTTCGGAATGGTCTTATTATATAGCCAGGGCTGACCTTGAATTCACAGAGATCTGTCTGCCTATGTCTCTTGAGTGCTGGGACTACAGTGGTGTACCACCATATCTGGAAACGTTTGTTTTTAAGACATAGTCTTCTGGGGCTGGAGAGATGGCTCAGTGGTTAAGAGTACTGACTGCTCTTGCAGAGGCCGGGTTCAATTCCCAGTACCCACACAGCAGCTAAGAACCATCTTTAACTCCAGTTCCAGGGGAATCCAACTCCTTCTGACCTCTGCGGCATTGCACGACATGGGTGCACCAACCTACATGCAGACAGTACACTCATACACATAAAAAAAGACATAGTCTTCTTAAGTTTTTAAAAATGTGTATGTGTATGAATGTATTGCCTGCATGTATGTATGTGCACCTGTGTCCTGTAGTGCCCACAGAGGCCAGAAGAGGGCTCAGAAATCCCCTGGAACTGGAGTTATAGATAGCTGTTAGCCTTCATGGGTGCTGGGAAATGAACCTGGGTCCTCTGCAAGAGCAGCCAGTGCTCTTAACAGCTGAGCCATTTCTCCAGCTCCAACATAGGATCTTCTGTAGCCCAGGTGTTCGCTAATTTATTATGTAGTTGAGGATGACCTTGAATTTCCTTCCAATCTCCTGTCTCCAGCTCCTAGTTCTGGGATTAGAGGCATTCACCACATATTACACTTCTGCTTGGTCCTGGGGATTGAACCTAGGGCTTTTTGCCTTTAAGGGAAGTACTTTATCAACTCGGCTATCTCACTAGTTTGGCAACAGTCTGTATTGATCCCAGGATCCCCAAATAAAACCATAAATAGAGAATGTAGCTCTTCCTTAGTAGACACAAGATCTTGGGTTTGATCCTCAGCACGGCAAGCAAGCAAGCTTAGAAATGAAGCCAAAAAAAGAGCACTCAGTGCTAAGTGCATGGACTTGGGCTTATTTCCATGATATTTTTTTCCCCATGCCCCTTGATGAAGTGCTGCCTGTTCCTCTTGACCCAGGAAGCTAACAAAATGCTCAGTGACCTTTGACACATAGAGGTTTCTTGTATTTTTATAAAGCTGTTTCTTCTCTTTCAACTCCTTCTCCGGTGGGTTTTGATTCTGTTTGTTTTGTTTTCATTTTTTTGTTCTGAGATAGTCTTGCTTTGTCACCCAGACTACCTTCAAACTCATAATCCTCCTGCCTCAGCTTCCCAGGTGCTGGATTACAGTTCCCATGAAACTGCCATTCTGAATGGTTGCTTGCCATCGTGTGGGTGCTGGGAACCTAACCTGGGTCGTCTGCAAAAACAGTGAGTGTTCTTAACCTCTGAGCTATCTCTCCAGTTCTTTATAGGCTATCTTAAATAATAAATCTTCTTCCAGGGCTGGAGAAATGGCTCAGTGGTTAAGAATGGTTGGTGTTCTTCTAGAGAACCTGGGTTTGTTTCCCAACACCCACATGGTGGCTAACAGTTGCCTGTAACTCCAGTTCCAAGGGATCCAACACTGTCTTCTGGCCTCTTTGGGGCATTGAATGGATATGGTAGACTTACATACATGTAGGCAAACCACTTATACACATAAAATAAAAATAATAAAAGTATTTTAAAAAACAGTATGGGGCTGGAGAGATAGTCTAGTGGTTAAGAGCACTGACTGCTCTTGCAGAGGACCCAGGTTCAATCACCAGCACCCACATGGCGGCTGAGAACTGTCTGTAACTCCAATTCCAGGAGAACTCCAGTTCCAGGGGAATCCAACACCCTCTTCTGACCTCCGCAGCATTGCACGACACGGGTGCACAAACCTACATGCAGACAGTACATTCATACACATAGAAAAAAATAAAAGCAATAAAACAAGCTCGGCATTGAGGTACACAGCTTTAATCCCAGTACTCTGGAGGCACAGGCAAGTGGATCTCAGTGACTTCAAGGCCAGCCAGGGCTACATAATGAGACCCTGATAATAATAATAATAACAATAATAATAACAATAAATATGTTGTAAAAAGATTCTTCCCAGGCTCAGTAGAGAGTTTCACTAAGACAGATTTCAGGTGATCAGTTCCCTTAACACTGGCCAACTACAGTGAGGTGATTGTCATGTGGTAGAGATACAGCAGTGGCCCAGAGAACTAGAACAAATGAAAAGCCTAATGAACATTAGAAGGTAGGGGTGTCTGAGATTAGCTGATTAGTGAAGGTACTAGATAAGAAGAAATTTAATAAATTAATCCCATTTTCCCACCCTGCCTTAGAACTATTACATGTTAGTGGTTCAGCAGTTTTTATAAAAAAATATTTTACTATTTTTGTGTATATAAGTATATTGCCTTCATATATGTAAGTGCACCTGTGTTGTGCAATGCCTGTGGAGGTCAGAAGAGTGTGTCAGACCCCCTGGAACTGGGGTTACAGGTGTTTATTAGCCATCCACATGAGTGCTGGGAAGTGAATCCCCATCCTCTGCAAGAGTAGCTGGTGTTCGACAGTTGTTGTTGTTTTTTTTAATTTTTTTAAGACAGTTCTTAGCTGCCATGTGGGTGCTGGGAATCGAACCTGGGTCCTCTTCAAGAGCAGTCAGCGCTCTTAACCACTGAGCTCTCTCTCCGGCCCTATTATTATCTTTTATGTGTATAACTATATTGCCTGTATGTATCTAAGTACACACGTGTCCTGCAATGCCCAAGGAGGCCAGAGGAATGTGTGGGATTCCTCTGGAACTGGGGGAAGCTGCCAAGTGGGTGCTAGGAATGAATCATCTCTCCAGCCCCTGGGGGGTTGGCAATTGATTGAGTTCAAGGCCAGCCTGCTCTGCAGAGTGAGTTCCAGGATAGCTGGGGCTACAGGGAGACCCTGTCTCAAAAAGACCAAAAAAAAAAAAAAAAGGTACTACATGGGACTGTAGAGATGGCTCAATGGTTAAGAGCACTGAATGCTCTTGCAGAGGACTCAGGTTCTATTCCCAGCACCCACATGGCAGCTAACAACTGTCTATAGCTCTAGTTACGGGGGAATCTGACACCTTCTTCTGACTCCGTGGGCCTTGGACAACATAAGTGCACTTACACACATGCAGGCGATACACTCATACACAAAAATAAAAATAAAAACATACTACATAGGATTTAAGACTTGGCTGGTCGTTTTGTTTTTTTTTTTTTTTCAGGGGCGGCCTCTAGATTTAACCCAGGCATGTACCCAGGGCTCTCTGGTAGCTTTGAACAGATTTTTCGAGAAAGCCCTATGCAGGCCTTGAAATCCTGGTCCTCCCGCTACGGGAATTCGAGGGCTGGAAACACAAGTGTGTGCCACACTGTCCAACTCTAAAACTGTTTCCACTGGAGAATAATGTTATACTCTTGATTTTCCCACTATTTCTATTTTTTTTTTTTTTTCGTAAATAACTTGAGATTGGCCAGTTGGCTCAGTGGGTAAAGGTGCCCGCCAAGCCTGATGACCTGAGTTTGACCCCGGAAACCCACGTGAGGAGAAAACAGAGACCAGAAACCTGTCCTCTCACTTCCACATTTATATCACATGTGTACCCAACTCCAAAAAAATAAAATAATAAAATAAAACAAATAAATAAATGTAAGAAGAGTCTTCTTAAAAAAAAAATATATGACCTAAGTAGGTCGAAATTTCCAGAATTGAAACGATACTGCTTTCTGATTGGACAACCGGCAGTTGAAAAGGGGGCGGTGTTTGTAGAGAGGTCAATAAATACTCCCGAGGAACCATCCGGAATCTGGAGCCTGGTGTGTTAGGAACCCAGAGCATCCTGCCAACCTTGTAGGCACTGGGTAAGTCAGCATCCTCTGTCACAGCTTCGCTTTCTACCTGCCCTCAGCCAGCCCCAAATCGTTGCAACCAGTTGCCCAGGATACCACCAACCCCAAATCGTGGCAACCAGTTGCCTAGGATACCACCAACAGCCTTCCTTTTACTATATGATATTCTTCCTTATACTATATGATAGTTCCAAGAGGAGAGGCCAGAGGCTTTGACTTTACCTGAAAGTGATGTTTCCTTAATCTTAAATATTTTGATTTCTGCTTTAGTTTTTGTTGCTTAAAATTCTTAATAAATTATTTTGAGTTGGGCATGGTGGCATATGCCTTTAATCTGAGCACTTGTGAGGTAGAGGCAGGTGGATCTCTGCAAGTTCGAGGCCAGCCTTGGCTACATAAGGAGTTCCTCCAGGACAACTGCAGGTACACAGAGATTGTCTCCAAAAGACCAAAAAATAAGTAAATAAATAAAGTAAATGAAAAAATAAAATACTTTTTTTTGGCATTTTTGAGACAGGGTCTCCCTGTAGCCACAGCTGTCCTGTAACTCACTCTGTAGACCAGGCTGGCCTTGATCTCACAGAGATCTGCCTACCTCTGCCTCCCAAGTGCTGGGATTAAATGTGTGGACCACCACGCCCAGCAAAATAAATTTTTTATTTTGGCTATTAACTAAGCAGAAATATTTTGCAGTAGTGTGGACTCGTGTAGGCCAGTCAAGCTCTCTAAAAGCAGACTAAAAGCACTCCTTTTATTGTGCTAGGCTCAACCTAATACATTTAAAAATAAAAGAGCATCAGGCTGGGCATGGTGGCCCATGCCTTTAATCCTAGCACGAAGGAGGCAGAGAGAAGTGGATTTCTGTGATATCAACGCCAACCTGGTCTATATAGTGGGTCTAAGCCAGCTGTCTGTAGGGAGACCCTGTCTCAAAAAGACCAAAACACACACACATACACACACACACACATACATACACACACACAAACACTGCTCTTGCAGAAGGACCTGGGTTCAATTCCTAGCACCCACATGGTGGCTAACCATCTTAACTCCAGTTCCAGGGGATCCGACACCCTCTTCTCTTCGAACCTCCATGGGTATTACACAACATGTGTGCAGTACACTTACACATATGCAAGCAATACATATATGTATTACATTCATACGCATAAAATAAAAATAAACATTTAAAATATTTTATGTAATATTGCATTCAGACACACAAAATAAAAATAATAAAACATTTAAAATAGTCTATGTAATATTACATTCAGACATATAAAAATAATGCCGGGCATGGTGGCACACGCCTTTAATCCTAGTACTTGGGAGGCAGAGGCAGGCAGATCTTTGTGAGTTCAAGGCCAGCCTGGTCTACAGAGTGAGTTCCAGGACAGCTGGGGCTACAGGGAGACCCTGTCTCAAAAAAGACAAAAAAAAAAATAATAAAACATTTAAAATAGTGTATATAATATTTATTTATTTATTTATGATTGATTGATTGTTTTATTTGAAACAGGATCTCGGGGCTGGAGAGAATAGCCTAGCGGTAGAGCACTGACCGCTCTTGCAGAGGACCCGGGTTCGATCCCCAGCACCCACATGGCGGCTAAGAAACCGTCTGTAACTCCAATTCCAGAGAAACTCCAGTTCCAGGGGAATCCGAGACCTCTTCTGACCTCCGTGGCATTGCACAAACATGGGTGCACAGATCTGCATGCATACAGTACATTCCATACACATACAAAAAAAAAAAAAAAAAAGAGGATCCATTCTAGCCCAGGCTGAACTGGAATATAGTCTGTAGCCCAAGGTTCAGAGATCTTCCTGGCTCAGCCTTAATTACAGGTGTGAGCCACCATGGCTTTCTCTATAAAATATTTAAAAGTGGATCCCTCTCCACAAGAATATTTATATCTGGGTTATTGGCCTTAGCTACACATATAGGGACACCACTTTCATTGTTTTTTCTGGGACTGTGTTACTTCACTTAAATAATGTTTCTAGCTCCATCCATTTACCTGCAAGTTCATTATGTTGTCCCTCTTTACCGCTGCATAGATCCATTGTATACTGTACCACATTTTCTCTATCCACTTGTCAGTTGAGGGGCACTGGGCTGGTTCCCGCTTTTTGCTATTGTGAACAGAGCTGCCATAAACATAGCTGTGCTGTATCTATGCAGTAAGATGTGTCTGTGGGTGTATACCAGGAGTGGTATGACTGGGTCAAATTGCAGGCTCATTTTGAGTCTTCTAAGGTTTCCACACTGTTTCCATAGTGGCTTACAAGTTTACTTCCCACCAACAATGGTATGAGTAGGGCTACGATTGGGGTGAATGGTGAAACTACAGCAATATAGTCTGGACACTAATTTGATCAACTTGATTGAATATACAACCCCCCCCCCCGCTGGGTTTGGGCACTACTGCTTACAAATTGGTTTTACATGAAGGATGCTTGTACTCATAAATTATCATTTGTTGCTAAAAAATGAAAGGAAAACTGAGAGAAAGATGCAGGACAGTTATGGCAGAGTGCATGATCTGGGATGGGGTGGGGTGGGGTGGGGTGGGGGGAAGGGAAAGGGAAATATGCCTGAACTGAATTGGAAAATGATGTATGAAATACACAAAGCATCAATTAAAAAAAAAAGTGGAGTCTTTGTTCTGCTGTCTTCCCATCCCCATCCCAAAGTAATAAACTTTCATGTCTAGATATACACAGAGGATCTATATTAGTGTTTTCCAACGATTACTTCGTGTTCTGTAATGGCATTACATATAATGGCTTTCAAAAAAAATTTTTTTTGAGACAGGGTCTCCCTGTAGCCCCAGCTGTCCTAGAACTCTCTATGTAGACCAGGCTAGCCTTGAACTCACAGATATCTGCCTGCCTCTGCCTCCCAAGTGCTAGGCCTAAAGGCATGTGCCACCATGCCCAGCTTACAGTTGGTTCTTAATCTATTTCAGTCAGGGTCTCATTATGTATCTCTACCAGGTCTCCTAGTGAACTCGCATAGAACCAACTGCCTCTGCTTCTTGAATGCTGGGATTAAAGGCATGCACCTGATCTGGTTATTATTATTATTGCTATTTTAAAGAAATTTTTAATTTTATTTTATTTTGATCTTTTTGAGACAGGGACTCCCTGTAAACCCCAGCTGACTCAGAACTCGCTATGTAGACCGTGCTGGCCTTGAACTCAAAGAAATTCACTTGCCTCTGCCTCCCAAGTGCTGGGATCACAGGCATGCACCATCATGCTTTATTTATTTATTTATTTGTTTGTTTGTTTATTTGTTTATTTATTTTTTTTTTATGAGAAAAAAATTTATTTTTAGGCTGGGAGTTCTCAGTGCTTAGTCTTAGCCCTTAGGTGGAGGTAGGAGTATCCAGAGTTCACGGTTATCTTTGGTTACTTATTATGCCTGAAGCTAGATTGGGCTACACAAGTTTCTGTAAAAACAAAGGGGAAAAAGAGACAGATTTTGGCTAGGGTGGGAGTGAGTGTTGTGAGCTGAAATAGTTAAAGAAAGAAAGAAGTCTTTTCCTCTAATCTTGGAAGTTTATCCTAACTTTACAATCACCTGCAACTGGTGTAACTGAATTTGAAAACTGAGCTCTATCTTTGCCCTTGTAAAGGAACTTATGTGATATATTTCAGTGGTTTTAAGATAATAGTGAAGCTAACATCAGGGCCATTGTGAGATTTGGCGCTGTGCCAGGCACTAAACAAGCTCCCAGAAACCCTTTTCTTGAGACAGTGTCACAAGAAAGCCCATGGTGGACTAGATTTGGTGGGATTCCAGGCAGGTACTACCACTCCCAACTGGAAACATTGAACTTTAGATGACAGTGGCAGGTGTCAACATCAGTGGCTTAGCCCCTGTGGTCTTTGAAGGCCTTCCTAATACCTGACTTTGTAATGTGGGAATTGAGAGAGGTTACGTTACCTGCCTAAGGCCATACAGTTCCCCATGGATAGCCCAGGACTTTAACCCAACCTGCAGAGAAGGAAGAGCTCCTTCTGATCCTCCTTGGCCTGTTCCACAGAGTTTTCATTCTTCTCTGGTCCATTTTTCTCCTCTCAGGCTACTGCCAAGTTCAAGCCTAGAGCCAGTGAGGTTGGAGCTCCCCCTGGTGGATGTCCTGTGCACAAGGCGGATGGATTCAGGATGGTGGAAAGGCAGGTCCAGGAGAGTGTTGGGTCCCACTAAGAAAAGAGACCATGAGCCTCAGAGAACCCCACCTCCCAAACATACCTGTTTCTCTTGAAAGAAAGCAGACCTACTCGCATACTACCTCTCCCCTTTCTAAAACGCAGCCGCCAGCTTCCTTCTTTCCTTCCTCCATAACCTCTCCCTCCCCGACTAGTTCACTGATCCCCATAGTTTCATTAATTAAGATGGTTCTTGGGCCTGACGTGGTTGCGCACGCCTTTGATCCCAGCACTTAAGAGGCAGAGGCAGGTGGATCTCTGTGAGTTCAAGGTCAGCCTGGTCTACAGAGAGAGTTCCAGGACAGCTGGGGCTACAGGAAGACCCTGTCTCAAAAAGAAAAAGAAGATGCTTCTTGTAACCGGGTGTGGTGGCACACACCTTTAGTCACAGCACTCGGGAGGGAGAAGCAGGCACATTGCTGTGAGTTCAAGACCAGCCTGGTCTACATTGGGAGTTCCAGATCAGCTGGGGCTGCAGGGAGATCCTGACTCAAACAGACCAAAGACAAAAACAAACAAAAAAAGATGGGTCTTGTACTATGGCAATTCAAAAACCAGATATTGATTGTGACTTTGTGAGGCAGGACATCCAGAGGAAAACTGTGTCTGCTCTTATCTATAAATTGATAAGCTAAGATTATAAAAATGACTTATTAAGTTGGTCTTAACTCAGCACTCCAGAGGCAGAGAAGGCAGATCTCTGTGAGTTCCTGGCCAGCTGAGGTTACAGGGAGACCCTGATTCAAAAAGACATATATATATATATATATATATGACATATATATATATATATATATATATATGTGTGTATGTGTATTTGTGCAGGTGTTTTGATTGGCAGTTTGCTTACTGGTATGTGTGTAATTCTGACAGAAGCTGGAAAAGAAGGCAACAGAGCCCCATTTGGGAGCTGGGAATCCAACTTAAATCTTCTGGAAGAACAAGTGTTCTTAACCCCTGAGCCACCTCTCCAGCCTTTAAAAAATTTTTTTAAGTTGGATTTGAGACAGAGATCCACTTGCCTCTAACTCCAGTGTGTTGGGCTGGAGAGATTGCTCAGCAGTTAGGAGCACCGACTGCTCTTGCAAAGGACCTGGGTTTGATTTCCAGCACCCACATGGCAGCTAAATACCATCTTTGGCTCCAGTCCCAGGGGAATTCAGCCCCCTCTTCTGACCTCCGTGGCATTGCATGACATGGGTGCACCAACCTAAATGCGGACAGTATACTCATACACATAAAAAATAAATAAAAAAGTATCTGTCACCACACCAGTCATAAGATTTTTTTGAAATGAAAATTAAGAGCACTCATCTTAAAACTCTCCTAAGTTGTTCCCAGCAAAGTTCATTGCTGGACCTCAGAATGAGGACTATGTTGGGCTGCATGCCATTCTTAATCTTTGTTCTAGAGACTTGAGTGATAATTAAAAACTTTATCCCCAAAAGAGTTAGGTTAAGCTTTCGGGCTCCTTGGACCCCATCACAGGGTAGGGGACCACAGAATTCAGTGGGATCCTGCTTGGAAATGTTTGAGTAAACAGTACCATTGCTGGATCAGTTATTGTGACCCTGAGTTGGTTCCTGTGGGTTCTTAATCCTGGGTCTGAAAGGATGTGTTTCCTTGGACAGTATCCTGCAGGATCATCTATCCTGTTGATCCATCAAGATCTACAGGCCCCACCCACATTGCTGGAGCTGGCCGTGCAGAGTCTACTGAAGCACGAGGCCTTGACCATCTCTGCTCTGGAGGACTACCCAAGGAGCTCTTCCCAGCACTGTTCAAGGAGGCCTTTACCAGCAGACGCACAGATATTATGAGGGCAATGGTGCAGGCCTGGCCTTTCCCCTGCCTGGGTGGCCTGATAAAGATGAAAGCACCTTTCCTGGAGACCTTACAAGTCATTCTGGATGGGATTGATATACTGCTTGGCCAGAAGGGTCACTCCAGGTAAGGATGAGACTCAGGTATCCTAGAAAGGAAGTCTGGGAATCCAAGGCAGGGAAACCTGGGATGAGAGAGAGTGGAGGACAAAAGGGAAGACCATAGGCTTCCTGTGGCACCAGTGAGGATTGCAGAGACCTGGACCATTCCTGAGCCATCTAGGAGGACTGGAGTATTCAGAATTCCTTCGGACAGAAGCGGCTACGGCTGCAGGTGCCTGTCACTGCCTCCTTCCATAGTCACTAGAAATAGGACCAGGGTGGATTCAAGAGGGAGGGATGGAGAGCAGTGATGCAAAGAGAAAGGAGAGCTGACGGGGTTAGAAATAGAAGTACAAGTGCAGAATAGGTGCTGCGGTGCTAGCCTCTCATCCAGCCTTCCGGAGGCCTCTGTGAGAGGGCTGCAGATTTCAAAGCCAGTCTGGCCTACATAGTAAGAATGAGACCCTTGGGCTGGAGAGATGGCCTAGCGGTTAAGAGCACCAACTGCTCTTGCAGAGGACCCGGGTTCGATCCCCAGCACCCACATGGTGGCCGAGAACCGTCTTTAACTCCAATTCCAGGGGAATCCGACACCCTCTTCTGATGTCCGTGGCATTGCACGACATGGGTGCACAAACCTACATGTAGACAGTACATTCATACACATAAAAAGTAAAAAAAGAATGAGACCCTATCTCAAAAAAAGGAAGAGAGCTTGGCATGGTGACCCACAACTTTAAACCAACACCTGTGAGTAGGAGCAGGTGGTTCTGAGATTGAGGCCAGCAATGTCTACACAGTGCAGTGAGTTCCAGGCCAGCTGGGGCTATTGGGTGGGACTGTCTTAAAAGAGGAGGAAAAAAAAAAAAAAAAAAAAAAAGAGGGAATCCCAGGTGTAATGTGGGTCCTTGCCTTAAGTCTGACATTTAATTTCTCCCACAGAAGGTGCAAACTGCAAGTTCTGGATTTGAGGAATTTACATCAGAACTTCTGGAATGTAGGGCTGGAAGTATGGCAGATGCTTGTTTTCTAGAGGCCAAGCGTAAGAAACAAACACGAGAGAATTATTTGATAGGAGCCAAGCGGCCCTTGAAGGTGATGGTAGACCTGTGCCTCAAGCACAGGGCGTTGGATGCCTTCCTGTCCTACCTCTTCCTGTGGGCAGAGGAAAGAAAAGGATTGCTACAGCTGGGCTGTAACAAGTTGAAGATCTCCACAGTAGCCATCCACAACATCCCAAAGGTTCTGGAAATGCTGGACCTGGACTGTGTGCAGGAAGTAGAGATTCAATGCATGTGGAAGATGTCCACTCCCACCAGCTTTGCTCCTTACCTGGGCCAAATGAGGAATCTTCAAAGGTACCTTCTCTCCATCGTCCGAGTGTCTGCCTGCATTTCCCCAGAAGAGAAGGAAGTTTGTCACCCACTTCACCTCTCAGTTTCTCAACCTGGACCACCTCCAGGAGCTGTCCATACTCTCAGTCTCTTTCCTCCAAGCCCACCTGCACCAGGTGCTCAGGTGAGGAAGGACAGCTTTGGCAGCAGACCATAGCAAAACTTTTTCTTCAATTATTTTAGTGGGTACCTATGTATGTGCCAGTCAGATATCTAGACACTACAACACTGATACGTGTTTTATTGGCCACTTTATCCTGAAGCCAGATTTTCTATAATCATAAAGAGAAAAGGCTAATGTTGGGGTGGGTGTTTCTTTTTTTTAAGTTCTTATTTTATTTTATTTTGTGTATATGAGTGTCTTACTTGTGTGTGTGTGTGTGTGTGTGTGTGTGTGTGTGTGTTATCACAGAAGCCAGAAGAAGGCATCAGACCCATTGAATTGGAGTTAAGGGCAGTTGTTTGTTGTCATGTGGGTTGGTGGGAACTGAACCTAAGTCCTCTGCAAGAGCAGCCAGCATCTTAACCATTGAGCCGTCTCTCCAGCCCTCCTTTTGTTTTTGAAGCCTGGCTTCATGTATCCCAGGATGGACTTAGATCACATGTAGTTGGATGATTTTGAATTTCTGATTTCCTGCCTCTATTTCCCAAGTGCTAAGATTACAGACATGTGCTACCATCCTCATCCCGTTACATTAGGGTAGATAGTATGGAAAGGGTCTCCATCCCAGGAAGACAGTTGTGTTCTTCAGTTCATGACTGGGGCCATGGTATTTTGCTTGACAGTGTGGAAAGGAGCTGCAGAGCTGTGGACTGAAGCAGGACCACAGTAATGCAGATAAGGCTTCAGCCTAGTGGAAAGTAGCTTAGGTGAGCAGACTCCAGCAGGCAGCATCCTGGGTATTGACCTTTATCCCATGGCCAGAGGAACTTTGGACTTGGACCAAATGGTCCACTCTACCCTGAGGTCATTCCCTAGGATCCTCTAACCCAACCACCACTCTTTGCCAAAATTAACTGCTTGGTCTCTCCCTAGGTGCCTGAAGGCTCCCTTGGAGACCCTCTCCATCCCTGACTGCCAGCTTTCAGAATCAGACTTGAAGTCCCTCTCCCAGTGTCCAAGCATCTGTCAGCTCAGACACCTGAACCTGAGTGGCATCATACTAACCAACATAAGTCCTGAGATCCTCCAAGTTCTACTGGAGAGGGTCGCAGCCACCCCGCAGACCCTGAACTTGGAGGACTGTAGGATTGTGGACTCCCAGCTCAGCGCCTTCCTTCCTGCCCTGAGCCGCTGTTCCCAGCTTACTGGAGAGCCTGCTGTGCCACACTGCCTGGCTGAGCTGCTTACCCCTGGAGATGTATTCCACCCCTTGGGAGATTTATGGTGCCCAGGGTGCAGACCACCGCAGAAGACTAGAACAACTTCATGAGGAGCTGAGTAGGGTGGTGAAGCCGTTGAAACACACCAAGACAGTCTGGTTCAGTGTCATTCCTTGTCCTCCCTATGGCAATCAGGCCATCTATGAGCCAGAGCCCAATTAGTGTCAGGGTTGTAACCCTGTCTAGCTGAGTGCATATCTACCAGTTTCTTAGAGTTCTTGAAAGCAGAAACCACAGGTGTAGATTAATCTGGAAGAAAATACAGAACTTACAGTTCATGTGAATGGGGAAGGGATAGGTTAGGTAGCAGGGGCAGCCTCAGAGAGTGAAATGTTGACCCAAGGACTTGATGGGACATTTGGGACATGTGACCTGCAAGTTAGAAATAGGAACTGGAGCGTCCAACAGAAGAGGCACTTGAGAGTGTTACCTCCTCTTCGATGGAGGAAATGGTGAGAGTGTGCCCTTATCTCCCAGGCTGTTGGGTGGGTGGAATCAACCATGGCTGCTGGGGTAGCCTGGGTAGCCCAGGTAACTTCGAGCATGGCCACAGAGCTACCTCCAACTCCAGCCATGAGCCCCAGCAGCTTTGCCACCACGGGCCCCACTCATATGTGGAGACCACAGCTCTGCCCAGAGGAAGAGTGGATGCTGGACTTCACCAAGTGAATTGAGAAGAGGTGCCTGGGCTGGATGTGGTGGCCTGGTGTGGTGGCACACGCCTTTAATCCCAGCACTCGGGAGGCAGAGGCAGGTGGAGGTCTGTGAGTTCAAGGCCAGTCTGGTCTACATAGAGACTTCTAGGCCATCTGGTAGGGCCACAGGGAGATCTTGTCTCAAAAAAAAAAGAAAGGAGAGAGAGAGATAGAAGAAAAAAGGAGAGAAGAGAGAGAAAAAGAAGAAAGAAGAAAGAAAGAAAGAAAGAAAGAAAGAAAGAAAGAAAGAAAGAAAGAAAGAAAGAAAGAAAGGGAAAGAAGAAAGGGAAAGAAAGAAGAAAGAAAAGGAAAAGGAAGAGCTGATGGATGGGGCATAAGTGCCAGGGCCCACTGCAAACAAAGTGTGTGTGCGGGGGGTTAAATTTTAGCTAGGCAACCCAAAACCCATACCTCATGCCTGAAGATCAGAAATGCAGCATCACAGTAGATGTAAGGAATGGTCTGTGCTAATGCAATGTCCTGTATTATTATTATTTGTTAACAGTACTGGGGATAAAACTTGGGCCTTTGTGGATGCTAGGCAGATGTTCTCCCATTGAGCTAAGACCTCAACTCAATTATGAAAAGGTAACGTGTATGTATATTGGATTTAGGGGAATTTTCAATGCATTGTTAAATAAATTTGTGAAGTGGAGCCAGCAGTGATCTCTTGTAATTACTCTGCAAATAAACATCTGACCAAAAAATACAACTCTCTAAACAAACCAAAAGAGCCCATACTCCCTTCTGCTCAGAAATGAAATCCTGGACATCAAGAGAACCTCAGCCGGGCATGGTGGTGCATGCCTTTAATCCTAGCACTTGGGAGGCAGAGGCAGGTGGATCTTTGTGAGTTCAAGGCCAGCCTGGTCTACAGAATGAGTTCCAGGACAGCTGGGGCTACAGGGAGACCCTGTCTCGAAAAGACCAAAAAAAAAAAAAAAAGGGACCTCAGTGCTGGAGTGATGGCTCAGTGGTAAAAAAAGATTGCTCTTGTGAAAGATCCACGTTTGGTTCCCAGCATTCAGGTCGGCAGCTCACAATGCCCCTAACTCCAGCTGAGCAGCATCTGGTGGCCGTGAACACCAGTACTCACATGTAAGACCCACTTACGGGGGCACAATTTAAATACATTTATTGTTTTATATTTTTTGTGTATGAATTTGTTGCCTGCGTGTATGTAAGTGCATCCATGTTGTGCAATTATCTGGAGGTCAAAAGAAGGCATTGGATCCCCTAGAAGTGGATTCCTAGAGGTTGTTAGCCACCATGTGGGTGTTTAGAACCAAACACCTGGAACACCTGGGTCTTCTGCAAAAGCAGCCAATGCTCTTAACCACTGACCCATCTCTCCAGAGACATAAGTTAAAGAAACAGCAATAAAAGGACCCTCAATCCAGGCATAGAGATGCATACCTTTAATCCCTTGGGAGACTTAGGCAGGCAGATCTCTGTGAGATCTAGGTCAGCCTGGTCTATATGGAGTTCCAGGCCAGCTGGAGCTACAAGGAGACCTTGTCTCAAAAAGACAAAAAGTAATAATAAATAAATAATAAATAATAAATAAATATAAAATAAAAAACAAAAGACCTTCAATGCAAGCTATCTTATTTGTTCCATGGCTCAGTTAACATGGTTTCTAATTTAATTCTCAGAAATTTCTAGTCACTGACCGGTAAAGGCCTTGAGTTGTCTCATCAGTGCATCTCGGTTCTAGGAACTCACACTGAAATGGAATGCTTTCGTTTTGTTTTACTTGAGACAGAATTTCATGTAGCCTAGGCTAGCCTCAAACTATCATATGATCTGTGGATAAATAACAATACAGTACCTGTGGGTAAATGTGGTTCTAAACAACTCCTAGGTAAACTCCCTGGCCGAAGATGCAGAAGGTGGGCAGGGGCCTGAACATTTGCCTTAGCTCTAACATCCTGTGAGGATATAGATACAGACCCATCTGATGAGAGTCCATAGGAACCAGCAGGGCTTGGCATACACTGAGAGCTTAATAAGTGCATCTTTTCCTTCTTTATCCCTCCTAACAGCAGTGAACACATTCTCCATTCTTTGATCTAACTTGCATTGCTGATGATTCCAAGGAGGGCAGAAGCACAGGGTGGGACTTGGTTTCAACATGTGGCCAACATGGCAGAGCTTTAGTAGCAGGAGGTTGAGGTGGGGGTGATGACAGATTCATCCAAAGTGCTCTTAGAAAAATTTCCAAGCTATAGGATTCAAGTGCCATCTTTAGTATGTTAGACCAAATGGCATGTTAGCACTGGAAATAGGGTTACATGGTATTTTTGAAAATCTGTAATTATGTAAATGTTATTTGGATATAAACATTTGTGTTGTGACTGACTTGGATAACCTCCCAAAATTATAAAAGAACTTTAGTACTCTTTTTATTTGTTTGTTTGTTTTTGTTTTTTTTGATCCAGGATCTCCCTATAGCCCCTCAGCTGGCCTAGAAATTGCTATGTCAACAGGCTGGGCTTGAACTCACAGTGATCCACCTGCCTCTGCCTCCCAATGCTGGGATCAAAGACATGCACTACCACACCCAGCTTACCTTAGTACTCTTTTTTCGGTGTTTTCGAGATAGGGTCTCCCTGTAGCACCAGCTGTCCTGGAACTCACTCTGTAGACCAGGCTGGCCTTGAACTTAAAGAGATCCACCTGCATCTGCCTCCTGAGTGCAGGGATTAAAGGTCAGCCAATTTTTTTTTTTTTTTTTGTCTTTTTGAGACAGGGTCTCCTTGTAGCCCCAGCTGTCCTGGAACTCACTCTGTAGACCAGGCTGACTTTGAACTCACCAAGATCCGCCTGCCTCTGCCTCCCAAGTGCTAGGAATAAAGGCATGTGCCACCACGCCCGGCTACTTTAGTACTCTTAAAGAATGCAGCTGGCCTGGAGCTCTCTATGTAGACCAGGCTGGCCTTGAATTCAAAGAGATCCACCTGCCTCTGCCTCCCAAGTGCTGGGATTAAAGGCGTGCACCACCACGCCCAGCCCAGCTGCATTCTTTAAAAGTACAAAAGTAAACAGGGTGTGTTGGCTCAGCAGTTAAGAGCACTAACTGCTCTTGCAAAGGGCCCAGGTTTGATTCCCAGCACTCACATGGGAGCTAAAAACTGTCTTAAAGGGTGTTCCAGGCCAGCTGGGGCTATAGGGAGACCCTGTCTTAAAAAGACAGAGTGAATTCCAGGACAGCTGGGGCTACTGGGAGACCCTGTCTCGAAAAGACCAAAAACCAAACAAAAAAGAATGCAATCTATGCATACTGAAGTAATGTTTAGCTTGGTTTCTACCTCAAAACAAATGACAAAACAAAACAAAACCCACAAAAAAAAAAAAAAAACCTCCAGATTTTAAAACTGCCTAAGAATTGTTTCATCCTTAAAAAGTAGAAGATTGCTGGGTGTGGTGGTACACACCCTCAATTCCAGCACCTACAAGGTAGAGATAGGCAGAACTCTGGTGAGTTTCAGTGCTGCCTGGTCTGCACAGCAAGATACAGACCAGTTGGAGCTACATAGTGAGACTTTTGTCTCAAAAAACAAAAACAAAAAAGCTTCCTGGGGGTCGAGAGGTGGTTCAGCCATTAAGAGCACAAGCTGCTCTGGCAGAGGACCAGTGCTCCATTCCCAGAATCCCTGTGGTAGCTAGCAACCCCTCTTTAACTTCAGTTCCAGAGAACCTGACAACTTTTTTGCCTCTATTTGGGTGTCCTTACATACACGCAGGCAAAACACTCATACACATAAAAATAAGTAAATAAAAAAATTTTTAAGAAGACAAGGCATGGTGACTCACACCTGTTATTCTAGCACTCAAGAAACTGAGGCAAGAGTTCTTGGCCAGCACAGGCTACTGGGTCAACCTGGACTAGAGTGTGAGCTTGCTGGTGGGCACTGCGTAGGGAGAATCAGTTTTCTTCAGGGATGTGGGCCGAGAGGAAGCACTAAGTGGAGTTCACGGGAAAAGGAAATGAGGGGAAAGCGATGGGGAGAACGGGAGGGAAGGAGACGGGAGAATGTGACCTAAACACATTATGAATGTATGAAATCCTCAAACAAATTGAAACAGCAAAATTACTTAGAGTGGGGTGTCAGGCAATAGGTCAGGCTATTCAGTTTATGCTGTGACACAGCTGTAAGCTGAATCTCAAAGCTGAGTAGTGAGGCTAGAAGGAAAGCACAAGAAAGGCCCATTCAGAGAAACCCTGTCGAATCCTAGCTGATGATCTCCAGCCCAGTGTGGAACACTGTGAAGTGGAACCCATCTGGAAGTTAAAGATGATCCCACAGATTTCATCCACTAACAGGAAGGCTGTCAAAGCTCCCTTCCCTCAAAAAAGCCAAAAAGTGCATAGAAATCATTTTTATCAGCGGGGCGTGGTGGCACATGCCTCTAATCACAGCACTTGAGAGGCAGAGGCAGGTGGCTTTCTCAAGGCCAGCCAGGTCTATATCATGAGTTCCAGGCCAGCTGGGGCTACAGGGAGACCCTGTCCTCAAATCATTTTTATCCCACTTCCTTTTTAAAATTTTATTTATTTTTATTTTCTGTGTATAAGTGTATTGTTTGCATTTGTGTAAGTGCACCCATGTCATGCAATGGCCACGGACGTCAGAAGAGGGAAATCAGATCCCCTGGAATTGGAGTTTCCAATGATCATTAGCCTCCATGTGGGTGCTGAGAATCAAACCCAGGTCCTGTAAGAGTAGTCAGTGCTCTTAACTGATGAGCCATCTCTGCAGCTCCAGAAATCATTTTACTTAAGAAAAAAGTCTCAGAAAAAGAAACGAACTATAATAAAACTGATATAATTACCTCTAATACTAAACACGAGAGAGCGGAGGGACGAGAAGAGAGACGAAGAGAAAGGAGAGAGAGAGAGAGAGACGAGAGAGCGAGAGAGAGAGATGCGAGAGGAGCGAGAGAGAGAGAGGAAGAGAGAAGCAGGGGACGAGAGCTGGAGTGAGAGAGAAGAAGAGAACATGTGTTGTGGGGTCATGCCTTTAAACCCAGCATTCAGGAGGCAGGTATTTCTCTTTCTCTGTGAGACTTGAGACCAGTCTGGTCTACATAGAGAGTTCCAGGCCTGTCTCCAAACAAACAAACAAACAAACAAAAAACCCCCAAGTGAACTAACAAAACTACAAAATGCTGAAAGTGCAGACCTGTGCCACCATTCCTCGGTATTTATTTATTTATTTAGTCTAATGAAACAGACTAAACTCTCTGCATCTTTGCATGCATCTTGCTTTCAGAACTGTCGCTTTCACACATTGATAAATCTCAGTATTTGTGCAGTAAATCCAGGAATGGGCCCTTGAGTTTTACCATCTAAATTCTTTCCCTTTCAATTGCTTAATCTAGAAAAAACATCAAACAGGATTAACTGGGTGGAGACTCAAACATCCAATTAGATCTAATCAGGTTTGGCTGGGAGCTGAGGGTTATAAAGGGGAAGTCTGAATAAAAAGTTCTCTAAAACCTTCAGAGGAGCCAGAGAAGACACTCAGTCTTGGAACCTGGAGTTTGCAACTAGCTGGGCTGGGACTGGAAGCTCTGTCATCAGAGTCCACGTCTGGTAAGTCACCCACCTCCACAGAGACTCACATTCAGGCCCTGGGTGATGCTGCCTGAGTGCAAGCCCACATACTGCGCTGAGGCTGGAGGGTACTTCTTTTTTTTTTGGTCTTTTTTGAGACAGGGTCTCCTTGTAGCCCCAGTTGTCCTGGAACTCACTCTGTGGACCAGGCCGGCCTTGAACTCACAAAGATCCACCTGCCTCTGCCTCCCAAGTGCTAGGATTAAAGGCGTGCACCACCATGCCTGGCGGGAGGGTACTTCTTGAGCCCTGGAGTTCTCTAGGGTAGCCTGAACAACATACCAAGTCCAGAAAGAGGTGTTAAAGTCCCTCATTGCCAATTTCCAGTGGTCGCCTGTAGTAGACATGAGCTAGAGATCGTGAGAAAGAGCATGTTATGATTTCTGTTTCTAAAATGAACAGGATATTTTAAACATTTTGTTGAGACAGGATCTTGCCATGGGGCCCAGACTCGCCTGGACCTCACAGTCCTCAAACTCTTCCTTTGCCCCCTCGTCTTTCTGAGAGCTGGGGTTATGGGGAATACCTCCACACTTGGTTTATATAACCATGTTGGTTTTTATAATTTACTTTAATTTTGTCTTTTTTGAGACAAGGCCTCCTTCTAGCCCCAGCTGTCCTGTAACTTGCTTTGTAAACCAGGCTGGCCTTGAACTCACAGAGATCCACCTGCCTCTGCCTCCAGAGTGCTGGGATTAAAGACGTGTGCCACCAAGCCTGGCGTTTCACTTTTTTTTGAGGGGTCTCCCTGTAGACCTAGCCCATCTGCAACTCACTCTATAGACCGGGGTGGCCTTGTTCTTACAGAGATCCCCTTGCCTCTGCCTCCAAGTGCTGGGATTAAAGGTATATTCGGTCACATCCCTCTTTCTTAAGTTTATTTTTATATGTATCAGTGTTTTGCTTGCATGTATGTATGTAAGTGTGCCTGCATCATGTTGAAATGATGTGGTGGCCAGAGGAGGGTATTTAATCCCCCAGAACTGGAGTTGTACATAGTTGTTAGTTATGGGGTGCTGGGAATTAAACATGGGTCCTTCGCAAGAGTAACCAGTGATTTTTGGTTTTGTTGTTGTTGTTTTGCTTTGTTTTTTTCATGACAGGGTCTCCCTGTAAGCCCGGCTGTTCTGGAACTATGTAGACCAGACTGGCCTTGAGCTCACAAAGATCCGCCTGCCTCTGCCTCCCAAGTGCTAGGATTAAAGGCCTACACCACCACGCCTGGCACCAGTGCTCTTAACTGCTGAGCATCTCTCCAGGCCCCAGTTTTAGCCAGGCGTGGTGGCGCATGCCTTTAATCCCAGCACTCTGGAGGCAGAGGCAGGTGGATCTCTGTGAGTTCAAGGCCATCTTGGTCTATAGAGTGAGCTCACTATGTAGCCCTGGCTGGCCTAGAACTCCATATAGACAAGGCTGGCCTGGAACTCAGATCTACCTGCCCTCTACTTCCCAAGTGCTGAGATTAAAGGTGAACGCCACCTTGACTGTTCTTGTTTTATTTTCTATGCCAAGGATTGCACCCAAGCCTTGTTTACCCCAACTAAGGGGTTAATCAATTAAGCTAGATCTAGAGCTCAGATTTGAGCACTTTTATGACTTATTTTGTCTCTAAATGCAGGGTTTTTTGGGGGGGGCTTCACTTAATCTCTTTTTTGAGACAGTCTCCCTGTAGCTAACCCAGAACTCATGGCGTAGACTAGGTTGGCCTGGATCTCACAGAAATCCACCTGCCTCTGCCAGGATTAAAGTTGTGTACCACCAAGCCCAGCTTTGTTTTGAGAGTTTGATAGTTGAGAATGACCCTGAATCTGTGTCTCCTCCATCCACCTGAGTGCTGTGATTACAGGGTTGGTATCTGTTTAACTATTTTTTGTCTTTTTAAAACAGGGCCTCTCTCTAGCCCCAGCTCTCTTGGAACTTGCTTTGTAAACCAGGCTGGCCTTGAACTCACAGAGATCTGCCTGCCTCTGCATCCACAGTGCTGGGATTAAAGAGGTGTGCCACCAAGACTGGTGTTATTTAATTGTTTTGCTTTTTTTTTTTTTTTTTTTTTTTGAGAAAGGGTCTCCTAGCTGGCCTGGAACTCAATATGTAGACCAGGTAGCTTGAACTCATAGAGATCCGCCCTGGTCTGCCTCCTAGGTGGTGGAATTAAAGGCGTGTACTACCATGCCCAGCTTTATTTTATTTACCTTTATGTGTATTACCTGCATGTATGTAAATGCCTCTGTCATGCAATGTCTGCAGAGGCAGAAGAGGGTGTTGGGTCCCCTGTCACTGGAGTTAGGGGCTGTGTTAGCTATCAGATGGACGTGGGAACCAAACCTCAGCCACCCCTCCAGCCCCACCATTACCCTCTTCATCTGAGCACCTGTGGTCACTGGAAAGAGCCTCCGCCCCCCACACCACCACAAGATCACACCTGTTGAAGGGTGGGGGAGCCGTGTTCCCTTCCCAGTCACTCTTCCCTAGCTGGTCCTGTCAGGAGTTCTACTGTATGTGGTTGGTGGAAATTTAACAGAAGGAAATGCCTTGCTGTGGGGAAGTCATGAGAAATCCACCTGCCTCTGCTTTCCTGTGCTTTTTAGTTTTTCTGTTGGTGTGTGTATGTGTCTGTGTGTAGAGGGGGATGCATGAGAGTGAAGAAGACATCAGATCCCCTGGAACTGGAGTTGTGGATGGTTGTTAGCTGGCATGTGGGTGCTGGGAATTGAACTTGGGTCCTCTGGAAGAACAGCAAGTGTTCTTAACTGCTGAGCCACCTCTCATCCCGTGTCTTTTAAGCTGATCAGGAACTTACTATGTAACCCAGGATATTCTAGAAATTATGATGATACTCCTCTCAGCTTCCTTAGTGCCAAGATTACAGGGGTGAGCCATCACTTAGAAGTTACAGAGAAATTAAAAAGCACATGATGGATTGGAATTTTTATTCCTTGGTATTTAAAACATTTTTGTTGGGGTTTGGAGTGAAGCTTGGTAATGCAGCTCTCCATTCTTGGTGTTGCAAAAATAAAATAGCATTAAGCAGATTTTTCAAAATATTTCTGCTATTGACTCTAGATATTTGGATATCCATAACAAACAGTCATGAAGATTTCTTAGTATCTAAGATGCCTATTTTAGAATACTATATATACCACTGAGCCTTCTCTCCAGATGCTGTTGTTCTTTTGCAAAAGAAAAAGGGAGGGCGGGGGCCTGGAGAGATGGCTCATTGGTTAACAGCATGGGGTTCCTTAATTTCCAACACAGGCATCAACTGGCTCAGAACTAAATAACTCCAGTGCCATGTGCTGGTAATCCCAGGCAGAGGCAGGGGGAAGCTCTGTGAGATCATCGCCAGGTACAAAGTGAGTTCTAGGCCAGCTGGGGCTACAAAGAGAGACCTTATCTCAATGCCCCCATCCCCCCAAAACAGACAGAACAAATAAAAAATAAATAGTATCCCTATCACACATACAAAATAAATGAAACATTTAGTTTATATTCTAATGACTCTGGATAGAATGATACCAAATTATAACTTCTTTGGTTAAGAAAGGGTTGCATCTGGGCGTGATGGCACACGCCTTTTAATCTCTAGCACTCAGGGCAGATGAAGGCAGGGGATCTTTGTGAGTTCAAGGCCAGTCTGGTCTACAGAGGAGGTCCGGACAGCTGGGCTACAGGTGAGACCCTTGTCTCGAAAAGACCACCACCAAAAAAAAAAAAAATAAAATTTCGGCCCAGCCCTCAGGAGTCCTAGAAGGATCTCTTGAGTTCCCAGGCCATCCTGGTTTACGTAGAGTTCCAGGCCACCTGGAGCTACAGGGAGACCCTATTTCAAAGAGAAAAGAGGTCTGGAGAGGTAAAAAAAAAATTCTAGTAGCCCAGTCTTGGTCTCACATTTGCTATGTAGCTGAGGCTAGCCTCCTGCCTTTCAAGAACTGGGATTGAAGCCTGTGCCATAATTCCTAGTGACAAGGTCTTGAATAATGAGAAAAATTACCCAGGAAGGTAGAATTTCTCTTCCAGAGTCCTCAGAACTCACTTCTTTAAGTGGGAAGTGAATTCAGTGCCAAAGTAGTTGAAATTGGACTCTGATGTGGTTGAGAGATGGTGGATTGTGTCAGCAGGAAGTGCTATTATTGGCTTCTGGTCAAGGAACAACACTTTAGAATGGATTAAATAAGGTCTCTTCCACCTCTGCCTGAGCAGTGCCTGTGGACCTGGGTGAGAAAGGGTCTCTAAACACTGAAATGAAATGATATCTTTTTTTCTCTTTCTGAAATAGGGTCTCTTTGTAGCTCTAGCTGGCCTGAAACTTACAGAGATCTGCCTGCCTCTGCTTACCTAGTGATGGGATTAAAGGCATATCCCACCACATCTGGCCTAAAATAATTTTTTTAAAAGTTTCTAGGCTGGGCGTGGTGGCACATGCCTTTAATCCCAGCACTCTGGAGGCAGAGGCAGGTAGATCAGTGAGTTCAAGGCCAGCCTGTTCTGCGTAGCGAACGCCAGGCCAGCTGAGACTAAAGGGCGACCCTATCTCAAATAGACAAAAAAGAAAAAGTTTCTTCAGAGAGCTGGAGAGGTGATTCAATTGTTAAGAGCACTGGCTGCTCTTCCAAAGGACCCGGATTCAATCCCCAGCACCCACATTATGGCTAACAAATGTCTGTAACTCCAGTTCCAGAGGATCTGAATCCCTCTGTGGACATTGCATGACACAGGTGCACTTAAATACATTGAGGAAAACCCTCATACACATAAAATAAAATGAGAATAATAAAAATGTTTCTCCAGGATTCTTCTCCCTGAAGATTTGTCAGGATGAACACGATCCCACCCGTACTATGGGAACTGGCAGCGCAGAGCCTGCTGAGGAACGAGGACTTGGCCCTCTCTACTCTGGAGGTCCTGTCCAAAAATTTCTTCCCACTGCTTTTCAAGGAGGCTTTCAAGAGAAAAAGTGTCAAGCTCCTGAGTGCCATTCTGCAGGTCTGGCCTTATCCTGGCCTCCCACTGGGGGCCCTGATGAAGAAACGGACAACCCGGTTGGAGCCGGAAGTAGAACTCGTACTTTATGAAATTGACATGCTCCTTGACAAGAAGGTTCACTTCAGGTGAGAGAGACTAGGTACCCTGAAGGAAGGGCCTAGGAATAAAAAATCTGGGGTCAGGTAGCCTTTGGGACAAAGGATGGACCAGAGGGTCCTGATGTCACCAACTTGAATGGTTACAGAGGCTTTGGCCATTGCCTAGTCACCTGGGGAAGGAATGTGCAGTGTGCAGGACTTCTTTCTCATGGCATAAGCAGCAATGGCTGAAGGATCCTGCCCCTGCCTCCCACACACTACAAAGAAATAAGAGTAGGCTGCTGGGTGTGGTGTCGCATGCCTGTAATTCCAGCACTCTGGAGGCAGAGGCAGGTGGATCTCTGAGCTCCAGGCCAGCTGGGACTGAGGGAAACCTGTCTCAAAACCAAAAAAATAAAAATAAAAATAAAATAAATAAGAGTAGGCTATACTCAAGGCCAGCAAGCAAATACAGAATGGAATCAGAAGTTGTGGGTTAGAATTCAGGCAAAGGCTAGATAGTGGGTTTTCTCCTAGATGCTGAGACTCTTCCTTCCTGTTTTACCCACAGGAAATGCAAAGTGGAAGTGCTGGATTTACCGACTGTTGGTCAGGACTGGAGCGAGCCTGGATTCTTGGCTGAAGACTCGATATCACAGACTATGAGTGAGAATCAAGCAGTACTAGACAATCCAGAAGTGGCAGTGAAGCAGCCTTTGAAGGTGCTGATAGAGCTGGAACTCAACCTAAGACCATCGGGAAGTCTCCTCTCCTTTTTCCTTCGGTGGGCAGAACGCAGAAAAGGCTTGCTACAGATAGACTGTAATAAGCTCAAGATTTCATCATTTTCATTGTATATATACCAAAATCTCTCAGAGAGGTTGCACCTGGACAGTACAGAAATACTGAATGTGAATTGCAACAATAGTCCCAGGTTCTTGCTTGACTTTGCTCCTTACCTGGGCTGCATGGACGAGCTGCACACACTCCTTATCCAAAACATTCATGAAGATGAAGACATCTTTTCAGAGAAGCAGAAAATCATCAGCATGTTGATCTTGCAGCTCCCCAAGCTGGAATGCCTCAGGAGACTGCACATGAATGACGTCCCTTTCCTAGAGGGACACCTGCCCAGGATGCTCGGGTAAGAATGGTTAGGCTTCTCTAAGGAGTAAAGTTCCATTAGGCATCGGAGAGCACCTGTTCTCTGCCAACCACAACTGCATTTGTAAAAGTTTTCCCTATAAAGCAGAGGCAGGCAGATCTCTCTGTAAGTTCAAGGCCAGCCTGGTCTACATAGCAAGTTCTAGGACCGCCGGAGCTACGTGGAGACCCTGTCTCAAAAAGACAAACTCCTTATAGACTTTTATGTTATTTTGAGACAGTGTCTCAATGTGTAGTCCTGACTGGCCTGAAACTCTGTATGTAAAACAGGCTGGCCACAATTCAGATTGGCTTGCCTCTGCCTCCTGAGTGCTGGGATTAAAGGTGTGAGCAATCACGCCTGACCTTTATTGTACTTTGATTCATTGATTTTGCATGTGTGGGTGGGAGGGAGCCAGATGGTACATGTGAACAATGGAGAACAACTAGTAGAATTTTTTTTTGTATGGAAATTCTTATTCCACCATGTGGATCCCAGGGATCAAACTCTGGTTGTGAGGTTTGATAGCAGGCACATTTACCCACTGAGCAATCTCATCAGCCCTTGGAATGGCTGTTCTTGGAAATGAGTTTCCTATTTGGCTTCCTTTAATTCTCCTGTCTTAGCTCCCTAGTGATAAAATTATAGGTGTTATGCTTCAGTTGTCAAGTGATATTCCTGGGTGGAAGGAACTTCAACTGGAGAATGACCACTGTTGGATTAGCCTGTGGACTTGTTTGTGGGGCATTTTCTTGATAATTGAGGGTGGGAGGCCCCAGCCCACTCTGGGTGGTGCCCCTGGGCAGGGTATTCCTGTGTTATATAAGAAAGCAGTCTGAAGGGCTGGAGAGATGACTATGGTTGAGACTAAGTTTCCAGCACCCATGTGGTGGGTAACAACTTCCCAAAACTCCAGTTTCTGACCTTTGTGGGCAATGCACTTATACACAAAATAATTAAACCATATGAAAGGCAGGGTGAGCTGGGAGTGGCCTTTAATCCTAGCACTTGGGAGGCAGAGGCAGGTGAATCTTTGTGAGTTCAAGGCCAGCCTGGTCTACAGAGCAAGTTCCAGGACAGCTGGGGCTACAGGGAGACGCTGTCTTGAAAAGATGGAAAAAAAAAAAAAAGGCAGGGTGTGGTGGTGTACACCTTTAATCCCAGAATCCCAGAAAAGTAGGTAGATCTGAGTTCAAGGACATTCTGGTCTACATAGTGAGTTTCAGGCCAGCTAGGACTATACACTAATACCCTATCTCCAAAAGGCCAAAAAAAATATGAAAGTAGGCTGAGCACAGACTAAGTATAAGCATTTCTCTACTGTCTGTACTTCAGTTCCTGGCCTGGTTTTCCTGCATGATGAACTAACTGTAAGCTGAAGGTGAAATAAACTCTTTCCTCCCTAAGTTGGTTTTGGGTCATGGTGTTTTATCACAGCAATGGAAAGTTTCTAGGTCTGGGGCTGGAGAGATGGCCTAGCGGTTAAGAGTGACAACTGCTCTTGCAGAGGACCTGGGTTCGATCCCCAGCACCCACATGACGGCTGAGAACCATCTTTAATTCCAGTTCCAGGGGGATCCGACAACCTCTTCTGACCTCCGGCAATGCACAACACGGATGCACAATCCTACATGCAGACAGTACATTCATACACATACGAAAATAAATAAAATTTTTTAAAGTTTCTAGGACAGAAATTGGTACTAGGACTGGGGTGCTGCTGTGAAGAACCTGACCATGTGGGGTTTTGGAGGATTGTGGAAGAGTTTGGAAGTTTGGGCTGGAAAAGCAATTGAATGCAATAGGAACCTGGAATAAAGTGCTTGAGAGTGAAGCACTTCTAGAGTGACTGGGATGTTGTGGAAACAGCCTAAGGGTTGCTTAAGCTAGGTTGAAAAGTAACAGACTAATTTCTTTAATCGGGGAATTTATTGATTTTTGTCCTTTTGAAACAGGGTCTCTCTGTAGCCCCAGCTGTCCTGGACTCACTATGTAGATCAGGTTGGCCTTGAACTCAGATCCACCTGCATCTGCCTGAGATTAAAGGCATGTACCAACATGTCCAGCTAATTGAGGACATTTCAAGATAGCCTAACATAGATTGGTGGCATGGTTACTAATGGTGAGTGTTCTGGAGCTATACAAGGAAAAGAGCAAGTGGGGTGGACAGAAATGCAGAATGTAGTTTGGATTGAAAAAGCACTAGGAAGATTAATTTGGGAGGGAACGCATGAAGCTCTCTATGCTAACCAGGTTAAGGCCTTTAAGGAGAAGCCTAGAGATTTGCACTTAGCAAATGGAAAGAGCACCTTCAAGGTTAAGACCATCCCCAGCTAAGCCTCCAAATGGTGAAAGGCAAAAGCCCAAGGAGTTCTCCTAGACAACTGCACCCCACAAAAGTTGCTGGTAATGTGGCAGCCAAACTTGGCAGTGTCATTCACATGTAGCTTTAGAAGCATGAAAAAATGCAAAAGTGAAGAGGTCATTGGTTCTGCTTCCATGGTTTCAGAGAGCTGCCAAGGTCAAGCAGCTTGTAGCAGCAGGGTCCCTGTATGAAGTTGTGAAGGTGAAGCCTGGTTAGCAGTGGAGACATCCAGATACTCTCTGCTGTGTCTGCTTGAAGATGTGATGGCTCCACTTCAAGCTCAGCCACCTCTGCCACCACGTCTCTCCCTCCATAAGTCACCTTTGGTCATGGTGTCTGTCTTATCAGAAAAGTAACTAGTATAGGTGTTTACCACCATACCCAGCTCTGCTTTGATCTTAGCTAGGGGACAGGTCATTGGGAATGTGTGACACTAAGGTTGAGGGTGAGGGGTTGGATTGATGCCTGTGAGCAGGGACAGGTTTTGCTGAGAATGAAGGGGTTAGTAATCCCTGCAAGGATTTTTCCAGATCTTGCCAAGCTTGGTCTTCATTGTGTGTACCTTGTTGAGCTGATCTGGATAGGACTGGTTTCCTGCTTGGCAGTAAGGAAATCAACTTGGGAGCAATGTGCTGAGCCAATCTCACAGTGATAGACAGGTCTCAGGGACTGGAGTGAAAGACCTTGGAGCTGGTGTGTTGGCACACGCCTTTAATCCTAGCACTCGGGAGGCAGAAGCAGGCTGATCTTTGTGAGTTCCAGGCCAGCTGGGGCTACAGGGAGACCCTGTCTTGAAAAGACCAAGAAAAAAAAAAAAAAAGACCCTGACTGGGCTGGAGAGATGGCCTAGCAGTTAAGAGTGCCGACTGCTCTTGCAGAGGGCCTGGGTTTGATCCCCAGCACCCACATGGCGGCTGAGAACCATCTTTAACTCAAGTTCCAGGGGAATCCGACGCCCTCCTCTGACCTCCACAGCATTGCATAATAACACAGGTGCACAGACCTGCATGCAGACAGTACATTCATACAACATAAAAAAAGATCTTGGACCTCTCCTGCCTCATTACTGACCATTTCATGTTTTCTCTTAGGTCCTTGAAGACTGAGCTGGAGATGCTGAGTATGAGTTACTATAACATCTCAGAATCAGAGTGGAGGCTTCTACCTGAGTTACCATGCATCAGTAGGCTAATGCAGCTGAATTTGACAAATGTCAATTTCAGCCATTTAAGTCGTAAGCCCTTACAAGATCTGTTAGTAAAAATTGCGCCCACTCTGAGGACCCTGATCATGGAGGACTGTGGTATTGTGGATGCTCAACTCAAGGATATCATACCTTTCCTTAGCCACTGCTCCAAGCTCAGAAGGTTATACTTACTTGGGAACAAAATCTTCATGTCTACCCTGAAGAACCTGGCACATCACACTAGTAAGATGACACAGCTAAGAGAGGAGCAGTACCCCATCCCTCTGGAGAGCTATGGTAACTTTGGCATTCCCTCCTATGACACTGTTAAACAACATTGTGCTGAACTCATGGATATACTAATGTCCACTAGGAAGCTAAAGATGGTCTGTTTTGGTAGTGACCGCTGCTCCCAATGTAACAAACGATATATTTACCAAAAAGAGCATGCTGGACTGTGCGCCTGTTGGACTCGCCCCTAGCTGGATCCAAATATAACCTCTCAGCTGTGTGTCACGCCTTTAATCTCAGCACTTTCGGCAGTTGGATCTCTGAGTTCAAGGCCAGCCTGGTCTACATTGAGAGTTCCAGGACAGCTGGGGCTACAGCGAGACCCTGTCTCAAAGTATCATTAAACTCTTCTGTTATAGCACAGGTATCTGGTCAGAGAACACAGAATTTGGTTTTAGACTACTGCTCAATATGAGTTTGTAAAGAAAGCTGATACAGGAGGTGTCCAAATAAGGGAGAATGTTTGATTGGGGAGTCACGTGATGTTGACAGGCGTAATTGAGCCAGAAAAAATGAATGAGGTGAGCTTGGTGGTGCATCCATTTAATATTAGCATTACATAGCAGTTACAGCCTACGTACAGGGAGACCCTGTCTCAAAAAATGTAAAGTATAAAAATAAACGCAAATGCCAGGTGTGGTGGCGCATGCACCCCTTTAATCCTAGCACCTGTCTCAAAAAGACGAGGAAAAAAAAAAAAAACAAACAAAACCACAAATCTGAATCTTTCCATTGGCTCAACAGGCACAGAACCTGGATGCTTACTGACTGTCAAAATTGGATGATTGCCTAGGTCAAGAAAGTCCTGTTACAGTAGGGAACGGAAAGACGCTAGTGGGGGGGACAGGACAGCCCCATTAGTGAGGCTAAAAGCCAAGAACTCAAGCATCCAAATAAAGTGGAGCCTTTCTGATAATCTTCATTCTTGGGTTCTCTTTGGGAATCTGCTCAGTATGGCTGCTCAGTGGAAAATATGTCCCCAAGGTTGCCATTATCAAAAGATATATATGTTAGCAAAAATGGATATATTTTAATAAAATTTAAACTTTGAATGGAAACAAGTAGCTCAGACCCTTTCTGTGGTGGAAACAGTTTATTGATAAGGCAATCCAGATCATTCAGGGTATGAGGGACCATAGAAACTTTGAAGGGGTCAACACAAAAGACAGAAAGGAAAAGGTATTGGTGTAAGCCACTTTTCTGTAGGGCTATACACATTTTTAAGGTATGTGTATGGATGTTATGCCTCCATGTATGTAAGTGTACCTGTGTTGTGTAATGCCTACAGATGAGAGAACTGGATCCCCTGGAAGTGGAATTAGATGGTTGTTAACTGCCATGTGGGTGCTGAAATTCCAGCCCATGTACTACATATATCCATACCAAGTGTCTGTCTGGTTCTTGAAGGTGGAATGGGGATCTGACTGGCTTCCGTGGGTACTGTATGACGTGGGTGCACTTACATACATGGAGGCAATACATTCATAGGCATAAAAATCTTTTCATGTGCACATGAGTGTGGATGCCCATGAGGGTGGGAAGAAGCCATCCAGTCCCAGGGACCTGGAGTTATAGGCCGTTGTGAACCACCTGATATGGATGCTGGGAACTGAACTCTAGGTCCTCTTCAGGAGCAGCTACTGCTGAGCCATTTCTCCCCACGTGTGTGTGTGTGTGTGTGTGTGTGTGTGTGTGTGTGTGTGTGTATTTTGATCATATCCCCACCTACTACCTCCCCACTTCCCTTGGGTGCCCCCCAGCACATTCCTCTCCCCATCTTCATGCCCACTCCGTGGGCTGGAGACATCTGGCTGTTAGTTTCAGGCTTTCTTTGTAGCTAAATCCGCTGAGTCCAG
This sequence comes from Rhizomys pruinosus, assembly GCA_009823505.1. Lineage (NCBI taxonomy): Eukaryota > Metazoa > Chordata > Mammalia > Rodentia > Spalacidae > Rhizomys > Rhizomys pruinosus. The sequence continues at coordinate 31,705 of VZQC01005517.1, read as the reverse complement.
TCCTACCCGTAAATGCGTTTGTGCAGGTCATCAAGCAAAACAGTACAAGCTATCGATAGCCACCCCTCTGCCCCAAAGCGATCGCCTTTCCCATGCAGCAAGCAACTGCCAAAAGCTCAGCATGAGGTGCCTCAAGAGCACCTCCCCACTCCATGATGGAATTTGCTTGGCCACAGGTTGCTCAGGTGTCCTCCACTGTTGTGAGATCATGAGCACAGCACTATTCCATGTCTACAGGACGGTGTTTCATGGCATACCTCCCCCATCAGGCTCTTCCTCCACCTCTTCTATCCCTTCCTCCACCCTCCATGAGGTGGGTGTGAAACATGTTCCCTTTACAGCTAGGGACTTCAGTCACTTAGACTCAAGCATTTGATCAGTTGAGTCGCTGCATTCATTGATGCCCACAACAGACAGAAGCTTCTGATCAAGGCTGAAAGCAGCACTGATTTAGGGCTATAAGAAATTTTATGGGGCTGGAAAGTTAAGAGAGCTGGATGCTCTTGTAGAGGACCTGGGTTTGATTTCCAGCACTCACATGCTATCTAGAAACCCTCCATAACTCTAGTTCCTTGGGAATTCAACACCATCTTCTGATCTCTGTGGGCATTGCACAAGAGAGGTGCACTTATACACATGTAGGCAAAACAATAAGATAAAAATAATGAAGAGCCAGACATGGAGGCACATGCCTTTACTCTTAGCACTTGGGAGGCAGGGGCAGGCAGATCTCTGAGTTTAATATAGTGAGTTCCAGGCCAGCTGGAGCATAGGGAGACCATCTCTCAGAAAGAAACATATTTATTAGGCAGTTTGCCAAGATGACCTCCACAGCTATGGGCTTTGGTCATCTTTCTGGTACCAGACATGAACTCCCTGCTCTGTAGCAGGTCTAAAATCTAGTCAGAAAAGGGTTGGTTACCTTATAGCAGTCATACCACTGTTGCACCAGTGTGCACACCTGTCCTGGAATACACTGGTAGCAGGACAAAGAAATCAGCCTGAACGTGAATGCAGGGAAAAAATTTGCTAGTCAGGTTCAGACTGATTTCTCTGTCCCACTACCAATGTATATGTTTTCAGCAATATTAAGTTCTTACCATCTAGTTGCAATGGACAACCAAAAACAGCAACAATAAACATTTATTGTTTTGGGGCCTCTGAATAACTCATAGAGAGGTATCCCACACTTGCCATGTGATTATTTAATGCCCTATGTGCTAGCGGCATTGTCTATCTATACAGGTTCATCTGTTCAAACTTCTTAGATGGTCATCACTTACTTATATGGGACATTGTTTTGTGCCATGGCAGTGTGGGGAGATGGTGGCTGTTCACTCACAGACAATGTGACCTGTTATTTGGCCTCAACATTTGAGCTCAAACTCACTCAGGGTGAAAGCTACCATTTTATTTAATATCAATATCAAGTTAACAGCTATCTGTAACTGCAGCTCCAGGTGATCTGATGCCTCTGGCCTCCACAGGCATTGCATGCACATGAAGCACACACATCTAGGCAAAACACTTATACTATACAGTGCATGGGGGCACATGGCAGCACTTCAGAGGCAAAGGCAGGTGGATCTGTATGAGTTCAATGACAGCCTGGTCTATCTACATAGCAAGTTTTAGGCTAGTTTAGGATCTCTGTGAGTTCAATGCCAGCCTGGTCTATCTATATAGCATGTTTTGGGGTAGTTTAGGATCTCTGTGAGTTCAAGATCTACAGAGCGAGCTCCAGGCTAGCTGGGACTAAAAGGGCGACCCTGTCTCAAAAAAATACCCCCCCCCAAAAAAAAGTTCTCCAGGTTAGTTCTGTGTGCAGCAGCTCTGTGAACAGGCACTAGCTTACCTCTAATCTCCCATGTGTGAGGTGCAGTCTAGCACCAGGTAGGGGATGGATGAATGGGACATGCTTTATGTTGGGGTTGAACATGAGGTGCCAGTGTGAAGCACTGTGAACAGAGGCACAGGCTGTGCTGAGGATGCAGGGAGTTGGTGAACTCTGGAGGACAAATCCCCAAAGATGGAGACAGATCTTCCTGCCTTGCTCTTTCCTGTCTGTGTTTGCCTCATTGGCCTGATACTGAGTCAGTCCCACAGTGATGCCTAGAGCCCTCAGCCAAGAAGATGTGACTTGAGGGAGCAGATGCCAACAGAAAGCACCCTGGGTGTTAATTCCATCATGTGGTCAACTGACCACATGGTCGGTCCCCTTTATTTCTTGTCAACCCCACTCCCAACACTGTCTAACAACAATTGTCATAACTAACCTCTGATTTCTCCCTAGGTGCCTGAACATTCCTCTGGCTCATTCACTGATGACTTTTCCAGCCATACTTGAACTACCTGTCCTGATGTCAGATCCTCTGTGAGAGCAAACACCTGAATCTGAGTGTGTGGTATTATTTCACTTATGTCCCAGGCCCCTCCTGTTCTAGAGAGAGAAGCAGACACTACAGATCCTGGAACTGGAGGACTGGAATTGGATGACTCCCTGCTCAGCCACCCTCTGCCTGCCCTGGGACAATGCTCCCAGCTCACTCCTGTCAGTGTCAATGAAAACCTATACTGAATAAACTAGTGATTCACATGTCTGACCCACTTGACCCTGGAGCTGTTAGCTATCCCCACACGTGAGCAATGATGACATAATTGACGCCCTTTTGAAAAGATTTGCCCAATTTTTTCTTCAACTTATGGTTATACTAAAGGCCACAAGGCAGCCTGAGAAGGTCTAGTATGCTTTCTCTGTCTGCCTTAAATATTGTGAATGCTGCCTCAATAAATTGAACACCAGTCTGTGTCTGTTGGCAACCTTCATGAACAGATTCATCCTGGGCACTGAGAACTGAAAGTCTAAGAGAGATGTGTCATCAAAGGACGGCAGCCCATGGATCCTAATGTCCGTGTGGAGTAAATGAGGGAGCAGGTGATGCAGTTTAGAGGTGGTGAGACTGATAGGGAGCGAGACCATGGGGACAGGTGTCTGATGGAGCCAGGAAGGCAGTTATCAATTTCTAAAAGTGAATTTGGCAGGACAGGTAAGACATGGCTCAGTTCTGAATGTTTTCTCTAACTTGCATTTTTGGTTTCTTGAGGCAGAGTCTTATATTGTTCAGGCTTAAACTGCACTTCTGCACAGGACAAAGCAGTGGGAATACAGACAGTAATAGAACATGCTCTCTCATGGAAGACAGGAAATGGTTCAGAAGACAATCTTTTAAAAATATATATATATTTTATTAAGCCAGGCGTGGTGGCACATGCCTTTAATCCTATCACTCAGGAGCCAGAGGCAGGCAGATCTTTGTGAGTTCAAAGCCAGCCTGGTCTCCAGGCGAGTTCCAGGACAGCTGGGGCTACAGGGAGACCCTGTCTCAAAAGACAAAAAAAATATTAATTTTTATTTTATGTGTATGACTGTAATGTTTGCATTTATGTAAGTACACCCATTTCATGCAATGCCCATGAGGGTCAGAAGAGGACATCAGATCGTCTGGAACTGGACTTGCTGATGGTTGTTAGCCACCATGCAGGTGTTGGGAATCAAACCCTGGTCCTCAGGACGAAGAGCCAAGGTTCTTAACTGCTGAGCCATCTCTCTAGCCCCAGAGAAGACAATCTTGTGGAGGAGGCAGGAGTAGAGAGAGAGGTCATGAGGAACACGTGGTTCAGATCCTGCTTGCCTTCTATTCCTTCTTGAGATTATTTATTTATTTATTTATTTTTGGTGTTTTCGAGACAGGTTTTCCCTGTAGCCCCAGCTGTCCTGGAACTCGCTCTGTAGACCAGGCTGGCCTTGAACTCACAAAGATCCACCTGCTTCTGCCTCCTGAGTGCTAGGATCAAAGGCGTGTGCCACCATGCCCGGCAAGATTTTTTTTGTTAAATTTAATTTGTGTATGTCTGTGTGTGGGTATGTGGAGGTGGCTCAAGTTCCCCTCAGAGACTAGAAGTATCCCCTGGAGCTGGAGTTACAGGAAGTTATAAGTGGTCAGATATGGATTCTGGGAATCAAAGTCAGATCCTCAAGGAAGTGGGGCTGGAGAGATGGCTCAGCAGTTAAGAACACTGGCTGGCCTTGCAGAGGACTCAGGTTTGATTCCCAACACCCAGATGGCAGCTGACAACTCCAGTTCCTGTGGATCCAACGCCCTCTTCTCGCCTCTCTAGGTATTAAACAAAATGGGCGCACTTATATATGTGCAGGCAATGCACTCATACGCATTCAAAATTCTGTAAAAATAATTATAGCGGGGCGTGGTGGCACATGCCTTTAATCCCAGCACTCGTGAGGCAGAGGCAGGGTTAGGGATGGATTCAAGATGGTGGAAGGGCAGGTCCAGGAGAGTGTTGGGTTCCACTAGAAAAAGAGGCCATGAGACTCAGAGAACCCCATCCTGTCAAACATATTCTGTTTCTTTTGAAAGAAAGCAGGTTCACTCCCATACTACCTCTCCCCATGCAGTCCCCACCTTCGTTCTTTCCTTTCTCCGTAACCCCCCCTCCCCCACTAGCTTGCTGCTCCGCGTAGTTTCATCCATTATGATGGTTCTTGGGCAGCACGCCTTTGATCCCAGGACTTGAGAGGCAGAGGCAGGCGGATTTTTGTGAGTTCAAGGCCAGCCTGGTCTGCATAGCAAGTTCAAGGACAGCTGGGGCTACAGCGGGGACTCTGTCTCGAAAAGACAAAAAGAAAAAAAGAAAAGAAAAGCAGGAAGCGCTCGTAAACACTGAGGCATCGCCTCTCTAGCCTGAATGTGTTATTCTGGAGTTTCATGGCTCAGCATGTATCCTTATATTTCCTTTTGGGAAACATGATAACCACTGAACCTATGCCCCCCCAACTCTACTACCCCCCCAACCCTACTAAACTCTTCCCCGACCCCTGTTCTGCCCCCCGCCATTTTGCGTAGATCCCTGGGGACCTCCTGAGAAGAGCCCCCTTCTGGCCAGGCCAAGCTACAGGAAGAGGTGCTACAGGAAGAGGTGCGCATGCTCAATAACAGAGCCCAGGATCAGTGAGAAGAGGGGCTAAGTTCCCTTCCTTCAGCATCAGGAGATCGAGCTGCACCAGCACCCCCTGCAGGATGTGGAAGTCACTGCTGATCATTGGACTGAGGATCCGATGCCCAGTGGCCTTGACATTGGGGGACACAGTCCTCAGAGGCTGTGACGCTGAGCTGACAGCTCCAGCCTTGATGACCAGGATGCTTCCTTCTCCAGCTCGACCCCCCAGGGAAGATCCCAGGGGACCTGCAGTCTCTGCAGCTCCATTTTCTTTTCAGCTTTTACTCCTCAGTATTTTTACTTGATTTGATTTGTAATCTTCAAGTTTTAATTCTGGTTTAATCTTTATTAACTGGGAGGAATCTCTCCAGCCCTGGCTTTCAACGTTCAATCCTTCTGTCTCGGCCTTCCGAGTTACTGGGACTGTAGGTCTTTTCTAGCACACCCAGCTTATCTCTCTTTGTTATGTGGTACTAGCATACAAGAGTAGTTTTCTGGTAATATTATACCCTCGCCTCTTAGTAGATCTCTTATTGATTTATTCGCTTTTTTCTGTTTTCTCATTAGATCCTGTTTTTTAAGATTTTTTTTATTGAATTGTTGTGTATTTCAAGCAGAACATCTTTTCTTTTTTCCAAGCAGAATGTCTTAATCAATCTTATCTTTATACCCCTTCCCCAGTGGCACCCTTTCATAACACCACCTCCACCCCAAATTCATACATTCTTTCATTTGTGCTAAGGCCTATCATGTCAAATTAGTGTCCCCGGACATCCCTCAGTGCAAGTTCAAGCACTAGGGTCTAGTCAGCATATCTAGGCTCTCTCTCTTTAAGGTCAGCTCTTCCTCACCCAGCAGTAATAAGCTGCCAATGACTCTTAAACTCAAATTGAGACTTGGTGCCCATTTACACAGTTCTTTGCTGGAATTTTGTCTGCTTGAGTTTACATAGATCTTGTGCATGATGACACCATTGCTGTAGAGTCATATGTTCTGGGAGCTTGTAGGACTCTATTTCCATATGGTCATGCACTTTCCCTGGCTCTTACAATCTTTCTGCCCCCTCTTCTGCAATGGTCCCTTAGCCCTAGGTGGGTGGAGTTTAATATAGGAGTCCTATCCAAAGACCCACAATCTGCAGACTTATTCTTATTGTCTACACTTTGGCTATTTGTGGCCTTTTGTGTTCATGACTCGTATTTATTCATTTTTAAATCAAGTTTCAGAGAGATATTCACTGTGTAGCTCAGGCTAGCCTGGAATTTACCATCCCTCTTCCCCATACTCTCAAGTAGCAGAATTTCAAGAATGCGCCACCACCTTAGACTTCCTCACTCCATCTTAAAACTCTGTTCTTAATGGGGAATAAAAGAGTGAACAAGACCTATACAAGTCATTATTAGTCCTCATATACTTCTATTTTGTAATCAACACTGGCACCTTCACTCACTCTGCAAGTATGCTGCATTGTGCCTTCCCGCAGGCCCCTGAGGACACCTACAGACTGTAGCTAAGTTAACCACAAAGTTCTTACTCTGGTCCTGGAGTGGGATGTGGGAGTGGAGGCAGATGGGGGATGATGATGAACATATACAGATGAAAACAGACCCAGAGGGCGCTCTCCTAGACCAATTATGATCTTAAATCATGAACAAAGCAGCCCGAAAAATTCAACTGCACTTTTTTTAGGATTTTTCAAAAAATGTATTTACTTTTGTATGCATATGAACGCACTGTCTGCATGTAGGTTTGTGTACCCGTGTCATGCGATGTTTTGTTTGTTTGTTTCGTTTCATTTGTTTTTTTCTTCAGCAGGATTGAAAGTAAATAACTCTCCTGTCTTAATCGCTGTGGTTGAAGGAATATGGGTGTGGTGGTTTGAATGAGAGTGCCCCCTATAGGGTCCAAGTATTCAGACATTTTGTCGCCAGTTGGTGGCGCTCTTGTGGGAGGTCTTAGAAGGTGTGGCCGTTCTGGAGGAAGCACATCACTGGGGGTGGGGTTAGTGACTATAAAAGCTTTGCCAATCTCCAGTTGCTCTCTCTGCTTCCTGGGCCAGCTTGGAGATGTGAAAGCTCTGCTTTCTGTTCCTGCCACCATGCCTCCCCTCCATGGTGCACTTTAATTCTGAAACCATCAATGGTAAGCTCAAATAAACTCTTCCTCTTGTAAGTTCCCTTGCTGTGGTGGTTCTATCACAGCAACAGAAAAGTGACTAATATATTTGGTTACCATAATCTGTTATAAATTCCCAGTGGCCATTAGACCCCAGAATAAAATATTTTAAGAATGAAAAATCAAAGAGGTTGATACAGAGCTGGACCTTCTGTTCCAGGCTTAGGTTCCTCACTACGTTTTAATGCAGAGATCTGGGCAAATTTCTCAGTCATAGGATGAGAGGACTCTTCATTAAGGCTCTCCAAAGGTACAGGATACAACCCTTGGCTTCACCAGCTCAGCCTGGCAGTGTGGTGCAGCAGGCTGTCCAGAATAAACGCTGAGATGTGATTCCCATAGAAACTGAACATAGAAAGCTGGGAGCAGCTGAGGGCAGGCAGGATGGTAGTGAGCTGGGTGTCAGTGACATTGTGGCACTCTAAGACCAGAGTCTCAAGAGTGTTTGCCACCTTCTTTAGCAGAGTTCGGAAGGGGCTTAGGGACTAAAGTTTCTTATGTTGATGTTGCTCAGACCCAGGTGTTTCAGCTGACTGTTGCTGGGACACTTGGAAAGATGCTTTAAGTCTGATTGTGTAAGTGGGCTGGACTTCAACCAGAGGGTCTCTCTTCTCTTTCCTGTTCCCCTCCCTAACTTATACAGCATTCCTAAGGGGAAAATTACAAACCTCCCTCACTAGGTCTCCTTTGACACCTGCAAACCCCACAGGGGTTTGGCCCTTTCTACCTGTGTCTTCTGCTTTTACATGACCTGTCTTGGGACTGCACACTAGAGCAGACCATACACACTTTCCAGTGTCTCCTTCACTGTTCCATTGTCTGAACCTGACCAACAGCAGACTCCCCTCTAGATCTATTGCAACCTAGGATGGCTTGGCCAGCATTACCCATTCTCACCTGGGGGTCTTGTTCTACTTTCTTTCCTCTATATGATCTCACCTCTTCCTTCCCTGGACTCCAGGGCCTGCTCTCTAGGCTCCCTGGGTCTCCCTTACCTGGGGCAATCCTTCATGGCAAGCAGCATATCAAGCCCATCCAGGACGACCTGTAAGGTTTCTAGATGTGATGTCTTCATCAGTGACCCCAAGAGCGGGGAAGAGACTGGCCAGATCTGTACCATTGAGTTCAACACATGAGAGTATCCACCTTTGAAAGCCTCCAGGAAAATTGGGAGAGCCCAGGATCAGTGAGAAGAGGGGCTAAGTTCCCTTCCTTCAGCATCAGGAGATCGAGCTGCACCAGCACCCCCTGCAGGATGTGGAAGTCACTGCTGATCATTGGACTGAGGATCCGATGCCCAGTGGCCTTGACATTGGGGGACACAGTCCTCAGAGGCTGTGACGCTGAGCTGACAGCTCCAGCCTTGATGACCAGGATGCTTCCTTCTCCAGCTCGGCCCCCCAGGGAAGATCCCAGGGGACCTGCAGTCTCTGCAGCTCCATTTTCTTTTTAGCTTTTACTCCTCAGTATTTTTACTTGATTTGATTTGTAAACTTCAAGTTTTAATTCTAGTTTAATCTTTATTAACTGGGAGGCATCTCTCCAGCCCTGGCTTTCAACGTTCAATCCTTCTGTCTCAGCCTCCCCAGTTACTGGGACTGTAGGTCTTTTCTAGCACACCCAGCTTATCTCTCTTTGTTATGTGGTACTAGCATACGAGAGTAGTTTTCTGGTAATATTATACCCTAGCCTCTTAGTAGATCTCTTATTGATTTATTCGCTTTTTTCTGTTTTCTCATTAGATCCTGTTTTTTAAGATTTTTTATTGAATTGTTGTGTATTTCAAGAAGAACATCTTTTCTTTTTTCCAAGCAGAACATCTTAATCAATCTTATCTTTATACCCCTTCCCCAGTGGCACCCTTTCATAACCCCCCCTTCTCCCCCAAATTCATACATTCTTTCATTTGTGCCAAGGCCTATCATGTCAAACTAGTGTCCCCGGACATCCCTCAGTGCAAGTTCAAGCACTAGGGTCTAGTCAGCGTATCTAGGCTCTCTCTCTTTAAGGTCAGCTCTTCCTCACCCAGCAGTAATAAGCTGCCAATGACTCTTAAACTCAAATTGAGACTTGGTGCCCATTTACACAGTTCTTTGCTGGAATTTTGTCTGCTTGAGTTGACATAGATCTTGTGCATGATGACACCATTGCTGTAGAGTCATATGTTCTGGGAGCTTGTAGGACTCTATTTCCATATGGTCATGCACTTTCCCTGGCTCTTACAATCTTTCTGCCCCCTCTTCTGCAATGGTCCCTTAGCCCTAGGTGGGTGGAGTTTAATATAGGAGTCCTATCCAAAGACCCACAATCTGCAGACTTATTCTTATTGTCTACACTTTGGCTATTTGTGGCCTTTTGTGTTCATGACTCGTATTTATTCATTTTTAAATCAAGTTTCAGAGAGATATTCACTGTGTAGCTCAGGCTAGCCTGGAATTTACCATTCTTCTTCCCCATACTCTCAAGTAGCAGAATTTCAAGAATGCGCCACCACCTTAGACTTCCTCATTCCATCTTAAAACTCTGTTCTTAATGGGGAATAAAAGAGTGAACAAGATCTATACAAGTCATTATTAGTCCTCATATACTTCTATTTTGTAATCAACAATGGCACCTTCACTCACTCTCCAAGTATGCTGCATTGTGCCTTCCCGCAGGCCCCTGAGGACATCTGCAGACTGTAGCTAAGTTAACCACAAAGTTCTTACTCTGGTCCTGGAGTGGGATGTGGGAGTGGAGGCAGATGGGGGATGATGACNCTTAGCAAGGAATCCTGTTGGCAAAGGGAGCAGCTGTAGGGCTGAGGCAGTGACAGTGATAAAGCTCAGACACAGGACCTGAGGAAGCAGCAGCACCTGTCTTGTCCCAAAGCTGAAGTGAACTATATGAAGAAGGAGGGCTCACAGGAGCTCAATGTGAGGGGCTGTCAGGGAGGCAGCTCTGAGACAACACCCCAGGTCCTTCCCTGGAGCAAAGCACTTCTGAGGACACTTGTACATGGGTCCAACATTCAGGCCAAGGAATCAGCATCACAACCTCTCCTCCTGCTCCCATGGCTGAAAGTCCCTATTGGGAGGACGAGACTGAGGTGTGAACTGGTTCCCAGGGATTCAACCCACAGCCAAGACTTCAGCTGCCTCAGTGCACTTGTCCATGAGGCAGTTGGAAGGAAGGATGGGCCATGTTGGGAGGTGTTTATCCCTGGATGTCCTTTGACATCCCCAGAAGGAAGTGATGCCAGGCCTCTGTGACCTCACAGAAGGTGTCACTGCCAGGACACGAACTGTGGCTTTGAGCTGAGGGAAGCAGAGTCCACTGGGTAAACTGAGATACAGGGAACAGGAGCAGGTGGACTGGAAATTGTGGGCTGTGTTGTGGGTTGGACTGTACGCCAGATTCTTGGGCTGAAGAGCTGATTGAGCTTCAGTGTGATGGACTTGGAGGAAAGGATGTTGAAGGGGTGAGTGAGGAAGAATGAAGTCCTTATAGTGTCCATAATTTACCAGGACAATGTCATTGTAAGAGGAGGTAGAAATTGAGCTGCAGTGAGATAGCCCAGTGGTTAACAGCACTGGCTGCTTCTTCAGAGGACCCAGGCTCAGTTCCCAGCATCCACATGGCAGCTAACAATCCTCTGTAACTAGTTACAGGGGATCCAGTGACCTCTTTTTTTTTTTCCAGTGACCTCTTCTGACCTCCATGGGTATTGCATGACATGGGTGCACTCACATGCAGCCAATACATTCATACACATTAGAAAAATGAAATAATAATTACAAAACAAGAAGAGTTAGACATGGCAGCAATGACAGAGGTCCAGCAGAGCTGCCAGCCATGCATGGACACAAAGAAAGGACAGCCTTCAGTGCATGAAGAGAGGCCTCAAGATGAAGCTGCCCAGCCAGGCCTCCTAAATGTCTCCAGCCCCTTCCTGGTTGAGGAGGATGGTCCACTGTGGACATCAGCACCTGAGATATTTCTCATACAGCACGTGCTGTCCAGGGCAGGAAGGACAGGGTCCTGGGATCCTCCTGTCTGTGCATCCTGTGGACCTGGCTTCTTGGGACCAGCAACCATTTCCTGGTGCTCATGTGTCCTCCCCAGCCTGGACACAGGCATGGGTGGACAGCAAGTAGTGCTCCAGAACTCTCCCTACTCACTACTTTATGTTGTAGTGTGTGTGTTTCAACTTCTTTAGTGTAGGTGTGGTCCATGTGCACATGACTTTGGGTGCATGTGTATGTGTGAGTACACGTGGAGGACAGACACCTATCTACTCAGGTATCTGCTTCCTCTGTCAGTCTCCACCTGAGTTTTCTGAAAATGGATGATGCTCACCTCAGGCCGGTGTTGAGGAAGGCACTCCACTACTGCATCATGGGGCTCTGCGTGAGGACAGTGATCTTTGCTCTGTGTGGGAAAGCGTGCTCATTCATCGTGGAGTCATTTGGGAGGAAGCTTGGCTGAGGGAAAGACAGGGAAGAGCAGATGTTCACAGATGTTATTCTATGAACTCCCATGGGTTGGGAATCCCTCTGTAAAAAGCTGGGACTTTATTTTAGTCTTTTTTTCTTAATGTGTATGAGTGTATTGTCTGCATGTAGGTTGGTGCACCCATGTTGTGGCAATGCCACGGAGGTCAGAAGAAGGTGTTGGATTCCCCTGGAACTGGAGTTAAAGATGATTCTTAGCCTCCATATGGGTGCTGGGAATCAAACCTGAGTCCTCTCCAAGAGCAGTCAGAGCTCTTAACTACTGAGCCATCTCTCCAGCCACTATTTTAGTCTTTATTCACACCCTATGTCTACCTACCTACTTATTTATTTTGTGGTGCTGCAACTCAGTCCCAGGTCCTCTGGCATGCTGGGCAAGTGTTCTGGCATGGGCCTACATCTAAACTCAAGCTACCACTTTAACAGTACTAAGGTACAAGAAGGAATCCAAAGTTTTCAGTCACCTTCTGCTCTGACCCCTAGGGCCGTGGATGACATATTCCAGGCTTAGTAACATCAGAGGCCATTAAATACAAGAAAATGAAATAATTTTTCAAAAGAACAACTGGAACAGAGAGCAGGGCACATCAGCTTACAGCTGGTAAGGCAGATCCCCATGTTCCAGATGGAGGGTCTCACACCCCAGCTGGACCTGGGAACACTTGGAACAGAAGATGCAGGAAGGAGTATGTGGTTCCCTCCTTAGGGAATTTCCTCGTTGCTGGGCCTCCGATGGGAGTCCCTCCATCACCTTCAAGAATCTGGACAGCACAGGAAGACGGAGTCCCTAGGGATGTCATGTCACGGAGAGCAGGTCACAGTCCCCTCCACTCTGTGGATGAATCCACCAAGAAATGTATAAGAGTCTCATTAAATAGACATAGAATGCATTTTACTTGGTATAACAAAGTAGGCTTTGGATTGCACCTTCACAGTTAAAGTGTAAGAGCCAAGGAGATGGTGACTGGTTTATGCAAAGCCAGGTAACCTGAGTTAAATCCCTCTGGCCCACATGGTGGAAAGAGAGAACTGAATCCAGGAAGTTGTCCTCTGACTTGAGACTTACCCTTGATAGACCCCCGAGTGAGAGACGCAGAGACTAGACTCGATGCAAAAGCAAGAGGTTTATTCTTCTGGTGCACCAGAGTTTGCCTGTACAATGGGGATTGATGAAAACCCTGAGCAATCTCTGCATACAGTTTTTATACACTTCCCTGGTCTCCTCTGTGACAGGCAGGGATATTCAGCATGCTTGGGTCTTTAGGTGGCTTGGGGCCAGGGCCCTCAGGGTGGTTCTTCCTGTAATTATAACTGCTTGTGGTTTCCTGTTATCTGCTGACCTAGGGAGGTGTTGTTATTTGCTAACCTAGGGAGGGAAAAGGCTCCAACCCCGATAAGTTGGCTCACAGGCCTTTTATACAGGGTTTAGGGGAATCTTAGTGGGGTTTGGGTAACTTCTAGCCTTATTGGATAATAGCAGAGTTACAGCTCATGTTTAGGTCAGCCCACCTGCCCCCAAATACCAAAGGTTATCTTTAGACACAGTCTTGGGACAGGAACAGAACCAGGTCTAGGGGAATTTTTCTTTAGCAGACCTGTTTCCCAAGCCTGGAATGTATCTGGTGGACTCCAGCCTGGGGGAAAGTGAATGCTTACCCTTTGTTCAGAGTAGAAGTCTGGAATCAACTCTTATCTCTTAACCTGTCAACTGCAGATTTGGCATTAGCACCCGCAAATGAGGGAAACCATTTGCCTTTCCTTTTTCTGAGACTGTGTTACTTCATTTAGCATAAGGGCTTCAAATTCAAATTCATCCATTTACCTGCAAAATTCATGATGTCATCTTTCTTTTTATGAGACAACCTTTCCCTGTAGCCCCCACAGGCCCAGAACTCACTCTGTAGACCAGGCTGGCCTTGAACACACAGAGATCTGCCTGTCTGCCTCTGGAGTGTGGGATTAAAGGCATGTGCCACCACGCCCAGCTTCTTAGCCACCATGTGGGTGCTGGGAATCGAACCTGGGTACTCTGCAAGAGCAATCAGCACTCTTAACCACTAAGCCATTTCGCCAGCCCCAATGTCATCTTTCTTTAGTGTTGCATAGATGTCCACTGTGTAGATATTTGTTATCCACTTGTCAGCTGAGGGGCATTTGGGTTGGTTCCAGCTATTTGCTACTGTGAAGAGAGCTGCAATAACATTGCTGTGCATGTATCTTTGCAGTAGGATCAGTCTTGTGGGTATATACCCAGGAGTGGTATGACTGTGTCAGGTGGTAGGCTCATTTTGAGTCTTTTTTTTTTTTTCCTTTTCGAGACAGGGTCTCCCTGTAGCCCCCAATTTTTTTTTTTTTGTTTATGTTTTTTAGTGTAGACCAGGCTGGCCTTGAACTCATAAAGATCTGCCTGCCTCTGCCTCCCAAGTGCTAGGATTAAAGGCATGTGCCACCATGCCCAGTCTCATTTTGAGTCTTTTAAGGATTCTCCACACTGCTTTCCATAGTGGTTGTATGAGTTTACATTCTCAGCAGTAGTGGGTGAGTGTTCCCATTTCCCCACAAGCTCTCCAGCATTTGGTGTCTTTTGCTTTAATAAAATGTTTAACAAGAAAGAAAAGGAAAAAGAATGTGACATAAATTTTCATATATTTATTTAATTTTTTAGTAATGTACATGGGTGTTGGTATATTCATGAGATTGTTGGTGACCCTGGGAGTCAAGAAAAGTCATCAGATCCACTGGAACTGGAGTTACAAGCTGCTGTGATCTGCCTCGTGAAGGTGCTGAGAACCCAACTGTGGTTCTTCAAGAGAGCAGAAAGCACTCAACCAGAGTCCTCAAAGTAGCACATGGGCACACAGACACACATACCACACCACACGTAAAGAAGAGAGTACTTTCCAAGCTTACTTTATTACTAACTGGTTATAAAGATACAATTCTGGGAATGGCTAGCCTTAAGGACTCCCACAGTAAGATAAAGACAGAAACTGCAAATATACACTTGAGGTCAAGTTTATTTTTTAAATTTTTTTTTAGAATTAAAAAAAATTTATTTATTTTGTTTTTATTTATTTATTTTTTATTGATCCTTTGTGCATTTCATACATCATTTTCCAATTCAGTTCAGGCATATTTCCCTTTCCCTTCCCCTCTACCTCCACCCCATCCCAGATCATGCATTTTGCCATAACTGTCCTGCATCTTTCTCTCAGTTTTTTTTCTTCATTTTTTAGCTATAAGTGATGATCCATGAGTACAAGCATCCTTCATATGAAACCAATTTGCAGGCTGTTGTGCCCAAACCCCACAGCCCCACCATCCAGCGGGGGGTGAAGGGTTGTATGTTCAATCAAGTTGATCAAATGAGTGTCCAGACTACATTGCTGTAGTTTCACCATTCACCCCAATCGCAGCCCTTACAGGAACTTTCATTGGTAGGACTTGAAGGATGCATTATTATACAGTCTTCCCCCGTTCTGCTATGTTCCATGAGCCTTAGATGTAGAGGTTCCATTGTAGATGTGTCACTTAAGGGTGGGCATCCCTCAGACACATATTCTCTGTGTGTGACCAGTTGTGAACTCTGTAATAGACTCCATATTTGCACAAAAAAGATTTTTGGTAGAAGGATAGAACCAACTCCCCAAAGTTGTCCTGTGACCTCCAGATACATACTATAGACACACACACACGCACACACACATATACATACTATACGCATATACACATACACACATACGCAAAGAAATAAGTATTCAGTACATTGTTACTTCATTATTAAAATCACAGCTAAGAGCTTGTACTTTATGCTTTGAACAAAGCTTATAAAACAATATATTTTCCTTTTTTGCTNGTTCTACCCCGCCCCCTCTTCCACAGATTGTTCCCTGGCCTTTCGAAAAAGGGGCACAGTGTGGATGAGCAGCTATCTTCTGTTCAGAACCAAATATAATACTAAAGTCTCCTTAAGCTATGCACTTAAGCAAAAATATATTAATGCAGGGGCTCTGACATCAGGCCATGGATTATTCTAACCAGGGAGATGTTGGCCAGGGGATCCAAGCCCCCACAAAAGGTAAAGGCTCCTTGCCTCTAAACTGGGGTACCTGCAGGAAGAGAGGTGATAAGCCGCTGTTGAGACCTGACATTAACATGGGAAAGATGTATTGAGACCACACAGGCAAGTGTACAGATGGTCTCTGGAATATACCAGAGAGTGTTACCAAGCCACTATACCATAAAGCAAATATGGTCTCCTTGAGTCAAGCAAACTCCTCCCAGCACCAGCTACACCACCTGCCTGGAAATACTGTGCAGCAGAGCAGCCATTCTGTATATCCCAAATCTAATTGGCTATTGGTTCTTCTCCTTGGAATAACCCATGCTGACACCACAAACTTACACCCTCTAATGGTCAGGAATGATATAAGCTACAGTAAGACCCTGTCATATTTACAACAGAAAAAAATAACAATTCATGGACTAACATACCAATCCAAATATCTGTGTCTCATACGCAAAGTAATCCTACTAACAATTAGTACTGTTTAAATAATCCTATATGTCTAATTGCTTTGTGCTTCATTTGTAGGATCGAAAGGTTTATTCCTGGACAAACTGCCAGCCCATAAAGGAAAACAGCCAGATTGACCAGAGTCCAAGACAACTAGCTCCAGAGAAAGTAGATGTTTTGCTTCTCATCCACCTGTGCCCCTTTTCTAAGCCTAGGGAAAAATCTGGGAAGAGGGGGCAGTGGTAGAATATAAGGGCTATGATTGGTGTGGTGAATGGTGAAACTACAGCAATATAGCCTGGACACTCATTTGATCAACTTGATTGAACATAACCCCCCCCCGCTGCTGGATGTGGGACCAAGGGGCTGTGTGGGTTTGGACACAATTGCTTGCAAATTGTTTCACATGAAGGATGCTTGTACTCATAAATTATCACTTTTGCTAAAAAATGAAAAAAAAAAAAACTGAGGAAAGTGCAGAAACAGTTATGGCAGAATGCATGGGCTGTGGGTGGTGGGGGATGGGAAGGGGAAGGATATGCTGAACTGAATTGGAAAATGATGTATGAAATACACCAAAGCATTCAATCAAAAACATAATCTAAAGATAGAGCCTGGCGTGCCTTGCGCATGCTTTTATCCTAGCACTTGGGATGCAGAGGCAGGTGGGGTTTTTTGGTCTTTTTGAGACAGGGTCTCCCTGTAGCCCCAGCTGTCCTGGAACTCACTCTGTAGACCGGCCTGGCCTTGAACTCACAAAGATCTGCCTGCCTCTGCCTCCCAAGTGCTAGGATTAAATGTGTGCACCACCATGCCCGGCTAAAACAATGTGTTTTCTACTTGAAGCACATCACAGCTCCAGAACTCTAAGCAACACTTTAACTCTGTGCTTTGGGAGCATCTATCCCAGCCTTTGATGTTCATGATTCTACTCTTAGCTTCTTTTTTCTTAACACTCCTTACATATAACAAATTTACAAAGTCTGAAATCAAACTATAGGTTAATTGAAAAACATATTTAGGGATTTAACCATAAGCTTGTATACAAGTAAAAAAATACAACTTTACATTTCTAAATTACATAGTGAGTTGATGTATATTTTAATATACTTTAAAAATGTGCTCTTCCAGGCATGGTGGCGCACACCTTTAATCCCAGCACTTGGGAGGCAGAGGCAGGCAGATGTCTGTGAGCTCAAGGCCAGCCTGGTTTACCTAGCGACCTCCAGGCCAGCTTCGACTAAAGGGAGAGACCCTGTCTCAAAAAGACAAAAAAAATGTTCTTTCTCATAAATCTTAGAACTGAGAAAAATACATATACTTTAAGATCTATCTATAGTGATAACTAACAATGTGATATTATCTTTACTGACCAGTTACCCACTTTGACTTATATATAAAGATTTGATGTTGGGAACTACAAATGAGGGATAACATACATCCTTTGTTTTTCTGAGACTGTGTTACCTCACTTAGCATAACAGATTCCAGTTCCATCCATTTGCCTACAAATTTTATGATGTTATCCTTCTTCACTACTACATAGAACTCCATTGTATAAATGTACCACATATTCATTATTCACTGACCAGATGAGGGACACCTTGGCTGCTTCCAGCTCTTTGCTATTGTGAAAAGAGCAGCAATAAACATGGCCGTGCACATATCTCTGCTATAGGATTAACCCTTTGGGTATATACCGAGGAGTGGTATAATTGGGTCAAATGGTAGGCTCATTTTTAGTCAAGATCCTGTTCTTATGTGTATTCAAAACATTAGTCCAGGGGAGGAACTTTGTCCATATATTTAGAGGCATTTATGTACAGATGGCCAACTAGAGTCTTTTGTATGTTGTGGTTTTGAGACAGCGTCTCCTGGTAGCCACCCAGCTGGCCTGGAACTCACTATCTAGACCAGGCTGGCCTTGAAATCAAAGAGATCTGCCTGCCTCTGCCTCCCTAGTGTTGGGATTAAAGGTGTGTGCCACCACGCCTAGGCTTCCAACTCGAGCTTTGAAAAAGCCTTGGGGAATGGGAAGAGATTTCTGTCAGGTTGTGAGATCCAGAAGCCCATTGGAATGCAGAGACACCTAAGACCTGAGGTCCTAGAACCTGCTCTACCAGGCATAGCCTTTGGCTATGCTAAAGCAGGCCACCACCAATTACTCAGGAATCTTCCGCCTCGCCCTTCACCCCTCAGAAGCCAGATCCCACATTCTGACCCACCCAACTCTCACTGAATCCCACTCTCACCTTCTTCCTTAAATTCTCAAGCCAGATGCCATTCTGTGCTTGGCTCTCTCTCTCCCCTGAGCCTAGCCCTGGCTACCCTGAATTAAACTTTGCTCTGAAGAACTTAGACCTCGGGGCCTTTCATTCTGGGGGGAGAGTGCCATAACCTTACAATTTCAGTCCAGGAAACTCAGGCTTGACAAAGCCAAGGAAAGACAGCATCAGAGCCAGGGGAATTGGAATTGAGTCAGTGCCAGTGCGCTCTCTCTCTCTCTCTCTCTCTCTCTCTCTCTCTCTCTCTCTCTCTCCTTTAAGACATGGTCTCACTGTATTGTGCTTACTACACTGTCACTGCCTATGTAGTCCAGACTGGCCTTGACCTTGATTATTGAGCTGTATGGCCCCATAGACATGTGACCTGCAAGCTGCACAGGGTGCCATCTGTCAGTATTATAAGCATTCAAGAGCTGCAGGGAAGATCAGGTGTTCAGAGCCAGCTTGGGATGCATGAGGTAGATAGATAGATAGATAGATAGATAGATAGATAGATAGATAGATAGATAGATAACTCTGGCACTGACTCAATCCCAACTCCCCTGGCTCTGATGGTGACTTTCCTTGGCTTTGTCAACTTGAGTTTCCTGGACTGCAATCTTTTGTCATCACCAAGGCTCTTTGATTAGACAGTGTCTCTGCCTTGCTCACTTGAGGTTGGCAGCTTTTTGCATAAACTACTGCACACCCAAACAAGTGGGAAGCAGCAGATGCGCATTCAGGTGAGAAGAAGGGAACCAAATTCAGGAACAGTTCCAGTTTATTTCCTTTATTTTGTTCTTGAGAAAGGGTCACATGAAGGCCAGGCTGGCCTTGAACTGGTTACAACCCAAGGCCCCCTGCGCACTAGGTGAACTGTATAAACTAAGCCATCCTAGCCCACAACCAGAACTGTGATTTTACCTTCACCCTTGTCCCGCCCTAATGAAAACCACATGGAAATTACAAATTGGTTTAGTGTTCCCTTTTTTGCTTATCTACTTAATTTGAGCCAAGGTTGATCTATGCAGGCATGGCTGACCCTGGGACACAGTAGGAATATCAGGCTGGCCTTGAACCCTCACGTCTACCTGCCTTTGCCTCTCAAGTCCTGCACTGAAAATATGCACCACCACATCAAGTTCTTTTAGATTTTTAAAAAAATATTTATTTTATGATTATGAGTGTTTTTCCTGCATGTTTGTAAATGCACCAACGTTGTACAGTGCCTGCAGAGGTTGGGAGAAGCCATTGGATTCCCTGGAACTGGCATTTTGGGCAGTTGTTAGCCACCATGTGGTTACTGAGAACTAAACACAGATCCTATGCCAGAGTAAGGGTGCTCTTGACTGATGATCCAACCCACCTTTTGATTTCAAAAAATTATTTATCGGCTGGGCATGGCAGTTCCCTTTAGCCCCAGTTCACTTGGAACTCACTATGTAGACCAGGCTGGCCTTGAACTCACAGAGGTCCACCTGCCTGTGCCTCTGGGATTAAAGGCATGTGCCACCATGCCTGGTTCATTTTATGTATATGAGAATATTGTATACATGTAAGTGAATTCATGTTCTGCAATGCCCACTGAGGTCAGAAGAACAAGTCAGATCCCCCAGAACTGGAGTTACTGACAGTTATTAGCCACCACGTGGGTTGTGGGAACCAAACATGGATCCTCTACAAGAAGAAATAGCCCTCATTATCACTGAGCCATCTCTCCAGTTTGTGAGCCAGAAAAAAGCACTCCAAGCCTGGAAAATTGTGAGGAAGGTTTTACAAGGGTGATGTTTAACCAGTCTTAGACAAGCCTTCTATGGAGCATTAAGTATTTGATTAACAAAGAGCAGATATATGGGGTTAGCTAGGTAATCTCACCACACTTTAAGACTTCCTGCTTGAGAATAGGCCCTGATGCATTCCTGAATTCTGCATCCTAAATGTTTCCCAAACCAGGTAGGTGTGGTTGCCCATGCCTTTATTCCTGGCAGACCTGCAATCCAGCATAGCAGAGGTCTATGCCAAGGTCAGACATGGAATCATTTCTGAAAAAAATGGAGTTTATCTAGCCCAATTCATTCAGGGCCCTCATTTAATTTTATTATTCTTATAATACAGTATCTCAGCATGTTCCTAGACCTGCCTTGAACTCTAGATCTTCTGCCTCAACTTCCAGAGTGTTGGCTCCCCATTCCTAGGAAGATTTTAGATATTCTGAGGAAAGTTCCACCATTCCAGCTCGTGCAGTTTTCACGACTGGTTTGGTTGAGTGTCCCCCATAGGCTCTAGGCATTCAGACATTTGTCTCCAGCTGGTGGCGCTGTTTTTGGAGGTCTTAGAGGGTGTGGCCGTGCTAGAGGAAGTGTGTCACTGGGGGCAGGCTTAGTGAGTTTTAACAAGCCTCGGTCTACAGATGCCCTCTCTCTTTTGCTTCCTGTGCTCATTGTGAGATGTGACCGTCGGCTTGCTGCTCCAGCCGCCATGCCTCTCCAGCCGCCACGCCTCTCCAGCCGCCACGCCTCCCACCACAATGGACACTAATTCCCTGGAACCGTCAAACGTAAGCTCAAATAAACTGTTCCTTTTTATCATTTTTATTTTTATTTTTTGGTCTTTTCGAGACACGGTCTCCCTGTAGCCCCAGCTGTCCTGGAACTCACCTTGTAGACCAGGCTGGCCTTGAACTCACAAAGATCCGCCTGTCTCTGCCTCCCAAGTGCTAAGGCTAAAGGTGTGCGCCACCATGCCCAGCAACTCTTCCTTTTATAAGTTCCTTTGGTCATGGTGTTTTATCACAGCAACAGAAAAGTGACTAATACAACCACCTATGGGCATACCATGAGGATATCTTAGAATCTACAGTGTTACTCAGAATGCAATCTGTTTTTCATCACAGTCCCAGGCATCAGCTGTTCCCCCTTTTCCTCACTATCTTTCATTTTTTGGTTTGTTTTGAGTCATTGAGTATTCCATTAAGGGCTTCATGTGGGTGTGAGGAAGAGACATGAACTTGTACTTCTCACCATCTGCTGTCCATGGAACTCGATGTGCTCTCTTATTCTGTTGGAGGAGGAGGAGGGACAGGCATTTTGCTCATCACTGCATCCCCCTGAGCAGTCCTACACACAGGAGGGCTCACAGGTGGTCCAGGATGTTTTGCTGCTCCTCATTGGCTCTACCAGACACCACTCACTAAGCACTATCTCCCTCCCAGAGATAAGATTCTAGTGAACCACACCCCTACATCTGCATATTCTGATAGTGAAGGCCTGGAATTCCTGCTGCACTTTTCCACTTCTGGGATTAGAAGCATGCATAATCTTCCCGAACTCCTTAATTCCATAACCTTGAGAAACATGTGTGAATGTTCTATGGACCACCTCCTCTGGAAGCTGTTTTTCTTGAGATAGGCTCAATGTGAAATGGGTAGCATTCTCCTGGGAGGATGAGTTACCAAATGAACCAGAAGGCAGGACACCAGGCCCCCAAGCAGTGACTACTGGCTACCGGACTATAGATGGCAGCACTGATTCCTCTGAGGCTTTTAAGGGCCTCAGGAACCACATATTCCCCACTCAACTGCTGGCTCCCATTCCTAGGAACTGACTGATCAGATTCTTGATCCCATCCGCTCATCCTCATGGAGATTTGGATAGCCCAGAGAACTTATGGCATCCAATGTGCATCTGAAGGAGAAGGAATCAGTGATAGGCTGAAGCTTCACTCATTTTCAACTTGCATCAGTGCTGAGTCATCCTCAGCACTGAAAAACAGAAGTGAACACCTGATGATTGAGGTAGAGACTCAAATCACAGTCTGACAGTTGATTTTGCAGATCTTCTGAAACATCTTCTTTTTTCTCCTCACAAAACCTGGAAATTACAAGTAATGGAATTTTGGAATGTGCATCAGAACTTCCGGGAAGAATGTGGTAGAGCTGAGGATAAGTATTTGTGAGTTGCCTAATATGGGTATGAGTTACCAAAATGACATCCTTTCCACAGCAATATGAACCTCTAACAAGCAAGCCGTCTTTCTAGACAGACTTGTTTTCTTATTTAATGTATAACACCATCAAATAGGATATTCGTGAAAACTGTATTACAAACAGGTCCATTTGATTTCACCAAGTGGTCCAATAAGAACTCAAGATGGGAATTTAGTAACACGTGTGTAATCCCAGCTTTGGGCATGCTGGTTCCCAAGAGAGCTCCTCTGCAGACTGAGTTAGACTGCGTTCAACAACTGCTACATAGTGGATCTCTCTCTCTCTCTCTCTCTCTCTCTCTCTCTCTCTCTCTCTCCTCTCTCAACATTGCTAGAATTGTTTTACAGACAGACTTTTGTATGTCCTCAGTTGTTCTGGAATTTTCTTAGGATATAGATGCAGGAAGATACTCTTCAGCTCAACACTGAGTCGTAGACAGCACAAAGGTCTGGGTTACATGACACAACATATCATAAAATGCATAAATAAATGAGAGGATATTTATTTAGTCAACTGCACTTATTTTAGGATTTAAAAAAAAATTTATTTTTGTATGCATATGAACATACTGTCCGCATGTAGGTTTGTGTACCCGTGTCATGCAATGTTTTGTTTGTTTGTTTCATTTGTTTGTTTTGTTTCATTTCTTTTCTTCTTCAGCAGGATTGAAAGTAAATAACTCTCCTGTCTTAATCGCTGTGGTTGAAGGAATATGGGTGTGTTGGTTTGAATGAGAGTGCCCCGTATAGGTTCCAAGTATTCAGACATTTTGTCCCCAGTTGGTGGTGCTCTTGTGGGAGGTCTTAGAAGGTGTGGCCATTCTGGAGAAAGCACATCACTGGGGGTGGGGTTATTGACTATAAAAACTTTGCCAATTTCCAGTTGCTCTCTCTGCTTCCTGGGCTAGCTTGGAGATGTGAAAGCTCTGCTTTCTGTTCCTGCCACCATGCCTCCCCTCCATGGTGCACTTTAATTCTGAAACCATCAATGGTAAGCTCAAATAAACTCTTCCTCTTGTAAGTTCCCTTGCTGTGGTGGTTCTATCACAGCAACAGAAAAGTGACTAATATATTTGGTTACCATAATCTGTTATAAATTCCCAGTGGCCATTAGACCCCAGAATAAAATATTTTAAGAATGAAAAATCAAAGAGGTTGATACAGAGTTGGACCTTCTGTTCCAGGCTTAGGTTCCTCACTACCTTTTAATGCAGAGATCTGGGCAAATTTCTCAGTCATAGGATGAGCGGACTCTTCATTAAGGCTCTCCAAAGGTACAGGATACAACCCTTGGCTTCACCAGCTCGGCCTAGCAGTGTGGTGCAGCAGGCTATCCAGAATAAACGTTGAGATGTCATTCCCATAGAAACTGAACATAGAAAGCTGGGAGCAGCTGAGGGCAGGCAGGATGGTAGTGAGCTGGGTGTCAGTGACATTGTGGCACTCTAAGACCAGAGTC
Source organism: Rhizomys pruinosus (assembly GCA_009823505.1). Taxonomy (NCBI): domain Eukaryota; kingdom Metazoa; phylum Chordata; class Mammalia; order Rodentia; family Spalacidae; genus Rhizomys; species Rhizomys pruinosus. The sequence continues at coordinate 7,798 of VZQC01005517.1, read as the reverse complement.
TCAAAAGTGTTTGCTACCTTCTTTAGCAGAGTTTGGAGGGGCTTAGGGACTAAAGTTTCTTATGTTGATGTTGCTCAGACCCAGGTGTTTCAGGTAACTGTTGCTGGGACACTTGGAAAGATGCTTTAAGTCTGATTGTGTAAGTGGGCTGGACTTCAACCAGAGGGTCTCTCTTCTCTTTCCTGTTCCCCTCCCAAGCTTATACAGCATTCCTAAGGGGAAAATTACAAACTTCCCTCACTAGGTCTCCTTTGACACCTGCAAACCCCACAGGGGTTTGGCCCTTTCTACCTGTGTCTTCTGCTTTTACATGACCTGTCTTGGGACTGCACACTAGAGCAGACCATACACACTTTCCAGTGTCTCCTTCACTGTTCCATTGTTTGCACCTGACCAACAGCCGACTCCCCTCTAGATCTATTGCAACCTAGGATGGCTTGGCCAGCATTACCCATTCTCACCTGGGGTCTTGTTCTACTTTCTTTCCTCTATATGATCTCACCTCTTCCTTCCCTGGACTCCAGGGCCTGCTCTCTAGGCTCCCTGGGTCTCCCTTACCTGGGGCAATCCTTCATGGCAAGCAGCATATCAAGCCCATCCAGGACGACCTGTAAGGTTTCTAGATGGGATGTCTTCATCAGTGACCCCAAGGGCGGGGAAGAGACTGGCCAGATCTGTACCATTGACTTCAACACATGAGAGTATCCACCTTTGAAAGCCTCCAGGAAAATTGGGAGGAAGAATTCCATGGGCAGATCCTATAGGGAGGAGGGGTCCAAGGCTTCTGTGACATGGGACACCAAGGTGGCTACATGACTACAGTGTAGGTAGACAACTTTCTAAGTTGTTATTCCCATATGAAGACATTGGCATGAAATTGCCCTTTAATTTTTAGTTTTCATTTTTGGACATTTTATATTTCAACATGTTGGTATCATGTGCTTCTACTGTCATAAAAAAATAAAAAGAGACCAGCACTTGGGAAGCAGAGGCAGGCAGATCTCTGTGAGTTCAAGGCCAGCCTGATCTACATACATATCGAGTTCCAGGACAGCTAGGACTACAGTAAGACCCTGTTTCAAAAGACAGAAAAAAAATGAGTAAAATAATAAAAATAAATAAAAAGAGAAGCTGCATGTGATGGTAGATGCCTGTGATCCATCAGGTGTGTAGGAGGAGGGCAGAGGGATAACCAAAACTTCAGCAATAGCCTGGGCTAACCAGCGAGTTCCAAGTTAGCCAGGGGGTTATAACTAGACTTAGTTGGCCGGGCGTGAATCCTAGCACTCGGGAGGCAGAGGCAGGCAGATCTTTGTGAGTTCAAGGCCAGCCTGGTCTACAGAGTGAGTTCCAGGACAGCTGGGGCTACAGGGAGACCCTGTCTCGAAAAGACAAAAAAATAAAAAATAAAAATAACTAGACTTAGTTATCAATAGGCAAAACAGCCTCACCCCAAAACACAAGGAAACAAAAAACAAATGAAACTCACCTGTTCCTGAGCTAGAGAGATGGCTCAGCAGTTAAAAATATGTGTACTGCTGCCAGGCGTGGTGGCACACGCCTTTAATCTTAGCACTTGGGAGGCAGAGGCAGGCGGATCTTTGTGAGTTCAAGGCCAGCCCAGTCTACACAGCAAGTTCCAAGCTAGCTGAGGTTACAGGGAGACCCTGTCCCAGAAAAACAAACAAACAAACCCTCAAAAAACTAAACAAAAAAACCCCACAATTTAAAAATCTTTATTTCATTTTATATTTTATTATTTATTTTATATTATTTTATTTTATTATTTTATTCCATTCTATTTTGTATTTTATTATATATATATATTTTTTCCTCTTTTTGAGACAGGGTCTCCCTCTAGTCTCAGCTGTCCTGGAACTCACTATGTAGACCAAGCTGGCCTTGAACAAACAGAGATCCACCTGCCTCTGTCTCCCAAGTGCTGGGACTAAAGGTGTACAGTTGCCATGCCTGGCTATTTTATTTTATTATTTTACCTTATTAATTTTAGTATTTCATATTATATTCTATTGTTTTATTTTATTATTTTATTTATTTTATGTTTTGATTAATTAATTGATTGATTGATTGTCTTTTTTGAGGAAGGGTCTCCTTGTAGTCCCAGCTGTCCTAGAATTCACTGTGAGGACTAGTCTGCCCTTGAATGCACAGGGATCTGCCTGCCTCTGCCTCCTGAGTGCTGGATTAAAGGTGCACACCACCATGCCTGGCTATTTTATTATTTTATTTTATTTCTTTTTCTTTTGGGGGGTGTCTTTTTGAGACAGGGTTGCCCTGTAGTCCAAGCTGTCCTCGAACTCACTATGTAGACAAGGCTGGCCTTGAACACACAGAGATCTGCCTACCTCTGCCTCCCAAGTGCTGGGACTAAAGGCATGCAGCACCACGCCCAGCTATTTTATTTGGTTATTTTATTCTATTTTATTTTGTAATTGTATTTTATCTTATTCTATTTTATTTTAAATTTTTATTATTTTATTGTAATAATTTTAACACTTTATTATTTATCTGTTTTATTCCTTTTTTTTTTTTTTTTTTTTTTTT
>VZQC01005507.1:517010-549909 GCA_009823505.1 Rhizomys pruinosus | reverse complement strand
TGTGCCCATATGTGCACATTTGCACAAACACACACACACACACACACACTATGATGTAGATGATAGTAAGGTTCTTCCTTTGTGACAAAACAAAAACGAGATGTTCTGATATGTTTCTGCTGTTGGATTGGTATTGGAGGTGTCTTTGAAGGAGAAGACATGGATTAATTGTGTGTATATGTGTATGTGTGTGTGTGTGTATATATACATACACACTATATATGCACAACTCAATACTACTAGAAGCTGGGAAGATTAACTTCTGGAGAGCAGTCTTAATTAAAGTTGTGTGAGGAGGCACATAATAACCCCAGAATATTTTTCTGTGAGAAAAAGCAAGGCTATACTCAAAGATGAAAGAACGTGTCAAAAGACCAGGAATCTGCTTAAAAGGATTCCCACTGGCCAGATATGGAGCATTTGAGTCTCAAAAATTTGCTGATAGCCATGGATTGTAACCCTTAAAAATAAGAATGGATGAGATTATCACATACAAACTTTCTCTCATGCAGAGAAAGTGAGGAGGTAAAAGCTCCTGCCCTGTAGGATGTGTCCAGCAGAGATGGAAGGAGTCATCCTTCCCCCACAACCTGATGTAACTGTATCAAGCACTGGCCACCAGCAGCTGCTGTGACTACTGGACAGGAGCCAGCTGAAAAGTATACTTACACGCTTTCAAAGGGCCTCCCACAGAATGCTTATGAATGAAGGAAAGCTTTGATGATGGGCACCTGACAGATATCACTGTGTTTCAGGGACCAATGAGCACGTTACCAGTGAAGGGAGAGAGGGCTGTCATGACATTGTGTACCTCCTCTTAGGAGCACTAAGGGCACTCTGAGTACTTTCCTGGTATTTCTGCCCAAACTATATTGCACAAGGAAACATTAAATGAACTAAAATTGGGCAAGAACGTCATGCAAAATAAATGGACTGCACTTTCCTAATATGCCAAGGTCAGGAAGAACAAAAATATGGAGAAGATGTTCTTCATTAGCAGAAACCAAAGATACAGAATGATCAACATACAGGTGAGGCAGGATTACATTCCAAGAGGTTTGTCTTATGCTGTATATAAGGTTAGTGTGAGAAATGATAAATTCTGAGCAAGATCTGAGAGTTAAATAACAGTACCATAGCAATGTCAATTTCTAGATTCTGATAACTGTCATATGACTACATAAGAAAATACTCTATTTCAAAAAAAAGAAAATACTCTAGTTCAGGAAGCATAGTGAAATATTTATGAGTGAAAGAACATTATTCAGGGGCTGGAAAGATGGCTCAGTGGTTAAAAGCAGTGACTGCTCTTGCAGAGGACCCGGGTTTGATTCCTAACACCTACATGGTGATTAACAACCATCTGAAACTCCAGTTCCATGGAGACTCGATGCCTTCTTCTGACTCCATAGGCATTGCACAACACAAGTTCACATAAAATAAAAATAATAAATAAAATATTATTTAAAAAGAAAGAATATTATTCAAAATACATTCTCACCGAGTTGAGAAAAAATACAGTGAGAGAATAATGAATCAAATACAATTGAAGGGAAAGAGGGACTCTCTCTATTGACTGAGCAACTAAGTTAGAAGTTATTTCAAAAGTAAATATAAGTAAGATAAAGAGGTAAGCAGAGCAAAGTGTACGGATGCCTCCTTTTGCATTTATTATTTTGAAAACAATCCTCATTTGCTTTCTGTTGCTGTCAAAAACACCAACAAAAACCAACTTGCAGGGAGGCCAGGGTTTATTTGGGTTACAGGTCACAGTCCACGACGGAGGGAAGCCACGGCAGGAACTCAAGGCAGGAACCTGGAGAAGGAGCTGGAGCAGAGACCATGGAGAAACTAGTTTGTCTTCCACTGCTGTGACAAAACACACTGACCAACACCAACTTGGGGAGGAAAGGGTTTATTCAGCTTACATCTCCTGGGTCACAGTTCATCACTCAGGGAGCCCAAGGCAGGAACTCAGGGCAGAAACCTGGAGGCAGGAGCTGAAGCACAGGCCATGGAGGAATGCTGTTCACTGGCTTGCTCCCCTGGCTCATGCCCAGCCTTCCCTCTTATATGGTACACAACAACCTGCCTAGGGTGGCACCAATCATTGTGAGCTGGGCCCTCCCACACTGCTCAACAATCAAGACAATACTCCACAGACATGGCCACAGGCCAATCCANCCAACTTAAGTGAAAGGATGGAAAAAATAATTCTAAGTAAATGATACCAAAAAGAAAGCAGGTGTGTGTTATTTTAAATATCAGACAAAAAATGGCGTCATGTAAAATAAATGAGAAGAGACAAAGAATGCCATTACATTTTTTATCAAAGGAACAATTAATTGACCATGAAGATTTCACAATTAGAAATATATATGCACCAAACAATGGTGCAAACAAGCTTTATAAAGACAATTTTTCCAGGACCTCAAGGCACAGATTAACCCAGTACACTCATAGTAGGGGACTAATACCCACTGAGCCCTTTGGACAGGTCCAACCAACAAATAACAGAGATATCTGAACTGAATGATATGACACCAAACAGACCTCACAGACATCTACAGAATATTCCACCCTAATACCAAGAGAAAATACACTTTCTACTACTCAGCACCCCACAGAAAAAAATCTCTAAAAACAAACAACAAAAAAAAAAAAAAAACCTCTACAAATAAAACAAAGGATTGAAATAATTTCATCATTCTATCTGACCACAGTGAAATAAAACTCAAAATAAAGCAGCATCGATAGATAAAAGCCCTACTATCTACAATACACATGGAGACTAAACAAAAAATCCTGAATATGAATTGTTCAAGACAGACAAGAAATAAAAGCATGTCCAGGCACTGAAATTGACAATGACAATATACCACAAGAAAACCTATGGGACACTGTAAAGCAGTCCTAAGAGGGAAGTTTATAGCCCTGGGTGCCTATATTAAAAAACAGAAAGAGCAAAAGTGAATGATCTAACCCTGGCGCTAAAAGCCTTGAAGTGCACAACAAATGAACCCTAAATGGCAACAGACAGTAATTAATAACAAAAATCAGAACAGGATTTAATGAAATAGAAACAAGAAAATACAAAAAAATCAATGAATTCCAAAAGTTGGTTCGTGAGAGAAAAACAAAGAGAGGAAAAGACCTCTAGCCCAGTTAACCAAAAAGGAAGAGGAACAACTCCCAAATCAATACAATCCATGAGGAAACGGGAAATATCACAACATACAAGGAAAATATCCAGAAAATCATATGGGAAGACTTCAAAACCTATACTCTACGAAATTTGAAAAACCTAGAGAAATGGATGAATAGCCTGAAAGTCCTGAGAATTCACCAAAGCTCACAATAAGAGATGATCAGACAGCTTAAACAACCACTAATAATGAAGAAATTGAGATGTAATAGGAAGTCCCAACTAAAAAAAAAGCCCAGGCCCAGATTATGTTGGTTACATGGCGGATGTTCCCTATAAAACAGTTCAAAAGACTTACAACCATTATTACTCAAATTGTTTAGAAGGAAACGAAGAGGGAATCTCCCAAATTCCTTCAGTAAGCCAGCATCACTCTAATACCAAAACCAAGCAAAGATAGCAAAAAAGAAAACATACAAAAAAAAAAAAAAAAAAAAAATTCTCAACAATACTGGCAAACACATACAAACCCACATAAAGAAGATATCCATCATGACCAAGTTGATTCATACCAGGATGCAGGGAGGGTTCAATATATGAAAATCAATAAATCATCATAACTCTAAATGGACTGAACAGAAGAAAACCACAAACATCATCTCAATGATGCTGAAAAAGCCTTTGACAAAACCACATCCTCAGGCTTAAGGTCCTAGAGGGATGGATTGGAGGGATAATTCCTCAATCAAAGTCCATATACAGGAACCCATAGCCATTGTCATCCCAAATGGGGAACGACAGAAACATTTCCCTTTAAAGGTGGAACTGCAAGGCTGCCCCTGTCCCACTCTCTTCAATAGAGTGCTTGAAAGACCTTTCTAGGCAATAAGGCAGAAAGAGAAGAAATAAAGGAGTACTAATTGGAAAAGAGGAGTCAAGCTACCCTTTTTGCTGATTGATAAGATTGTTATTAAGGGATGCTAAAAAACTCCACCAGAAAACCCTAGAAATGATTAAAGTATTCAGTAAAGTGGCAGATAACAAATTAACCTAAGAAAATCAGTAGCTTTTCTTACATACAACAGCAGCTGAAGAAGTAAAGCAGGAGACCTTCCTAACTCATGATAGCCTCAAAAACAATAAAATACCTAGGAACAAACCTAACCAAAGACACCAAGATGTCTACAAAAATTTAAAAACCCCCGAAGAAGGAAATGAGAAGAGTCAGAAGATGGAAAAACTTCCCATGCTCATGGATTGGGAAAATTAATATAGTAAAAAATGTCCATTCTACCCAACTCTTTTACAAATTTAATGCAATCCCAATTAAAAACCCAAGAGTTTCTTCACAGGCTTGGAAAAAGTCTTAAGATTTCATTTGGAAAAACAAAAGAACCCCGAATAGCCAAAACAACCCTGAGTGAAAAGAGCAATACAGGGGGGATCTCTACCAGACTTCAAACTATACTACAGGGCTATATCATAAAAACAGCTTGGTACGGGCACAAAAACAGAACTATTTACCAATGGAAACAAAACTGAAGATCCAAACTTGAGCAAACACAATTTCGTCACGTCCATATTTGACAAGGGGCCAGAAGACACAATGGAGGAAAGACAGCATCTTCGGCAAGTGGCATTGCAAAAGGATCACCACTTGTAGAAGAATTGAAATTAAATGCCTATCTCTCACCCTGTAACAAAGTCAACTCCATATGGACCAAAGATCTCAACATGAAACCCAAAACTCTAGGTGATAAGAAAATTTGGGAGAAGACACAAGACATAGGTGAAGAAAAGACTCTAAATCAATACAGAAGCTGCAAAAGAATTAAGGGTAAGACAATCGACAAACGGGACATCATTAAAACTCAAAAGCTCTGTACATCAAAAAAACAAAGTGAAGAAGAGAAAACCACAGAGTGGGAGGAAACCTTCACCTCAATACCATCTGATAAAGCATTGATGTTTCCAGAATATAAAAACACTCAAAAAACAAGAGAATACAAATGGCCCGACTCAAAGATGGAGCAAAGAGCGGAACAGAGACTTCACAAGTGAGGAATAGAGATGGCTGAAGAAACATCTTAGAAGTGTTCAACATCACTAATCATTAAGAAAAAGCAAATTAAAACCACTTTAAGATATCATCTCACTCAATAAGATTGCTAGGATCAAGAAAACAAATAAAGCAAATGCTGGAAGGTTGTGGGAAGGGGAACACTCATCCACTGCTGGTGTAATGTAAACTCATACAGCCACTATGGAAAAGCAGGTGTGAGAACCTTGGAAGACTTGGAATGAACTTGCCCCCTGACCCAGCCACACACTCCTGGGTATTACCCACAAGACTCATCTTACGCAGAGATACAGCACAGTCATGTTTATTGCAGCTCCTTCAAAAGCAAGGAATAGGAACCAACCCCAAGTGCCCCTCAAACTGATGAAGTAGAGAAAATGTGGTAGTCTACACAATGGGTTCTATACAGCAGTAAAGAAAGATGACATCATGAACTTTGCAGGTAAATGGATGGAGCTAGAAGATATCACATGCTGATGTGAAGTAACACAGTCCCAGAAAAACAAGGACGAATGGTATCCCATCTGTGGGATGCTAGCACCAGTTACCTATTGTATGGCAACTGAGCATGCATCAATGTCTCTGAAAACAACTGTGGGCTCTTATATTGTAGAATCCCTTAAAAAATTAAAAAAAAACGAAGTTTCTGGGTCCCAATTTCATTAGGCCCTCATGACCTAATCACTTTCAAAGTCTTGTCTCCTCACACATCATAGTAACAACTAGGTTTTCATATAGGAATTTTGAAAAGGGGAGCACAAACATTATGACCATAGCAGTACCCAGATCAAGGCACACATGCACTAGACACATATTAACTGTGTCAAACACTCAGCTCTCATGTCACCATGGGTACACTTCTGTCAAAGAGCATTGGTGAGGGAGCTAGAAGCCAGAGGTGGAGATAAGAGATGTCAACACATGTCATCAGCACTAGGCTTCCTTCCAGAATATGTAAAGAATTATATTAAATCGGCACAAGATTAGACATCAGGGCAGACAAGCACACACACACACACACACACACACACACACACACACACACTACACTGTGAGACTCCAAGGGGTGAGTGGAGCGCATGTGCTTAACTTGATCTTGACCAAGACAAGCAAGAGGGGCTCTGCTTTCTGGCACCTCTGCAGTGGCACAGGGAGTCAGTATGAAAACCTAGGGCCCAGAGGAGGACTCAAGTTCATTGGCTCACAGAACACTGCACAGAGTGTGGGGAGTCCCAGAAGGAGGCAGGGTACTGTACTCCAAAAGTAGAGACAGAAACAGTTCTCCCACTGATCCATGTGAAGGTAGGGGGTCCTGACTCCACAGGAGTGTTGGTCAGTGGAAACATGTCCTACCTTTGTTGTGGTTTGAGATAGAACTTGAGGGGTAAGAGCACACAATGCTGGGCTATCACAGTCAGCTATCACACTAGTTCCCACAAGTTAGCATAACCTTCTATCTTTCTTTCCTTCCCTTGTTGAGGAGCTGAAGTTCCAAACGGAATGACTCTCCCCTTGTAGGATGGAGAGCTTTGCACAGGATGCAAACTAGTTCCTCATCCGGTGCTGTGAGCTGCATGCCGTGCCTACTTACACTTCTCTCACTGTGTGAGAATTGCTCTTTCCTTCTTGCTGGAGTCCCCTAGTGCACTAAGACTTAGAGTCTAGCAGTCTGACTTGTTGTGCGGGCAGGAGGACAGGGTCCATGTGTGCTGTGGGCCGGTGGATGAGGCCTGAGCCCAGCCTTTAGCTTAGTACCGCACCTCTCTGCAGCACAGAGTGCTGACAGGCTGGAGGGAAGGGTCCCGTGCTGTGAGAAGGCTTCACCTCTCAGGGCCAGTGATTACCCACCAGGCACTGCAGCTCTTCTCAGAAACATGTCTGTATGATCTGGTCTATTTGGACAGTTAGGTTACATGGTGTATTCCAGAGTGAGGCCAGCTGTCTAGGCCACCCATTTGTCCCAGATGTGGCATTGAGTCTTGCCCTCATCTGGCATAGTCTCCATCTGTGTGAGCATATGACATGGGAACGGACCCTGTAGCCAGCAGAAAAGTGATTGGCTTAGAGCTTCTGGCTGCTGGCCACCTTTCCAGCCTGTTCCATACTACGTCTGGCAGTGTCCTATGTGTTTTGACCCCCAGGAAGTCTCCCTTTCCAACCCCAGGCCTCGGCTTCCCGGGCTCCACAGCAGGACAGTTAGACTCCTCCCATCTTCTGTCCTCCCCTCCCTGGCTGCTTGTCCACCACATGCTGATGTCCATCTCACAGGAGGTGGTCCTTGTGGGCAGAGTGCTAGCTCTTCCTTCCTGCCTGTCCCATCCTATGTCCTTGACTTCCAGTCCTCTCACATTTGCTGTCTCTGTCTAGAATGTGCCTTCCCCAGAGCCCCTGTCCTTTTCTCCTCTCTAGAGTGGCCATGCCCAGCCTGCACCCTCTGAGAGGCTTTCTTCCTTTCCTATGTGGCCTCAGAGGTTTCTGGAGAATCTCCCTCCCCCTCAGTCCACAGGCTGACAGATATGTGGAAACAGCTTCAGCCTGGACAGTGAGGGCTGGTCAAGGTCATGGAAGGTCCTTCGTGGCCAAGGTGGAATGCTCTAGAAATAAAGACAGACCTGGGATGAAGACCAAGGTAACAGGATGAAAAAGAAAGAGGCTCTTCTCCTCTGTGGCTGGCTGCTACCCTGTTCCCATGGCAACGATAGCTGAGGAGGAGGTGGCAGTGGGAGCTGGTGACTGTGTCTCTGCCCATCCCAGGGACATAGGGATGCACAGAATGCAGCAGTTTCTACATCAGGAAGAGGGAGTCTTCTCATTTGAATCAATGCAAAACTGTTCATGAGTAAAAGTTTTAATTACTAAGCGAGCAGTAGTAACACTGAGATTTCTCAGGGCCTTGACCCAGTTCTCTGATTGGGTATAGAAAGCATTTATTGTTTGGAAAGATCCCCTTCCTTATTTCTCAGGAGGAAGGTCTGTCCTTTCCAAGAATGTACTCCTCTCTTTCTTTCTCTTTCTTTCTTTCTTTCTTTCTTTCTTTCTTTCTTTCTTTCTTTCTTTCTTTCTTTCTTTCTTTCTTTCTTTCTTTCTTTCTTTTTCTTTCTCTTTCTTTCTTTCTTTCTTTCTTTCTTTCTTTCTTTCTTTCTTTCTTTCTTTCTTTCATCTTTCTTTTTGAGACAGGGTCTCCCTGTAGCCTCAGCTGTCCTGGGACTTACTATGTAGACCACACTGGCCTTGAACTCAGAGATCCACCTGCCTCTGCCTCCCAAGTGCTGGGATTAAAGATGTATGACACCACACCCACCATTTTTCTTTCTTTAAAAAATATTTATTTTATCTTAAATTATATGTATGTATGTATGTATGTATGTATGTATGTATGCCTATGGGGGTGTATGTGTACATAAGTGTAGTTGCTTGCTGAGGCCAGCAGTGGGTACTGGATTCCTTGGAGCAGTTGTTAGGGGCAACTATGATGTGGGTGCTGGGAACTGAACTCCTCTGCAAGAGCGGCAGTGCTCTTAGCCTCTGAGCTGTGTCCCCAGTCTCTTGTCACTTTCTTTGCTTGATTTGCTGTCAGATGATTTGCCTGGCACTGTGACCGCTGTTCACCTAGGGCTACCCTCTTGCCTCCTGCCTTCTCTCTGTTCTTCTCACATCCTTGCCTTTCCCCTGCTAGAGGAGTGAAGGGATGCTGTAGAGTGCTGTCCTTCGGTGGTATCAGCTGTGAGAACAGAAGGGTCCCGTGCAGCCCCTGAGGAGACACTTCTGGTGTCTCCAGGAAATGAACATCTTCACCTTTGTTCCCCTTTGTGCTCAGGTTGTGCAGATCCAGAACCTGGTGGAGATTTTCTGTGTCCCATGTAGGTGAGCTGAGGAGGTGGATAAGGGATCCAGGAACCTCAGGGGCCTGGGGTACACCCACTAATGCTTCAGGCTCTGAGGATGGCTCTCAATATTCTCACCAGGTACTGTGGGAAGACTGCCTGTGTTGGGAAGTAGTTAATAACTAGAGCATGTTGACTCTCCTACCTCATGATAGAATACTTCACACATGAAGAACATGGTTACCTCTCATTGTAGTAACAGACATGTTTACATATTTGCAGTTCTCCATCGCTAAGACATTCTACTGGGAGGAGGTGGAGGTCAGCCCATCTTATCCTGACTGGAGTCTATTGACTTCTCCCAGACTTCCTGTGTCTTTATCCTCTGCATTCCCTGGCTGTTATCCTCCACATCTGCAGAGTCTCCTTTCAGCTGTGTCTAGTTCACTCATCTCAGAACATCTCTGTTCAACGCCTGTTTTCCATCGTGAATTTCCATTTGAGTCTGCTTCACATTCGGCTAGCATTATATATTTTTACATTTAGTCAATTCCTGTTTCAATGTGTCTTTTCAGAGATAGAGCCAAGGTGACTTTGAGGACTTATGCAGATCACTTTTCCATACTAGACACCAAAACTGCTTATGAGACATTCATGCTTCAACATGTCGAGAATAGGTATATTCACACATGGGCAGATCCAGAAACAATTCAAGACAGACAAATGTCTGTATACTCACACCCTAAACCAAACTAAACCACGAAAGTAGAGAAAGAAGATATTTCTAAGCAGAAAAATCAGAATGGAGGAGGCTGTTGTATATGTGTATAACAGAGAAGTGGGACCACAGTAGATAAGGGACTCTCCCAAGGAAAAATATAAAACCCTGAGAATCAGTGGTTTCACCACACTGGGAAAACAGGGGTTGGAGGTGGGAGGGTTGTTGGGAGCTATGGAGGGGTAAGACCTGCTAGAGGCCAGGAGCTTGGGAGACCCTGAAAGATACAGAGGCTCTGCCTGAGTTCTTGAGTTCTGTGTTTGTTTCTGGATCCCATCTAGGTGTTGCCAAGACTCAAAACTTCTGCAGGGTATATCCTAAAATTCTGGACAGGGACGGCCCAGGGCTGCACCCAGGTGAGTCTCAAGGCCAGGGATCCACCCAGGCAAAGATCAGGGCTCTGCCCAGGGCACCATCCACAAATTCTCCAGGACTCTGCCCAGGTAATGGCCTCCTCAGGTGTGGTCCAGGACTGCTCTGTCAAATGTGGTCTCTTGAAGGCCAAGGCTCTGCATATTGAGGGCCAGGGTGCTGCCCAGGTGTGGTCCAGCTCTTCTCCCAGGTCATGGCTAGAGCACCACAGGCTTTGCAGCAATCTGAAAGACAGAAGCTGAAGGGCCCCTGAAGCAAATGAAGGCTGGGGTGCTGTCTGTGTCAGCCCTGATGGGACACAGGGTACCTGTGGCACAGTACCTGGGGCACAGTGTCAGCCACTGTGGATCATCTCAAGTTGAGTTGAAAATTGATATGGAAATGTGAGGACCTAGAAGAGGCAAAACAATTTTGAAAAAGAACAAATTTGATGAGTTACAGTGGCTGAAATAAAACTTAAGATGAAGAAGAAACTTGTCAGTGGTGTGGGTGGAATTAGCATAAGAATAGACAGAAGAATGGAAGGAAGGAGTTGGAGGGTCTGGAAATAGAATCCCGTATGGCTTTTTGGCTTTCCTACAAAGGCACCAAGGTAATTCAACTAAGAAAGAGTGTTCTTTTCAACAAATGCTTTTGAAAAATTGGAATATCTATATAAAAATGGAATCTCAACACATACCTTATACTGTGTATAAAATGTAACTCAAAATAGATCCCAGATTAAATTAAAAGTTCTTGAAGAAACTATAGGAAAAATAATTGCCATATTTGGGTTAGGCAAAGTTTTCTTAAATTGAACCAGAAAGGAACAAGCCAGAAATGCAAAAGAAATAGGAATATTAGACTTCATTAACAATAAAGTATTCACTATTTAAAATATCCTAGGAAATGCAATGGTAAGATAGCCACAGAGTGGGGAAGACTATCAGAACATGTCTAATAAAGACAGTGTATACAGTTGATAAAACCTCTTGCAACTCAGTAATAAGAGTATAAACAGTCTGATAAAGCTGGACCTGTGTATGTGCATCTGGCAAGCATGTGGATGATGCTGTCTGTCATTGCACAACACAAATTAATGCATATTATTCATGAGTACAAATTAGTGATGCCATATTCTCACCCACATCAATGGATGAACAAGCAGATGAAAATAAACCCACTGTACTTCAAATTAATAGTGCAATAGCACTGACAGTGAGAGACTATCCCAGGTGACTGCCAGGCTCAATGGTTGACTTTATACCCTCAGGCTTAGATGAAAAGGACAGTAACAAACACGCAGTGGTATTTGTTAGCAAGTCTGAAAGTGTTGAATGTGTTTTATGGAAATGAACAAATAAAAATGCATGTGGGCACTGGGAAGATGGCTGGGTTGGTAAAATGCTTGCTTTGCAAGCATGGGAAGTTGGGTATGATCCCCAGAATCCACCAGAGCCAAGGAGATGGAGACAGGTTGACTTCTGGGAGTCACAGGTCATCTAGCATTGGGTCAGCTGCATGTCAGCCAGAGTCTCTGTCTTAAAATAATACATTGAATGATGCCTGAGGAATGGACACCTTAGGTTGTCTTCTGGCCTCCATGTGCATACACATACAATTCATCCTCACATGTGTGCCCATATGTGCACATTTGCACAAACACACACACACACACACACACACACTATGATGTAGATGATAGTAAGGTTCTTCCTTTGTGACAAAACAAAAACGAGATGTTCTGATATGTTTCTGCTGTTGGATTGGTATTGGAGGTGTCTTTGAAGGAGAAGACATGGATTAATTGTGTGTATATGTGTATGTGTGTGTGTGTATATATACATACACACTATATATGCACAACTCAATACTACTAGAAGCTGGGAAGATTAACTTCTGGAGAGTAGTCTTAATTAAAGTTGTGTGAGGAGGCACATAATAACCCCAGAATATTTTTCTGTGAGAAAAAGCAAGGCTATACTCAAAGATGAAAGAACGTGTCAAAAGACCAGGAATCTGCTTAAAAGGATTCCCACTGGCCAGATATGGAGCATTTGAGTCTCAAAAATTTGCTGATAGCCATGGATTGTAACCCTTAAAAAATAAGAATGGATGAGATTATCACATACAAACTTTCTCTCATGCAGAGAAAGTGAGGAGGTAAAAGCTCCTGCCCTGTAGGATGTGTCCAGCAGAGATGGAAGGAGTCATCCTTCCCCCACAACCTGATGTAACTGTATTAAGCACTGGCCACCAGCAGCTGCTGTGACTACTGGACAGGAGCCAGCTGAAAAGTATACTTACACGCTTTCAAAAGGCCTCCCACAGAATGCTTATGAATGAAGGAAAGCTTTGACGATGGGCACCTGACAGATATCACTGTGTTTCAGGGACCAATGAGCACGTTACCAGTGAAGGGAGAGAGGGCTGTCATGACATTGTGTACCTCCTCTTAGGAGCACTAAGGGCACTCTGAGTACTTTCCTGGTATTTCTGCCCAAACTATATTGCACAAGGAAACATTAAATGAACTAAAATTGGGCAAGAACGTCATGCAAAATAAATGGACTGCACTTTCCTAATATGCCAAGGTCAGGAAGAACAAAAATATGGAGAAGATGTTCTTCATTAGCAGAAACCAAAGATACAGAATGATCAACATACAGGTGAGGCAGGATTACATTCCAAGAGGTTTGTCTTACGCTGTATATAAGGTTAGTGTGAGAAATGATAAATTCTGAGCAAGATCTGAGAGTTAAATAACAGTACCATAGCAATGTCAATTTCTAGATTCTGATAACTGTCATATGACTACATAAGAAAATATTCTATTTCAAAAAAAAGAAAATACTCTAGTTCAGGAAGCATAGTGAAATATTTATGAGTGAAAGAACATTATTCAGGGGCTGGAAAGATGGCTCAGTGGTTAAAAGCAGTGACTGCTCTTGCAGAGGACCCGGGTTTGATTCCTAACACCTACATGGTGATTAACAACCATCTGAAACTCCAGTTCCATGGAGACTCGATGCCTTCTTCTGACTCCATAGGCATTGCACAACACAAGTTCACATAAAATAAAAATAATAAATAAAATATTATTTAAAAAGAAAGAATATTATTCAAAATACATTCTCACCGAGTTGAGAAAAAATACAGTGAGAGAATAATGAATCAAATACAATTGAAGGGAAAGAGGGACTCTCTCTATTGACTGAGCAACTAAGTTAGAAGTTATTTCAAAAGTAAATATAAGTAAGATAAAGAGGTAAGCAGAGCAAAGTGTACGGATGCCTCCTTTTGCATTTATTATTTTGAAAACAATCCTCATTTGCTTTCTGTTGCTGTCAAAAACACCAACAAAAACCAACTTGCAGGGAGGCCAGGGTTTATTTGGGTTACAGGTCACAGTCCACGACGGAGGGAAGCCACGGCAGGAACTCAAGGCAGGAACCTGGAGAAGGAGCTGGAGCAGAGACCATGGAGAAACTAGTTTGTCTTCCACTGCTGTGACAAAACACACTGACCAACACCAACTTGGGGAGGAAAGGGTTTATTCAGCTTACATCTCCTGGGTCACAGTTCATCACTCAGGGAGCCCAAGGCAGGAACTCAGGGCAGAAACCTGGAGGCAGGAGCTGAAGCACAGGCCATGGAGGAATGCTGTTCACTGGCTTGCTCCCCTGGCTCATGCCCAGCCTTCCCTCTTATATGGTACACAACAACCTGCCTAGGGTGGCACCAATCATTGTGAGCTGGGCCCTCCCACACTGCTCAACAATCAAGACAATACTCCACAGACATGGCCACAGGCCAATCCAATGGAGCCAATTCCCCAATTGAGGCTTCCTCAACCAGGTGTGTCAAGTTGACACTAAAGCTATCCAGCACAACTGCTTACTGGCTTGTTTCCCCTGGCTTGCTCAGCTACCTTTTTCAATTTTTAAATTTATTTATTATTTTTTATGTGTATGAGTGTACTGTCTGCATGTAGGTTGGTGCACCCATGGTGTGCAATGCCACAGAGGTCAGAAGAGGGCATCAGAACTGGAGTTAAAGACTGTTCTTAGCCACCATGTGGGTGCTAGTAATCAAACCCGGGTCCTCTGCAAGAGCAGTTGGTGGTCTCAACTGCTGAGCCATCTCCCCAGCCCCACTGAGCTACCTTTTAAATATAACCCAGGCCCACCTGCCTAGGGACAGCACTGTCCACATTGGACTGGATCCCCTTACATCAATCAGCAATCAAAAATGCTCCATGGATGTGAAAACAGGCTCATAGGATAGAGATAATTCCTCAACTAAGAGTCTCTCTTCCCAGGCATGCCAAGTTGACAGCCAGGATTGGCCAAACAAAAACTTAGACATTCCACAGTGTGGAATGACTTTTCTGGGAAAAGTCATTCGACACTGTGGAATGATTAAAAGTCATTAGGTAAGCCTCCTGTCTTACCTAACTTTTTTTTTTTCTTTATGTTGTTGTGTTTGCATAGACAGAGGTCTCCTGTAGCCCAGCGTGTCCTGAGAACTCCACCTCTGCATAGAGCAGCACTGGACCTTGAAATCACAAAGATCCTCCTGCCTTTGCCTCCCAAGTGCTAGGATTAAAGGCGTATGCCACCATGCCTGGCTTTTTTTTTTTCCTAACCTTCTAATCAGAATTAATCTTATGATTTGAGATCATTTAACATTATGTGTTCCATCTGCCTTCCTGCTGTACAACCAGCTACTTAAACCTAGCTAGCCTTTGGGAAAACAATGTAAACACTCTGACTAGGCCTTGGACTCCTTTCATGACAAGCTAGCTAAACACATAGCCTTAAATTTTGATCCCTATTTTTCCTTCTTGATTCTCCTTGCCATGGCATAAAATAATGTACGTGTCTTGTAAAAATACCAGTGCTGAAAACAGTAGCAGAGGAAACCAGAAATTACCTGTACTTTATGTTGCAAACATGTGGGCTTAGACTGATAATATGTTTGTGGTTCTGTATGCTGTTCTGGGTCAGTAGAGTCAGACAAGGCCAATTATTCCTGGTAAGACAGAGCCCCTCATTTTGTTCCCATATCATGGTAATATTCTGTTTAAATAAAAAAGAGTTGCTCTTGGGGCTGGAGAGATGGCCTAGTAGTTAAGAGCACTGACTGCTCTTGCAGAGAACCAGGGTTTGATCCCCAGCACCCGCATGGTGGCTGACAACCATCTGTAACTCCAATTCCAGGAAAACTCCAGTTCCAGGGGAATCTGAGACCCTCTTCTGACCTCTGCAACATTGCACAACATGCACAAACCTGCATGCAGACAGTACATTCATACACATACAAAAATAAAATTAAAAAAGTGTTTAGGGGCTGGAGAGATGGCCTAGTGGTTAAGAGCGCCAACCGCTCTTACAGAGGACCCGGGTTCGATCCCCAGCACCCACATGGCGGCTGAGAGCCATCTGAAACTCCAATTCCAGGAGAACTCCAGTTCCAGGGGAATCCGACATCCTCTTCTGACTTCCGCGGCATTGCACGACACGGGTGCACAAACCTACATGCAGACAGTACACTCATACACATACAAAAATAAATAAAATAAAAAAATTTTAAAAAGTGTTTAAAAAAATGAGTTGCTCTTGGTTGGAAGAACAGTTCTGAGAAAAATCAGAAGGAACTCTTCTGACAACAGACTGGGACTTACTTTTCATTTAAAGGATGGCAAAAGTCAGACTGTCTTTGTTTAGGTTCCACCACATTCTAGCATCTTCCACAAGAACTCTGACAGTGCTGCTTCTGGGAATGTGACTGAGGGAGGAGATCTCTCTGCTGTACTGTCAACTCCATTGTCACCTGTTCCATCAGCCCCAGAACACACCCATGTGGTACATCATTCCATTTTTGGATTGTGGTTAATAATAGTGAGGATTGACAGTCCAGCAGGATGGGATTATGGATATGTCTTGCTATATTCTTATGGTGGATGTCCTAGTTTGTCTTCCATTGCTATGACAAAACACCCTGACAAAACTGGGAAGGGGCTTTATTAGCTTACTCTCTGGGTCACATTTTCTCATACATGGAAAGCCAAGGCAGGAACTCAGCGGGACAGAAACCTGGAGGCAGAAAATGAAGCAAAGACTATGGAGGAACTCTGTTTACTAGCTTGCTCCCATGGCCCATGCCCACCGTTGCCTTCTATACGGTACACACAACCGCCCAGGTGGCACCACTCATTGGTGGGGCTGGGCCCTCCCACTGTCGAACAATCAGAACGAATACTCCACAGATTTGCGCAAGGCATCCAATGGATGAGTCAATTCCCAACTGAGGCTCCCCAGACCAGGTATTGTGCAGATTGACACTAAAGCGATCAGTCGGCAATTGACCCTCACTTGGACACAAACATTGACAGTACGAGAACTACTGAGGAATCACTATTAACCAACCACCTTTCCAGTTCTTAACACCCAAAGTATATAGGTTAATATTAATCACACCTAAGACATTACAACCTTAAGGACGCCCACAGTCTTAAAAATGTCCAACACTTAAAGATTCACAGTCTATAAAAGTCTCTTAACTGTGGTGGGTTGCTGTAAAATCCAAAACAAGTACGTCTTATTTCAAAGGGAAGAATCAGGGCACACTCAACAAAACTAAGGTCCAGCAAGATAGCTGCAAGGCTGGACACTGGTGACTCACTGATTCTTCTGGGCTCCAAAAGGGTTTGTGGCCCCTCCCTTCTTACTCCTGACTACTCGCAGTCCTTGGCACACAAGCTCATCTCGCAGACCCAGGTAGACGCCATTCACAGCACCTGCTGTCGGGCTCTGCTATTGGGGTCGTCCCAGTGGTACCCGGCATCTCCAAAAGCTGGGGTCGCCACTAGAAACTAGGCAGCAGCTCTTCACCAATGTTCATCTTCTGACCACTCCCGGTGCAAAGCCTCAGCTTCTCTCATGACACCCTGCAATCCTGGTGATCTTCGCTGAAACCGAGGGTACTCCACAGGGTCTTTCTCTGATCATCTCATTGTGCAAGCCTTGGTGCTCCTGGACCCCTCAAATTTCAACACAGAACTATAGAGACTTTATACACACTACCAGTCCTGCTTCTGGCCAAGTGGAACCTCGGCCACCTTCTGGAACATAGGCTTCTGCGTATGCCTGGACCCCTGAAGAAATTTTCCCAAGATTTCACCATGGTGATGCTGGTCTCTTGTTTTACTTAGCAACTAATTTTTCAGCCCCCAGCTAACCAGCACTCAATTGTCCCAGTTACAACAAAGATTTCACGTCAGGTTTATCTGGGTCCTCTTCGTTAACCTTACATCATGACTCTTCAGCCCCAGCTGACAGAACTGTCCACAGATCTAATCAAAAAAGTCACAGAAGCCCTGAGTCTCTCGCTCACCTTTGAAACTAGAAACTTCACAGCCAGGCCTCCATCTTCTAAACTCCTTTAGCAAACGCTCCAAGCTCCGCAGCAATGATCTTTAGGCATCAATGATCTCCCTCCCAAGCCCAAAATTTCCAAACACCTCCACAATCCATCTTCCCCAAAAACCAAGGTCAGTCTGTCACAGCAGATACCCCCTCTTCTGGGTACCAATTTCTGTCCTGTTTGTCTTCCATTGCTGTGACAAGAACACTCTAGACAAAGACAACCAGAGGAAGAAAGAGTTTATTCAGCTTACATCTCCTGGGTCACTGTTCATCACTCAGGGAGCCCAAGGCAGGAACCTGGAGGCAGGAGCTGAAGCACAGGCCATGAAGGAATGCTGTTTACTCGCTTGCTCCTCTGGCTCATGCCCAGCCTGCCTTCTTATATGGTACACAAAAACCTGCCCAGGGTGGCACCACTCATTGTGGGCTGGGCCCTTCCACACTGCTCGACCATCAAGACAATCCTCCACAGATGTGGCCACAGGCCAATTCAATGGAGCCAATTCCCCAATTGAGGCTCCCTCAACCAGGTGTGTCAAGTTGACACTAAAGCTATCCAGCACAGTGGACTACTAGTACACAGCAGAGAAAACAATTGTCCCCAAAGGTACCAAGATGTAAAATTCTACTATTTAGAACACTACTAAATATTAATGTTTCAGAACCCTCTGTGCCACATAAAACAGAGGGTCTAGAAATATCCCGAATGCTCCTGAATCCACACTCCTGTTAGTAAACAGGGACAAGCCAGCAGGAGTAATGCTATTTTCAGCACAGTTGTTTCTAGAAAAAAAAAACCCAAAAATGAGTAAAATGTGTTTTCAGGAATTGAAATGATATTTAATGACAAATAATGTTAATATAACAATTTGATGCTTGGTACTTGTTAACTAGTGAGGCAGACATTGATGGGAGTCAGGCTGGGTGGAAGGAATGGAAGTCTGGGTTCGGCTGATCTCTGTATGTCCCAGTGTGTTTGGACAATATCCTGATGGAATGTGGGAATCTCAAGGAGGCTTTGTTTGGCCTGTTCCTATTCCATCTGTCCTGGGTTGAGGCAGCTCATGTCCACCCCGGGCTCTTACTGGGGTCAGTTGTAACAGGCAGCCAGGTGAGTGACAGACTACCCCACTGTTCTGGATGAAGGGGCTTCTTGGGATCCTAACACAGAAGGTTCCAGCAAACCAGAGTCAGCCAGTTGCTTCCCGAGAAGGAGGGAAGACCACGAAACTCAATGCCTCTGTATCCATTCCTCCTCCTGGTTCCTCAGACCTTGTAACCTGGCTGTGACCCTTCACTACAATTGGCTCTGGGGTCCCTTCCAAATACCCACCTTCCTTGTTTCTCCCCTGAGTCCTCAGCCCTCAGGTCTGGGGTGACAGGACTGCCCCACTGTAACTCTTCCAGGCCACAGGCTATCTCTGAGTGCCTCACATTCATAAACTCTCCTGAGATTACCCAGCTGGTGAGTAGCGTCGGCTCCTTGCCTTCCTTGAAGAGGCACGTTCAGAGTGTAGCTTAGTTCAGGGCCTCAGGTATCAGGCTGCTCTGGCACACTGAGGGCAAGCCTGCCAGCTGCACACTGGTTTCTTGGTTCATAATTCTTTTGTACACAGAGGCCAGAGTGGAGTGTTGGAAGATGAAGAAGGCCCTCTGCTTGGGTCTGTGCTCCATTGCGCCCACTATACCCTAACTTTCACATAAGGAGCTCTCCTCCAAGGGAATGCTCCCAGTTGTCCAAAGGAGCAGCAGGAGGCAGGGCTTGCTCTGCCTGAGGCCCAGGTGCACCAGCTGAAGATGGCCTTGACTCTTGCCCATGGCGTGCTTCCTGCCTTTCAGCTACCCAGATAGAACACGTCCCCCTTTTTTTGGTGGTGCTAAGAAGCTTGCAGATGCTGCCAATTAGCTGCATTGGGGGTAGAAACTGCCTGTTTTCTGTTGTTAAGAACAATAGTTTCCGAAGAACACAGCTTGCTTGGGAAGGGTTTGGCATAATCCATTACAAAGAACAGCAAGTGCAACTTGAGAAATTTTATGAAAACCTCTCACTAAAGTGCAGTAAATATTTCTGTTCTGAGCATTTCATTTGTCTGAGAATGTTTTGTATTCATTTATGAGTCAGGGAGCCCATATTTCAATTTTATCAGGTTTAATAGGTTGTAAACGAAGAACAACAAATCTAATGCTACATGAAATGGCTGGGAATGAGCCAAACAGGTGTGTAATTGGCACCAGAATGACTCTGAACTCTCAACTTTAGTATAGACGAACATCTTTTGGTTATTATGTGAAGCTAGCCACAAGTAACATAGCTGTATTTGCTTAAAAGACACCCACTTAATAGTGTCATTTCCTTAATTACGGGAGGCAGCAAGAAAGCCATTTGCACATAATGAAATACAAGGGGTTCAAAATAAATTTTATTAAAACACCTGCAATGTCTTAAGTTCAGCCCAAGAAAGGCCCGTAGGAAACAAGGAGCGGTGCAATTTGGTGATGAAGCCGTAAAAGCAATCTTAAGGGTAGACACTTTATTTTTCAAAGTCAGGCCTGTGACAGACAGGCTGCCGCTGGGTTCCTTCTATAAATATATGTATAAACACGCAATCACTTGCCATTAAAGCCTCTTAAAATGTGCTGTGCTCTCAATTCATCAGACCTCTCTGTCTTAATGGAATTGCAAACTTAGAGTAGGTCATAAATTCACTGTTAGAAAGGACATAAACTTGCCTGGCGTGTGTGGCTGTTGTCTCTGAGCTACTGAGCCCAGCACCACACCCACCTAAGGAGGTGGTACTCCAACCCCCGTGGCAGTGTGAAGGGCAGTTCCACATGGAAGGTGGAAACAAGACAAGAATCCCTGACTGGGCTCATTTACTTTTATTATTGTTGTTGTTGTTGTTGTTTTGTATTTACCTATTGTCCTAGTTTTATTTCTGTTGCTATGACAAAGCACTCTGACCAAAGCAGAGGGAAGGATATTTGGTTTACAATTCCAGGTTACAATCCATTATTTGGGGGAAGTCAAGACAGGAGGACCCCCAGGACCTAGTTGGTTCACATCCACAGTCAAGAGCAGAGAGAAATGAATGCACTCTTGCTGCCTGTTTGCTCTTTAGCATTCTTCATTCTTAGTTCAAGACCAGCCACCCACAGCGGGGAGGTCCTCCCGCATCAATTAACAATTAAGACTATCCACCACAGACATACCCAGAGGCCCACCTGATCTAGATAATTTCTCTTTATGACTCCCTTCCCAAATAATTCTAGTCAAAATTAACCAGCACACTATGTCAGTCCTTTTCATGTAGGTAAGTTTTAAAAACTTGCCATGGTTTAAACTATAGGGATAATGCACTCAAAAGTCATTTAAAAATGTTGCTTTTTCAAGGTGGATTTGGGCTGTTCCTGTTCCCTCTGACATAGAAATATTGAGTAAACTATTACAATTGACAACAGTGGCTTGAGGGGCCTCCAGAATCCAGTCAAAGATCTGCAGCAAACAAGGGAAGGCTCAATGTAGGAAATTCCACACAGGAAACAAACAGCAAGGCATGCTGGGAGCTTCTGCTTGCCTTTGTATACATGGCTTCCTGTGTTGGTGTGGCAGAGTAGGGAAGAAGCTGCCTCATATGGCTCCTGTGTGGAAGGCTTTTTCCCAGCTGGTGGTGCTATTGAGAGGCAACTGGATCTTAAAGTTCTAACATTATCCATCTATTGATGGGTTTATGCTAAATGGGGTAAATCACCGGGGATAGGGGTATGCCTTTGAAGGGAACATCTTGTTCCAGCTCCTTCCTCAGTCTCTGCCATGAGATTAGAAGCTATGCCCTGATGTTCTCCCTCACTCTGTACAGGAAGCCATAGAGCCAGGTGTCCATGGACTGACACCTCCAAAGCTGTGAGCCCACACCAACGATTTTCCCCCAAGTCGTTTTTCTTAGGTGTTTTGTCACAGAGATAATGTCACTAATATACCTTTCCGTGCCCCCCTCTTTGGACTAGAAAGGAAAGAACAGAAGGTTTTTATCATAATACCTTTCCTATCTAGGCTCCAGAGGAATTGTTTCTGTATTTCTTGACTTGGTGCTCAGATGAGAATGTGTGTCTAGTTTGGATCCCTAGAAGCCTTAGAAAAGAGTGGTGGACACTGATGTGAAATCTGTGCAGGCCTCAAGGGCCACACAGATGCCCAGGAGCCAGAGAAAAGAGGTAGAAAGCACAGGCTCTGAAAGGAAGCAGAAACACACAAACCAGAACTTGAAAAAGCAGCTATGTGTACGGGAGGACTGAGAAAACTGGATGTATTTGCTGGGAAGAGCACGTCAGGGATTCTAACCTTCAGTTCAGGAAGTCAGCGAGAATCTGCACACAGAGCTAGATCTCAAAGGCCAGGAGAGGGAGCTGTCCCTTACAGAGGCTTAGTGTTCAACAATCACATGCGTACAAAGGAAAAGGAAAGCATGGCCCACGAAAGAAAAAACAGGCTTCAGATGAGAGCCTGTGCTGTCACCACCTCCACCCTTGCAGAGACCGCTGTAGTGAGAGTGGAGGAGGCAGCCCATGAGCCAAAGCGGAAGCATAGGCAGCAGGGGCTCTCACACTGCTAGCTGCAGCCTGCTGGACACAGGGATGGACTGAAACCCAGGACTTAAAACAGTTGCCAGTGCCGAGTCCCGAGGACCCTTGTGACTCACCCGGTGGCCCTCAGCAAAGTGACAGGTGGTTCATCAAGAGAATTAGGGGGACCGCAGCTCCTGGACCACTCACAGCTAACACCCATCCCTCACATTTCATCTCCAAAGCTGATCCAGGGCTTTGGCTGTCAACCAGCCCACTCCTCAACTGGTTCCTTCACATGCCCTCCATTCTTGGCAGGCTCAGCACCCCATCCAGTCACCCTACAGTCTCTCCTTTTGGGACCTTCTATTTCCCTGTGTATTAGTTACTGTGGTGGTTTGAATAAGAATGTCCCCCAAAATATTTGGACATTTTGTCCCCAGTTGGTGGCACTGTTTTGGGAGGCCTTAGAAGACATGGCCACGCTGGAGGAAGCTAGTCACTAGGGGTGGGCTTAGAGAGTTCGGAAAGCCTTGCCTGTCTCAAGTTGCTCTCTCTGCTTCCTGCACCTGCCTGAAGATATGAACCTCTCCTTTTGGCTCCTGTTCCAGCACCTCCAGGCATCATGCCTCCCAGCCATGATGGACTCTAATTCCCCTGAAATCGTAGCCAAATAAACTCTTCTTTTTATAAGTTCCCTTGGTCGTGGTAGTTCTATTACAGCAACAGAAAAGTGACTAATACAGTTGCTTCTCTCATTGCTGTGACCAAATATTTGGCATAAAAGCAATTAAAAGAAAAAAGGGCTTATTTTGGCCGGTGGGGACAGTCCACTGTGGCTGGGAAGGCCTGGTAGCTGGAGCATGAGGCAGGTGGTCACATCACACCCACAGTCAGGAAGCTGAGAGAGGAACTGGGCTCAGCTCACTTTCTCGTTTCTGTTCAGTCCAGAGCCCCAGCTCATGGGACGGTGCTGCCCACACTCAGAGTGGGTCTTCTTTTCCCAGCCAAACCTCTCTGGAAACACCCTCAGCAGTACTAAAAGGTGTGTTCCTAGGTGATTCCAAGCCTGGTACATTGAAAATAAGGATTGACCACTATGCATTGCATCAGCCAGGGTTCCACAGACTGAGAGAGGGGACAGAGTAAGAGGAGGAGTGAGGGCCTGTGGGGGGTGAGGGGGTTGAGAATGTGTGTGTGTGTGGGGGGGGAGCATATGTGTGGGAGGGTGAGAGAGAGGGGGAATGAAGGTGTGTGTGTGAGAGAGAGCATGTGAAAGAAAGCATGTGTGTGAGAGAGGAGAGTGAGAGAAAGAATATGTCTGTGTGCGTGTGAGAACGTGGGTGTGCTAGAGAGATTGAGAAGCTGCATGTATGTGTGTGTGTGAGAGAGAGCATGTGAAAGAAAGCATGTGTGTGAGAGAGGAGAGTGAGAGAAAGAACATGTGTGTGTGCGTGTGAGAACGTGGGTGTGCAAGAGAGATTGAGAGGCTGCATGTATGAGTGTGTGTGTGTGTGTGAGACAGAGAGAGAGAGAGCCTGCATGTGAGAGAAAAAGAGAATGTGTGTGTATGTGTGAGAAAGTGGGAGAGAGAGCATGCATATGTGTGAGAAGAGAGAGCAATTGTGTGTTTATGTGTGTGAGAGAGTGAGAATGTGTGCATATGTATGTGTGTGAGTGAGGGTACATGTGTGAGAGAGTCTGGAGACAGTGAGAGAGAGGAAGAATGTGTATATGTGTGTACGTGTGTGACAGAGTCGTAGACACACAGAGAGAGGCTTCGTATGGCAGTTTGGCTCACACACCTAGTCTGCTTGGGTTGGCTGCAGACAAGATCAGCTTGAGTCCAAAGGAGGTGACAGAGTCTCAGCTGCAGGCCTCCAGGCAGGTGCAGAAGGTCAGCTTTTTGCTCTACTCAGGTCTTCAACTATGGCTCGCTTCAGTCTGCAGACATCCATCTCATGAGACACACCTTCACAGTATGAAGCCCAGGACCCCTGGCCCCAGGTGAGTTCCCAGCAGGTAGCCTGAACCTTATGGCTGCAAACCACCCTCTCCCACCTCTTTCTCATGCTTGTTCATTAACCCCCATGAGATCACTTGGGCCCTGCTCAGCTCTTCCCTCAGCCCCTCCCTGTCCTCTCTTTCTGTTCAGCGTCCAAACCCCACAGGCTCAACCTCTCCCACGATGCCAGTATGGTGGCCCTGTTTCTGCCTCTCTGACCTGTGAGGACACAGACCGGAGACACTTCCCACTCAGCTTCCCTTCTTCTGCACCCAGCAATAACCCACCCGCTCTAACTGGTCTCCTCTGTGTCTTTCTACATAGGTGGGCTCACACCATGCTTTTGTCCTGAGCACCTTTCCAACAGCTTTTTTAGTATCTCTATGGTCTGCTGGGGCGGGAGGTCTTTCCCTCCTGCACCCCAAACAGAAAGTCAGTTCTTTGGACTCCACACCCAGGGGCTCCTAGCTACTTTTCATGGCTGTTATAATTGCACCAGTAACTCACGCCCTTAATTGTTAGGACTTTATAGCTGTCCTCGCTACAAGCTGGGGTGAGACAACACATTGTGTGCGGCTTGCTATCCCTTCACTCTTACAAAATCATTATATAGCTAAGGCAAAGTAAAAACTGGAAACCAATAAAAAGGTAACAAAAGGCACAAAAGAAGAAAGTGCAAATAGGATGCCTTATTCATGAAGCCAGAACCAACCTATGGATGTTGCTACTAAACACGAAGGTCCTTACTGTTAGCAGAATGGCTGTGAGGTCCCGACCTAAATTCAGTGCATCAGATTCTCAAGGGAAAACAAAGCAGTGAGGACAGCGAAGTCCACAAGAGGACTTTTCTCTCCATGTCCTTACCTCTAAAGCAAAGTGTGGGGTTAGTATTCTACAAAGGTTGTAAGGCTGACACTAAGCAAACCAGAGGCAGCACATTCTGAAATGACGGCTCAGCTCCTGCTGCAGTCCCCTCCTTTAGTTCCAGCTCTGAGCTAAGGCTTGGCTCTGAGATGGAGCTGAGTGATGTGATGATGAGGGGAAGTGACAGGGATGAGGGAAAAGGCCAGTATGAAGCTCGTGTCAGGCAGAAGTTGGCTCATGTAGCTCTGGAGGCTGAGAGGTCCAGGGATCGGCAGGTGGAGCCCTGGCAAGCTGATGTGTGGGTTGTGTCTGAGGTGGGAAGCAATGACACTCCAGTCCCAGTATCAGGCAGAGGCTGCACCTTGCTTCTTCTCCACCTTATTGTGTTCCTTCTATGAGGCCCTCGAGGACCTCTGCACTGGGGAAGGGTGTGTGCTTTACTCAAGGTGCTGATCCTAGTGCTGATGTTCTGTTAACAGTTTTTCTGGGTTGGCCTGTGAGTGTGTGTGTGTGTGTGTGTGTGTGTGTGTGTGTGTGTGTGTCCCCATAATGCAGCTAGCCTGACTCACAAAGTTTACCATTGCAGGGTACGTGGGTGAGAGGCAGGCAGCTGAGTCTCATAGCTCTGAGATCTCTTAGATGTTCAAAGCCTCCTTTTGCCTGATTGAGCAAAGTGGGTGTTGGGATGTTACAGGCTCTGCCCCAGCATCTGAGTGCTGTGCCTGGGATACAGCCTCCTTGTACCCCCAGCAGAACCAATGAGTACAGAGAACATAATGGGCATGGGGGCATGTGGGCCTTGACAGAGCATGGTGAGGCATGGCAGAGCTTTGAGGAGGGTGGTGGGGCACAGTTAGCATGGCAGGCATGGGGTCATGGTGGTCTTCCAGGATTGAAATAAGCCTGGCAGGCATGGTAGACTGGTGGGCATCTCAGGGCATCACCAGGAAATGGTGATAGAATGATAGAGGGACAATGGGGGCACAGAGGCGGAGCTTGGAGCATGGTGGGGTGGCTTGGCATAACGTCACAGTGTAGGTATGAAGTAGAGCATGCTGGGCATGGTGAGTTGACATGGTGAGCATGTCAGATACTGGTGGATATGGCAGGTCTTGGAAGAACATGGTGAGCATGGTAGACAATGGTGATATGCTGGAGTGTGGTAGGGCATGGCAGGCAGGGCTTCAGTAACATTGATGGGCTGTGGTAGCAACCAGAACCCTATTTTACAGCTGTACTGACCCAGGGTCCAGTGCCTGTCTTGGCATCGGTGCCAAATCATGAATGCATTAGCAGAAACAAGAATGCTCTGAGAAGCCTGGTGGAGATCACAAGCAAATGGGAACTGTACAGAAATGGCAGACGAGGTGAACAGCCTTGTATATTCAATGAAGACAACTCAGACGATTTGCAGTGGATGGGGTTGAAGAAGCCTTGGAATTAGGAAAAGATTAGAAGACCTTCCTCCACATCATGGAGAGAAGAGACATGTTGCTCAGTGTCAATTCTCAGTTTCCTCACAGTTATGATGATTTTTTTTTCCAAAAAGAAGTCAGCATTTTGCCTGACATTGTGTACTAGAATAATTTCTTAATATACTCAAAAGAATTATGTGTAAAAATAAGACAAGAAAAATAGGGAGTGGACAGACATTGCCTCAGAGATATACACCTTGCTCTAGTTTGCTTTCTCTTATTGTGATAAAATACCATGACCTGAAGCAACTTGCAGGTGGTTGGGGAAGGGGTTTTTGTCAGCTTATAGTGCAGTCCTTCATCTGAGAAGCCAGAGCAGGAGCTCAGACAGGAACCTGGAGGTAGAGGCTGAAAGGAGGAACCTGGAGGACGCTACTTCCTGGCTTGCTCAGCTTCTCTTACACAGCCCAGACCCACCTGCACAGGGGGGCGACAGACATTCTCACAGACATTCCCGAAGGCCAGTCTGATGGAAGCAGTTCCTCAACTNCTGATGTTCTGTTAACAGTTTTTCTGGGTTGGCCTGTGATTGTGTGTGTGTGTGTGTGTGTGTGTGTGTGTGTGTGTGTGTGTCCCCATAATGCAGCTAGCCTGACTCACAAAGTTTACCATTGCAGGGTACGTGGGTGAGAGGCAGGCAGCTGAGTCTCATAGCTCTGAGATCTCTTAGATGTTCAAAGCCTCCTGTTGCCTGATTGAGCAAAGTGGTGTTGGGATGTTACAGGCTCTGCCCCAGCATCTGAGTGCTGTGCCTGGGATACAGCCTCCTTGTACCCCCAGCAGAACCAATGAGTACAGAGAACATAATGGGCATGGGGGCATGTGGGCCTTGACAGAGCATGGTGAGGCATGGCAGAGCTTTGAGGAGGGTGGTGGGGTACAGTTAGCATGGCAGGCATGGGGTCATGGTGGTCTTCCAGGATTGAAATAAGCCTGGCAGGCATGGTAGACTGGTGGGCATCTCAGGGCATCACCAGGAAATGGTGATAGAATGATAGAGGGACAATGGGGGCACAGAGGCGGAGCTTGGAGCATGGTGGGGTGGCTTGGCATAACGTCACAGTGTAGGTATGAAGTAGAGCATGCTGGGCATGGTGAGTTGACATGGTGAGCATGTCAGATACTGGTGGATATGGCAGGTCTTGGAAGAACACGGTGAGCATGGTAGACAATGGTGATATGCTGGAGTGTGGTAGGGCATGGCAGGCAGGGCTTCAGTAACATTGATGGGCTGTGGTAGCAACCAGAACCCTATTTTACAGCTGTACTGACCCAGGGTCCAGTGCCTGTCTTGGCATCGGTGCCAAATCATGAATGCATTAGCAGAAACAAGAATGCTCTGAGAAGCCTGGTGGAGATCACAAGCAAATGGGAACTGTACAGAAATGGCAGACGAGGTGAACAGCCTTGTATATTCAATGAAGACAACTCAGACTATTTGCAGTGGATGGGGCTGAAGAAGCCTTGGAATTAGGAAAAGATTAGAAGACCTTCCTCCACATCATGGAGAGAAGAGACATGTTGCTCAGTGTCAATTCTCAGTTTCCTCACAGTTATGATGATTTTTTTTTCCAAAAAGAAGTCAGCATTTTGCCTGACATTGTGTACTAGAATAATTTCTTAATATACTCAAAAGAATTATGTGTAAAAATAAGACAAGAAAAATAGGGAGTGGACAGACATTGCCTCAGAGATATACACCTTGCTCTAGTTTGCTTTCTCTTATTGTGATAAAATACCATGACCTGAAGCAACTTGCAGGTGGTTGGGGAAGGGGTTTTTGTCAGCTTATAGTGCAGTCCTTCATCTGAGAAGCCAGAGCAGGAGCTCAGACAGGAACCTGGAGGTAGAGGCTGAAAGGAGGAACCTGGAGGACGCTACTTCCTGGCTTGCTCAGCTTCTCTTACACAGCCCAGACCCACCTGCACAGGGGGGCGACAGACATTCTCACAGACATTCCCGAAGGCCAGTCTGATGGAAGCAGTTCCTCAACTGAGTTCTTTCTTCCCAGGTGACTCCAGTTTGTGTCAAATTGACAAAAGCCAACTGGCGCACGCCCTAAAACTAACAAGACGACACTGATGCAGCGCTCACACTCATATCAGAAATCTGTATACATTCACCTAAAAACATTAGTTTATCATTACCTGTGATATTACACCCGAGGAAGATAGTATTGTTTATTATAACAGTGTAACTTTTTATGAAACCATCATGTAACTTTATTCTACTTAATAAAGGTAATTAATAGATCTGCAACTATACATACCTTTCTAAGAATTTCCATTTTAAGTTTCATGTGATTGGACTTCTTAAATGTTCTTCACTTTTGGCTCATCTGTAATAGCAGTTACTAAGGTTACCATTATGGCAGAAGCCTCTCTAAAAAAAAAGTGAGCATAGAGGGAACCAGGCTTGTCAGGGCACTGCATAGCAGGAAACCAGGCTTGTCAGGGCACTGCATAGCAGGAAACCAGGCTTGTCAGGGTACTGCATAGCAGTCAGTGATAGGCAACAACTCATGAGAGACCAGGGAACAGCAAGACTCGGTGGGGCTGCTTTACTGCCAAGTAGGTTTGGAGGCTGGCATGTGTGTGGGGGACCCAGATTGAGCCTCCCTCACCTCCCTGACTTGATAAGACAGTCCTGAGTCTGGGGAAGTCCAGGAGGCTGGAGTTGGCTGGACAAAGTTTCACAGGGACACACAGGAGGAGGGAATTCAGAATCTAGATCTTCCTCGGAAGCCAAGCTGAATGTTGATCAGTGCACAGATGAGAAAAGCAGGAAGGTGAAGGAGGAGAGGGACACAGTGGTTAGAGGGAGCAGTCTCTGATCTCACACAGTTCTGGGAAGGGAAACTCTTCTTTCCACTAACTACCATGAACAGCAAAGCACACAGGGCTTTTCCTCCTCTGTGAAAGATGGCTGGCCTGGTTTATGCTGTGCTGCTTCTTCCTGATAAAGTGTCTGTACCAGCCAAAGGAATGGGCTGTGTGTGAATGCTTTTGCCAAGAAAAAAGCTCAACAATATTTAGAAAAATAAAAACATATGAGGTATCCAGCAGGGTAAAATCCACAAAATCTGGTGTCGAGCCAACATGATCAGGCAAGCAAGGAAGAAGGCCTGTTAATCAATCCAAAGCAACCCAGAGTGACAGACAATGCAACTCTTGTGACCACATTCTGTAAGTGTGAGAGGAAGAGGGAAGCTTGAACTAAATGAAGGTGCCCAGAAAAGATGCCTCCATGTGAACTAGACATGAAAGCCGCAGCACAGTGGCTCACAGCAGCAGCACGCTCCTGGGCAAGCGATGGTTGAACTGAATACATGGCAATAGAAATTCTCAGGTAAAATCCAGAGAAAATAAAACACCCTCAAATAGACTAAACAGCAGGAATTAGGGGTTTCACATTCTGTACAGAAGAACAGAGAGGCATCAAAGCAGAATTTCTCTTTGGAAATATTGTAAGACATAAGACAGTGGAGGAAACTCTATAAAACTGAGAGGAAAAATAAACCAGCCTAGAATTTTAGAGTTCCATTAAAAAAAAGGCAAAATAGACTTTTTTCAGATATACAAAAGCTGAAAAATATCTTTTATCAGAAGATATGCTCAAAAGCACTGTTAAAGAAAAGTTACACACACTTCTTAAATTTATGAGTATTTAATAGGATCAATACATATTTTAAGATAGCAGTCATAGAGAAGGCATTAGTGAAAATAAATGGAAATCCCTGATTTGTTTAGGAATTGCTCAGTTGTCTCCAATAGTTTAAAGGTGAAGTGTTTCCTGGAATTTTTTTAATGATTTTTTTTAAGAGGAAGACATACATTTGAAATGTGTTTATCTAATTTCTATAACACTGGACTACTAGGAATAACTTTTTAAAAAATGATTGTGTATAAACTATTTGAAATTCAAGTGCAAAAGCCATGGAATAAAAGGCGTCTAATGGCTGCCATCCAAGTGCACTGTGACAGTGCTGTTTGCTCAGGACCCAACTCTACAGCCCTTCCTCGTGCCCTGTCTCTAAGAGTTGACGGCCGTTACTCCACACACAGGTCTTCCGTCTCTCTGCTCCTTCAAAACTTGGGCTTCCAAAGCACTGTTGAACACTGAGGGTTCTATTGATGTGGGTATCATGAGCTGTATTTTAAATATCAGAGATTACTAAATAAAAAGAATGTTTGCTTTTTTATTTCTTTTTGTGTCTTAATTTATAACCTTGCTGTTCAGGGTGTAGTGGGTTGACCAGCTGCATCTGTGTTTCCAGAAAGCTTTTCCTGAAAGCACTTTCAGACTGATTGTATCAGGACCTTTCAGCCGGAACTCAGGGAAGTGCTGTCTGTGGAGTTGTGTGTTTTTACAGAGCTACAGTGATGTACGAAGCAGGTGGGGAGATTCTTGGCGGAGGATTCAGTATCACCTGCTCCTGATGCAGCTCTTTCTTCCAGCTTTGCTTTTGGTGATATAGGTTGAGCCCCGGGCCTGTGAGTGTAAGGCAAGTATATCTCTAGTATGCTCAAGCCAGATCGTTTCCAAGGGAAGAATTCTGCACTTTTACTTGAAATCTGATTTTAAACATTTGCTCAGTTTTATTTTTAGTCTGAGACAGGGTCTCCCTGTAGCTCCAGCTGTCCTGGAACTTGCTCTATAGACCAGCTGACCTTGAACTCACAGAGAGAGTTCCGTTTTATTGTTCTTTGGGGTTTGTTTTCTGTTTCTGTTTTTATGTCCATGGGCTCTCCAGTGCCTGCCATGACAGCCTGCCGTGCGGCACGGCCAAGATGGTCAAGGCTTGGGCTTCTTCAGTGGCTGCAGCTTGGGCAGCTGCTTCAGTGGCAGCAGTCACTGCCAGCTTCTCTGGAGTAAGCCCTGTTACCATGAGGGTTGTGGGTTTTTTTGTTCCTTTGGGTTTTTTTGTTTTGTTTTTGAGTTTTGAGACAAGGTCACACTCTGTAGTCCTGGCTGGCCTGGAACTCACAGTCACAGAGAACCACCTGCCTCTGCCTCTTGAGTGCTGGGATTAAAGGTGTACACCACACCCAACCTTGTTTGGTTGTCTTTAACTGTGAGGGGTAAAGCACATTAGTAACTTTTTGGGGTTTTGTTGTTGTTGTTTGAGATAAGGTCTCCCTATGTAGTTTTATCTGGTTTCAAACAGGATCTCCTGTTTTAGATGCCTGAGTGCTGGGATTACAGGTATGAACTTCCATGCCTAGCTACTAAAACTTTTATTTTTTTATTATTTTAGAGACAGGTTTCCCTGTAGCCCCAGCTGGCCTGGAACTCACAGAGATCCACCTGCCTCTGCCTCCCAAGTGCTAGGATTAAAGGCATGCACCACCACACCTGGCTAGTAACATTTTAAATTATGCTGTTTTCCCAGTTTATCAATTCTGCACCAGAATTCAAATTAATACAGTCATGAGCTGTGTAACATTTCACATTGTTACATTTCAGTGTTACAGTGGCAGATTGCATATGTAGCAGTCTAAAATACAGCCAGGTGTTTAGTTGGCTATGCCATCTGTGTCTGTGAGAACACTATTTCCCTAGTGTGGGGATCATCTAATTCAGTTCTCTGCATTCTAGCCTAGTGATTAGACAGCATTTACTAGCTGGGATCCAGCCAGGCTGGTGGAAGAGTATATTTCCCCATTTTACAATGAGGGTTATATATCCACTTTAACATTGCTTAGGATTGTGCACAAGTCTTGAAACAGGGTAAAAATAGGAAATTTATCATATATATCTTAGATTCCTTGACAGTTTTAACATTTAACAGGATCAGTGCACTAAATTAAATTACAAAATGGCTCTGACCTCAGCACTTAGCCTGCTGGCCCTCGTGAAAGGAAGTTAATTTGCATGTCAGCAAAACTGATAAAAGGTAATTCTTATCCTTTGCAGAACCTGTGTCAGGAGGGGCCCAAAGTTCGTGTTCTGGGTATTTGGCTCTGCTGACTTCAGCATTGCTTTGGCCCTCCCTCCTTCACAGAGTGAACCCCCAGCAGGCTCGCCTACACATCTTTCTTTTTTTTTTTTTTTGGTGTTTTTGAGACAAGGTCTCTGTGTAGCCCCAGCTGGCCTGGAACTCACTCTGTAGACCAGGCTGGCCTGGAACTCAGAGATCTGCCTGCCTCTGCCTCCCGAGTGCTAGGATTAAAGGCATGCACCACCACACCCGACATCACCTGCACATCTTAACCCAGGCTTTCTCACCATAGACACCAAGCCTTCCTGCCCCCTGTCCTTTGTGCTTTTGCTGTCTCTTCCCCTAGATTTCATTGGTAATCTGCTTCCAAGCATCTTGTACACTGGCTTCCCATCATTTGGTTTGCACTGTTTTTTTTTTTGTTTTGTTTTTTTTTGGTCTTTTTG
>VZQC01005507.1:382191-512112 GCA_009823505.1 Rhizomys pruinosus | reverse complement strand
CCCGAGTCTTATGATCAACACCTGATTCCCTCCTACCTCAAAGTAAAGCCACGTCCACTGTTCGAGCTGTGCAGGTGCACCCTGTATACAAGATCAGGCCAGATGATACCAATAGACTGAGGCCACGCAACCTGGGCTGGGAAGGTGGAGCGGGAGAGGGATAAATAGAGGGACTTTCTGGTCTTGGGGAGAAGAAGAACAAGAAGAAGAAGAAGAGGAAGTAAAAATGCTGTAAAGGTCCTGAATAAACCGCTTTGAGAAGAACGAGCTAGAGGTGCTTTGTTTCTGCTGGTCAGAACGTAAGGCATCACACGGAGACATCACACCTGATTCTCAAAATAATTTCATTGAGTGTTAGGAAGTAGATTCCTTTCTCCCCAACAGACCACATTCCTTCTGATTACGTTTATTTCCTGCCCATTAAAGCATCTCTTCCTGGGCTGAGGAATTGGGAAGGGCTGCAGCAGAGATGGTAAGGAATGTAAAGAATCTGGAAGTGACATTTCTTGTTGGTAGTTCTGGGTTTACCATGCATGTACACTTTACAAACATTGTTTTACACACTTTGACATGTGCAGCATATGGTACATCATTATACCTAAATACAGTCATTAGAATTAAGATTCAAAAATTCTTAGTGCTAGCATGGTGATTGAAAGGTTAGAGCACTTGCTGTTCTTGGAGAGGATCTGGGTTTGGTTCCCAGCACTAATGCCAGACAGCTTACAACTGACTGCAAGAGCAGCTCCAGGAAACCTGGTGCTCTCTTTTGGCTTCCACAGGCACCTGTACATACGTGGTACACATATATACACCCAGGTGCATGTGCACACGTGCACACACACACAAACACCACATACACAGACACCACACACACATAAGGTAAATGATTTAAAAAAATTTAATGTATTTTTATTATTTTATGTGTGAGTGTATGCCTGCTTGTGTGTAAGTGCACCTGTGTCATGTAATACCTACAGAGGTCAGAAGATGGCATCAGATCCTCTGGAACTGGAGTTAGGACAGTTGTTAGACACTATGTGGGTGCTGAAATCTGAACCCAGGTCTTCTGTTAGAACAGCCAGTGCTTTTAACCACTGAGCCATCTCTCCAGGCCCATGAAATACATAAATCTTTAAAAAATTCATGTGCTATGCCGGGTGTGGTGGTGCATGCCTTTAATCCCAGCACTCAGGAGGCAGAGGCGGGTGGATCTCTGTGAGTTCAAGGCCAGCCTTGTGTACAGAGTGAGCTCCAGGCTCTTTTGAGACCCTGTCTCAAAAAGACAAAAAAAAAAAAATTCATGTGCTGCGTTTCTTTTTCCTTCCTATACAGTGCTCACTGGTCTCAGATCTCATCTGACAAAGAAATGAAAAGACATCACCTTTTCTTATCATCATCTTACATTAGTATATTATAAAAGTTTAATGTGAGGCAATTGCAGATACTGCTGGAATTCAGTCCGCCTGTCACAGTCTTGGGGGAAATTAAATGGTTTACAGAACATTTGTATAACTACACAGTTCTTCTGTGATTAGAAACAGTTGACCTACAGAGTCCAAGCTTCCAGTGTAATCTGAAATGTGCAAGGGCAACTGGTTGTGGTCATAGCATCGGGTGCACTGGAACGGTGATGCTCTGCTGGGGTCGTGTTTCTAATTACCTCCACTCTCACTGTCTTTGTTCCCCATAGTGACAATGCAGGCAGGCAAGGTCTTTATCATAAGCATACTAAACTGAAATGAACACACTGGTGGAGGAACAAATTAGGGTGCCACAAGCTGAGGGCGTTCTGCTCCTCTGTGATGTGGTAACAGCTCTGGATATAACCTAATTCCGTGCACTCTCTCCTGTAATTATCAGCAACAGCCTACTCATTCCTTGTGTTTATGTACAATTCTGATGTGCAGCCTTGATTTTTACAAAGAGAAAATGGCAATCACACCACGGAAACTAGATCCTCCCTTACCAGAGCCTTTTCTCCCCACACTTATACAGTCTCTCTGCCCAGAAGTCCTGGAGGCCATGACTTGGGGACAGCTTTGTTCATGTGACCAAGAGGTGGAAGAGGGAAGGAGAAGGCTGTGGTCTACAGTCATATGACCCTGCAGCACTTGAGTCCAGCTTGCTTCCCCTGAGTATTCTCCCGTCTCTGCTCTGGCCATGCTGGACACGGAGAGCCCTGTCACTTCTACGGGAGTGACAGGGAATTTGTCATCTGCTCTTGCAGAAGCCACCTTACTCTCCTGTTTCCTGTTCCTAACCCCTGAAGCCTTGCTCTCCTTCTGTTCCTTCCATGTCCCTGGCTGTCCTGGTGGCTTAAGCCACACTCAGACTGAGGGACTTCTATTAGTCACTTCTCTGTTGCTGTGATAGACACCATGACCAAGGCAACTTATAGAAAAAAGTTTATCTCTTGACTTCCTTTGCTCATTTCAAGATGTGAACCTCAGCTTTCTGCTCCAGCCCCGGCCACAGTGGACTCTATTTCCCTGGAATCATCAATTAGAGCTGCAGAGCCCTGTCAGAATGCAGCAGGGGCAACCCTGAATAAAGAAGGCCCTGATAGGCCATTGCATGAAGCTGTGAATGTAAAGCCTGGTTGGCAGTGGAGACCCCAAGAAGACATTCGAGGTGCCAGAGCTGTGAGATATTTGTCAAGGAGAGCTGCATACAGGGAGTGGTACCAGCCTAAGGAAGAGATGTATGTTGCAAGCAAAGCTGGAAGAGCTGAGCCATCTAAGCCCTTTGGAAGTAAAGTCCCAGAAGTTGCACATGGAGGACTTGGTGTTTGCCCTCCTGGTTTTGGGTCTTGTTTTGGTCCAGAATTTCCTCACTATGCCTCTATTCCTCCCTTTTCAAATGGGAATGTATATTTGGTTCCACTCCATGTTGGGAGTATGTAATTTGTCTTTTGATTTTACAGGAACTTACAGTTAAGAGATTAGCCTGAGTCTCAGAAGAGACTTTGGATTGTAGACTTTTGAATGGAATTGAGACTGGTAAAGACTATGGGGACTTTTAAGGTTGGACTAAATTTATTTTTCATTTTAAGTGGGACCCAGGGAGTGGAATGTGGTGGTTTGTATGAGAGTGTCCCCCATAGGCTTTAAGTATTCAGACACCTTGTTCCCAGTTGGTGGCACTGTTCTGGGAGATCTTAGAATGTGTGGCCATGTTGGAGGAAGTATGTCATTGGGGGTGGGCCTAGGGAGTTCAACAAGCCTTGCAGTCTCCAGTCTCTCTCTCTTGACTTCCTGTGCTCATTGTGAGATGTGAACCTTAGCTTTCTGTTCTAGCCCTGGCCACCATGCCTCCCACCACAATGGACTCTAATTCCCTGGAACCATCAATTGTAAGCTCAAATAAACTCTTCCTTTTATAAAAAAAAAAAGAAAGAAAGAAAAAGAGAGTTTATTTGGCTTATGGTTGGAGAGGGATGAGTTCATCATGGCGGGGGAGGCCTGGCAGGAGGCAGTTAGAGCAGAAAGCTGAGCACTCACTCACCTCTTCAAGCAGACACAGGAAGCAGAGAGGGAAACTCGAAATGTGTCAAGGCGATGACCTCGTAGAGCTCGTTCCCTGTGACATGCTTCCCCTAGCAACGCTGACCCTCCTGTGGGTTTCATGACCTTTCCCAAACAGCACTACCAACTGACTGGTGGTTCTAATGACAATGTCTCCCAAAGGCTTCCAGTAGTTGGTGGCTCTGTTTTGGGAGGTCTTAGAAGGTGTGGCCATGCTGGAGGAAGCATGTCACTGGGGGTGGTCTGGGAGAGTTCAGGAAAGGCATTGGGGCACTTCACACACAGCAGAACAGCACAGGTGATCAGTGCCCTTGGACTTCTCAGCCTGTGCTGGGTCATCCCTTGGCTCTGTGAACAGTAAATGAAAAGAGCATCTCCTACAGTGCTTCATACAAAATGTGGCGTTTGACTCCAGGTCTCCAGAGATGTCCTTTGCATTTTAAATGCATGCTCGGGAGGCCAGCAGGCTTCCAAGGCCTTTGGTGTACCCTAGTGCCTGAACTCCAAGCTCTGACCTGGGTTGGGATATCCCCCCTGTCCTGTGCCTGCCTGGCAGGGTCCACACTCAGGTCCAGGCCCCCAGCATCCCCTGTCTCGGGTTCTTGGATGCAGGTCGAATTGCTCCTCTTGGCTGTCCTTCAGAAGGTCAGGGTCACAGGTGAAGTCTCACTATCTGAGGTCGAGCCCAGGCTCAACATAGCCAGGGGTGATCAAGGGCCATCTCTGATTCCCACAGGACACGAGTCCCTGGGGAGGCCACCAGTCACGGTCCAGTGAGAACAGCCTGCTGATGTTACAGCTATTTTGGAGAAGGTCCCTTTGTCACAGCATGCCACCCTTATTTTTAAAGATTCTAGTCTTCTCACCTATTGGTGGGAGTGGCTGCGGGCAATGAGTGTGCTGCCCCCATGGCTCCTGGAGTAGCACAGAGCTTTATGGTATTTAAAATGGCTTGACTCTGGAATGCCCCCATGGTGACATGTTTTAAATGCTTGGTCTGTACCTTAGGGGACTATGTTGAGGACTGTAGGTCCTTTGGGATGTGGGTTCTGGCTGGAGGAGCCGGCCTTTGAAGGTTATCTCCTAGTTCTGGCCTGTGTTGGACTGTGTGCTTCGTCCCTGAAGCTACTTCTGTGGAGTGTTTTGTTCTAGCAACCAGAAAAGTAGTGGACGGACACATAACATGATGTAGATTTGTGAGGATTCCCCAGGTTCTTCTTGGTCCTGCCTCAGAGGCAAACAGTGGGCTGACAGGCCCCAGAGAGACTCAGCACATCTCTCCCCAGGATCCTGGCTTCTGCATCCTGCCCTGCATCCACAGCCCCTGTACCTCCTAAGTGGCCTGACGCAAGCGATGGTGTCCAGATTCCCAGGACAGTACTTCCTTCTACCAGGAGAATGAACTTCTGCAGGTACAGGTGTCAAGGGGGCCGATGGCTCACAGAAGCCACACCTGAGCCCAAAGCCTCTGGCTTCTGGGGAGAGGCAGTTCTTCCCACTGGAGGAAAAGGCAGGCACAGTGGGGAGCTACCAGGACAGATGATACCCATCTGTCCCCTCGCTGTTCCCTTTCTTACTAGACAGTGCTGAGCACGGCTGCCCACAGTCCCTCATGAGAATTTAGGAAAGTCCAAGAATCTAGAAGACAAAAGTGTCACCTGTGGGTAGGGAGCAGTCCCACCCCCGGCTGCTGCTGCGCCAGCTGGAGGTACTGACACTCCATACCTAA
The DNA here is from genome assembly GCA_009823505.1 of Rhizomys pruinosus. Lineage (NCBI taxonomy): Eukaryota > Metazoa > Chordata > Mammalia > Rodentia > Spalacidae > Rhizomys > Rhizomys pruinosus. The sequence continues at coordinate 506,856 of VZQC01005507.1, read as the reverse complement.
GACATCCCTTCCCCTTTTCAGAATCAAGGGGTATCATCAGTATCATGACACGCTAAGATCAGGCTAGCCAGCCTCTCTGAATCCTGCAGATGACCGTCAGAAAAGGCATGCTCAGCAGGATGCCCACAGCACATGATGCTGACCTTCCTCCACCAGCCCCTCTCTACCTCGGCAGGGCATTTGGCCACCAGACAATTTCATCTCCAACACAGTTGGACCCTTACTGGGTGCACTGTGCACTGGGTGGTCATCTGCTGGGGGCCCACACTCAGTTTCCATCTCTAGGTCAGGGAGTTGCCATCATCTGAGCTTGGGCAAAAAATGCTCGAGCCCAGAAAAGAGTTATGGTGGAAATGCAGGCGAGTGACCTGGGCCACTTCTGACTAGTTTCATTTTCAGTGGCTAGAGTTAGGAGCCGCATCCTTAACAGGTAAGGCTGGAGGGAAAACTTACTGTATTCAATATACGATCAAATTAACCAAACATTTGACCGAATCCAGGCCATAGTGGAGAGGTCTTTTATAATGAGATTTTACTGTATCTCATTTAAGGAAATATGAAACAGCCATTCAAAGGCTATTCTTAATACATTCAGAGTACAATATACCCAGCTTTTCTGCACGAAGGCGAAAATGAGCTTTTACACCATCCAACTTCAATCACAAAGGTAATTAACCCAACACACTGGTTGATCTGCTTAAGCCTTCGAAATGTGGATCTTCCTTTGAACGCAGTAATACTCAACCGTCACAGTCGTATATCAGAGTACTGCGACATCCCTGTGAGTTAGATTTTATAAGTGGCATAAATGGCCATATGGATTTATGTTGTGAGAAGCTCTGTTTCCACAGTTCTTACTTGGGAAATGTGCCTTATTTACATAAGAGATTACATTTGGGTCTTATTTGCATATCACATTGACAAAATGCCATTTCCAACAGTTGTGGTAAAGTTAGCAGCGGCAGATATGAAGCACGCCAAATGTCTTTGGAATAGATGTTCACAGTGAGCATGCACTCTCAGTAATACTGGCTAAAACATTAACTTAGGCTTAAGTGGCCACATAAACAGTCACATTAAACTGCTTAACTCAGAGTCAGTGGCCCCTCCCTGCTGTACCATCATCCACAGCCCAAATCAGATTTCCCAGGTGCAGAGTGCAGCTCACCCACTGGACAGGGCTGTGTGTGCATTTTTATTTTTATTTTATTTTATTTTGTTTTATGGTGTTTTGAGACTGGGTCTCCCCTTAGCCTCAGCTGGGCTAGAACTCACTATGTAGGCCAGTTTGGCCTAGATCTCAGAGATTTACCTGCTTCTGTCTCCCAAGTGCTGGGATTAAAGTTGTGTGCTACCACACCTGGTACTTACTGTGTGTGTTTTAATGCATGATGATGGGTGACAAGCCTAGGAGAATGTTTTTACATGCAGGTCATGATTGGTTTTCTTCAGCATCCAGGGAAAGTTCTAGATATGTAGGTGGTGCACAGGACAGGTGGTCAGATGCCTGGTATTGATCCAGGTCCTGACTATGGCTGGTGAAGTCACTAAGGTCTGGGCCTTGGGCGACCCCAGGGCATGGTCCCTGAAACTTGTGGTTCCTGCAGGATCGACTGCAGAATCCTCAGGCTCCGGGGGAAAACTCTGCCCCAGTCACCTGCGGGAAGCCGGTGTTGCTGCCCCTTCTCTTCGGGGTTGAAAAGAAAGCCCCACTTCTGCATCCTCTCCAGCCCTCTAGGGAATGAGGTCCCTGCTAGTGGATACTGAGCTGGTAGCTTCTCAGGCAACCAAACAAGAAAGAATGGGGCCCTCTACCCCCTCCATAGTGCTAGCATTCTGCCTAGCAGGGATGGGACCCTTGACCCAGACACTGTGTGTTGGGAGCCTCAGGGAAGAATCGCAGCCACCCTGGCTCAAAATGGCAATCTATCATGCTGTGGATGCCTCCTCCCAGAACCCTCAGAATAGACCAAGGATTATACACAGGAAGAGGAACCCCAGGGTATACTCTGTTTTGTGAGTTAATCTCAGAATGGACTTGCCCTGTGGCTCTGCCCCATGACCTCTAACCCCTTGATGGGGGATAGGAGAGATAGATAGGGTACTTTCATATTCTGTGTTATAAAGGCACATTGTATTCTAAGTTGCAGGAAGGAATCAACATGTGCATGTCATTCTGGCTTAGCATGTACACACTGTTAATGCTTTGTTTCAGATTTAACCTTCCCCCAGCCCCAACATGCTCCTGGAGGGGGACGAAGTTGATAGGAGCAGAAACTAATTGACTTAGCATTTCAAGAAGTGCCTGAACCCAGACATCCAGGGAATGAGGGAAGGATGCAGGAGATGAGAATGGCACAGACTACACAAATCTCAGAAATGTGGCCCAGAACCTGATTAGACGGACAAGAGTGAGCTCTGAATGACTGATGGCCTCGGCTTGCTCCCACTACATGGTCTCCCTATAAACGCTGGAGAAGGGTGGAAAGCATTTGTTAGGGTTTTAACCTGATGCCTTCTCAGAATTCCAGCTCTCTGGATAAACAGAGCTTAAAGGTTCGATTCCCATTGGCCTTTGTGGGACAGGTGGTATGGGCTCCAGTGTTCTGGTTATACCCTCAGAGAAAGTTCTAACATCCCCCTAACCATCCACCCACGAGGACATCCACTTCTAAGTTGGAGGAAAATGAATTCGTCTCTCAGCTTTTGGGCCAGAGCTAATCCTAGATTTTCTTTTTTTAAATCTTATTTATTATTTTTATTTTATATGTATGAGTGTAATGTCTGTGGAGGTCAGAAGAGGGTGTCGGATCCCCTGGAACTGGAGTTACAGGTGGTTGTTAGCCACCATGTGGGTGCTGGGAATTTAATCCAGGTCCTGCAAGAGTAGCCAGTGCTCTTAACTGCTGAACCATCTCTCTCCAGCCCCTGAATTTTTTTTTTTCTTTTTGAAGGAATGATTTTTAAATAGACACTAAACATACCTACAGGGTACAGCCTTGCATCCTGAAAGTGCTCACTGTGGCTGGCTAGATGCAGATGATCTGCCCACACGCCCACGTGTTGCTCCACATCCCTAGGCCTTTGTGGTGAGGGCACTGGGAATCTCCTCAAGCTGACTTTCAATCTTAGGATACATGCTACTTAACTCTTGTCTGCATAATGTGCAGCCAGGCATTCTGCACCCTCCGGAACAGCATCTTACCAGCACTTAGCTCCTTCCTGCCCTTCACTTCTGGGATCGTGAGCCCAAGCAGACCACAGCAGGCTGACACAGACCTGTCCTCACAGAGCATGCATCTTTCTGAGCTGGGAGGCTTTCTTGATCAGCATCTTTGATGGGTATATCCACCTTGAGGTGGAGGCCACCAGTACTTCTTGGCAGAAGAGCATTGGTAAGATGTTTCTATGAGCAAGGCACAGCAGCTCCCTGCACCAGACAGTATCACGTCTTCACCTCTGCTCTTCTAAGATTACTTGTCCAGATGACTAATCTCAGTCATTAATTTGGCTGGGTTTAGACTCACATGGAAACACACCGTGAGAAAAGCTCTTTCAGGGTGTTTCTAGAAAGGTTGAACTGAGCAAGGAATACTCTACCTGTGGGAGGGTTCATCAGGTGCTCCATGGTATGCAGAGTTAATGGGCAGGTGGGAAGGTGGGGTGGTGGCTTGCAGATTTTATATGAACAGAGACTCATGGATTCTCTCCAATGCTCCTGGGTCCCAGGGCAGGCAGGCAGGGTGGTCTCCAGCGTAGGGCACCTGGAAGACGAGTAATCAACACTCACCCTCCATCCGTCTTAACCACACACATATGGGCTGCCTTCTTCCCTCCTGTGACACTGGTTTCCGTCTGTGTGTCACTCTGTCTTCTGTCACCCGTTTTCCTCCATTGCCGTTCCTCTTTCTCCCAGTCTGTGTAGATCACCAACTCTGTCCTGCCAGCTCTGCCTCACCATCTCTGCCTGACACAGTCCAGATCTCCTGCCAAGGATCCCATGGCCGACAGCCAGGGTGTGCTAGTGAGCTCAGACCACACACATGACGCCTGCTGAACTGGTAATGTTCTCACTGTGGCCACACATCAGCACCCTGACGTGTCAGCTCAGTGCAGGGAGCGTGTTCTAGCTGTTTCTCTGTCGCTGTGATAAAACACTAACCAAAACCAACTTGGGGAGGAAAGGGTTTATTCCTCTTACACTTTCAAGGCATAGTCCATCTCTGGGGGGAAATCATGCAGGAACTCAAACAGAAAACAGGCGGGAGCTGAAGCAGAGCCTGTAGAGGATGGCTGGTTACTGGCTTGCTTTATTAGACAGCCCAGGCCCACCTGTGCAGGGTGACCCCACTTGCAGTGAGCCGGGCCCTCCTGTATCAAGAAACATTCATTGCAGGGAATGCCCACAGACATGCCCGCAGGCCAGTCTGGTGGAGGGAAATTCTCAACTGAGAGTCCCTCTTCCCAGGTGATTCTAGTCTTGTGTCAATCAGAGCCATGGGAAACCAGCTTGCTGAGCCCCTGTTCAGAGGCTAAGTTTTGGACTCTACCTCAGTACACCATCTTGAAGGCTTGTTGGTTCTAAGACACAGCCCTAGCTATTCTTAAGCAGGACACAGTGCCAAGAGAGGAAGGAAGGGCAGCCCTGGGCTCCTGTCCTGGTGGCCTGGCTAGGGAATGTCCCCAGCTAGCCTCTGTGTCAGCAGGTGGCCCACCTCTGTTAGTGATGGCTTAGCTCAGAGGCTGTATGAGCCTGTGTGTGTGTCTCCCTCTAAGTCTTAGTTTCCTAAAATATAAAATGAAGTGTTGTAAAGAAAGAGTGAAACCCCATGTGAAAATAGATGATCCCAGAAGGCGCCAGCCAAACAGGGAAGGAACCATTCCAAAAGAACCAGTTAGAATCTCTTTGGCATCACCCAACTCCTTTCTGGCCTCCGCGCTCCTACTCTCCTATCTACTGGAGGCATCTTTAGTTTATATTTCAGGAACCATAGTCAAAGAGGTTAAAACGTGTGTGTAGGGACACATAGCCTTGAAGGCTGGGCCCCGACTCCTGCTCATTACTAGAGGGAAAAGCCATTTCTTGGCCCAGTGTCAGAGCTTAGGAAGGGTCATTTCAGGGAGGTTGGGGAAGTGGGTAGAACCTGGCTGGGCTATGCCTCCGCTATACATATGAGGCTTGGCTTTCTTGTTGATGTGTCAGCTCTGGGGCCCCACCCGCCCGTCTTGCATTCCCACATGGTGCAGGGTCCACCTTTCTTACTGCACCCTGCTCTCTTGTCAATCTGTTCCTCTGCTGCCGTGATAAACGCCATGACCAAAAACAGGCTGGGGAAGAAAGGGTTCCTTTCAGCTCATGCTTTATAGTCCTTCATCGAGAGAAGCCAGGGCAGGAGCTGAAGCAGAGACCCTTGGGGAATGCTGCTCGCTGGCTCGCTCAGCCACTTATATAGCCCAGGCTCACCTGCCTAGGGACAGCATCACCCACAGTGGGCTGGGCCTCCTACATCAATCAGCAATCAAGAAGATGCCCCACAGATATGCCTACAGGCCAGTCCAATGGAAGAAATTACTGAATTATGGTTTCTTCTTCCCAGGTGCCTCTGGTTTGTGTCAAGTTGACAAAAACTAACCAGCACCCCCTTCTTCCTGTATTCTATCTCACTCTCCCTTTTCCAAGCTGGCAGGACCCTGTGTGGACAGGTGTGGGCTGGCAAGCACTTCAGAAGGAAGACGGGGCCATCTAAAGTCCTGCACTCTCAGACCTTCATGCCTGGCTCTGCTTCCTAGGTCAGAGGGGGAAATTCCATTCTCTGTGTGCAGTGCTTCTCTCTGCCAACAGGGGCCGCTGTGGGTGCAGAAGTCTCCATAAACCTGGACACTGTTTCCCACAGACAAAATGGCCTTAGCCACAGCACCCTCTCTTTGCTTCTTGAAGTCTCTGTCAGTGGCAGACTACACTATACACAGTGATGAATGCCTCTGACCTCCGCTCCATCCCTCTGGGCTCCAAGAAGAGCTTGTCACAAACTTGGCTTCTCTGGTCCTTTGAGCCTCTCATTATACACTGAAGAAGCATGGGGCAGGGCAGCGCTGGGTCACTGGCTGATGCAGCAGATTTTAAAGCTGATGCTGAGCTGGGGCAGCCAGTCTCCACAAGTGGGTCCTCGCTGCCCAGTCACAGGCCAAGGAACTTTTAACGAAGGAGTCAGACGACTTGAGGATTCACTCCTTATTTGCCTCGTGGTCAACATGTCTTTCGGTGGGTGGGAAGCCAGCGTTCAACCCCTGTACTTGCTGTCTGTGTCTTTGTCTTTGGTGTGCACCCCTGCTGTGGAATGCCAACACCAACGAGACACTGTCAGTAGCTGTGGTTACCTGAAGGAGTCCTAGATGAACCAGAGCCCGTTGGCTCCATCACGAGGCCCCGCTCCTTTCTCTCCATAAGACTTATAATCTGACTGATTAATAGAGGAAGGTCTCACAAAAACAGGTGCTCCTCAAAGAGGAGTGAGAGGTTTTTCCTTCAGTGACACAGCTGACTGTAAGTTGCTTACATTTCTATAAGTAATGCTAATTAAACTAATTGTTCCACCAAGCCTGACTTGAATGGAATGGCTTCTGTGACCCTCTGTGGTATCCTGTCTGCTGCGGGTGGGTAGATACTTTCTCCTTTCCCCAGGGGAAATCCACACAGCAGCCTGCCAGAGACTGGTAGCACAGAGGGAACAGGTAGGACCCCAGGGCCCAACCTGAAAAGGTGACAGTGTCTCTACAGGGAGGATAGAGGGATGGCTCAGCCCTAAGAAATGCTGGGAACCAACCAGTAGAAAAAGGAACAGGAGACGTCACTGGGCTTCTTCCTATAATAGCCCAGAGTGGCTTTAGATTAATGTCATCAAAGACTTCCCCCACCTTTGCCACTTGTGAACACTGGGTCGTGAGTTAGTATCAAACAGCAAAACAAAACGAAACAAAAACTAAAAGCAGCCAGCACTCACTAGAGACTGTTCTGAAGGCCTCCTGCCCCGTTCAATTCATTGCCAGTCCCTGACCCCCAATTTCAGCATCCTGTCTGCTGAGTAGGTCCTACTGAGCTTGGTGGTATGTCCAGTGCCAGTCCTATGGAGTTCCTTGCTCTCTAGAGGGCCACCTCCACTACCCTCTATGAGTGCCCTTTCTTGTTTGCTTGGCGTCCTAGGAACTCCATGTAGAAATGGACTGGAAAGCTCACGGGTTAAATAAGAAACAGACAGCAAGACTAGAGGAGTTGCCTTCCTCTCGTGCCTTTGGTGACAGCATGTGCATCAGCATCCAAGTGGCCGTGCGTGGAGCCTTGCTCCAGGGTAATCAAGGGGACTTCCCTTCTTCCACACTCACTGTGATTGACAAGCACCTCCCACTGCTGGGTGCTGCACCCCTCAAGGCTGGCACTGTCACAGCTCATGAGGTAAGGCTGAGATGAGGGTGGACAGTCTCTCCCAGTGTGGATTTGGTAGAGCCTTCAACTTGTACAACATCAATATAAGCTGCTACCCAACTTTCACTTAAAAGCAGAAGGAAAGACCCATGTGAGTACATCAGCATTTTAGTAATCCCAAAAAAGGTTTGCGGAGATCATTTTCCACTTTTGGTTAAAAAGAGAAAAGACAGAGAGAGGAAAGTAATTGAGCAACACTGCTTACATCGAAAAGAATTTAAGTTCCAGACCTGAGAACTTAACAACTTGATTTTTTTTAAACTTTTACTCATTAAGCCTGTGGATTATGTCTTAGAGAATCCAGATTCTCCAGTAGTTTGCTGATTGTAGTGCTATTTTTTCCCATCAAAATGGAGATACTGAAACATGAGAATTAGCAGTTTATTGAAAGGCAGACATAACGGGGCATTCCAATCCTGTCCTGAAATTAAAAGTAAATCCTCCACACGATCCTCTAATCCTGGCTTTGTGGAGCCAGCAGAGATTTCTCCAGCAGAACAAGAGAGAGCTGGAGTCAGGGAAGAGGCCTGGCCCTCCTGCCAGATACTGCTGGTTCCACCCCCTTCTTGTCCTTGGAGCCACCTGGCCCCCAGGTGGATTCTGTTAGTCGTAGGGAGGTGGGGGTGTTGCATAGTAGGTGTCTGGTGATGTTCCCTGGAGATCCATTTCCTATTTACCCTAGATAGAGAAGGTGAAGACAGATGGGAGAAACGATTCCCCCCAGTCCAGTCTGGAGAATCAGCAAGTTTTCTGTGGTCCCAGGAGCATGGAGACTCCGGTAGCTGCATCACTGAGGAGCTCAGCCCAGCATGGCTGACTTAGGCAACTGCATTCCTGGGTCCCTGGGGAACTTGCAGACAGCCCCACGACTGGTCTCCCTCCTTAGCAATTGCTTGCTGCTTATACAGTCTCAGAGAGGAACCTCCGAGTCTTGCTTGCTACTTTCTTGTGAGTTTCCTGAGCCTCCCCACTCCCTCTATTAGGAAATGTTTCTATCTGGACAAAACAGGCACAAAAACCCCAATCTAACCTATCCAGGGGATCCTGTGTTTGGGGCTTTTCCACACATGGGAGTAGGGCTAGAGCTTGAGCTCTCCCCGACCACATGGGATGGACAGGGCTCACTCTACCCAGGAACTCCAGGCTGCAGTAAAACAAAGGTATTTGCATGACTTCTCACTTCACCACAATGGCCTTCATCCCAGACTTCCTGAATATTTCGGCCATATCCTCCCTGCCTGTGAGCCACCGACAGGAATACTCCTTTCTCCCGCTTCCCTTTCCATGTCTCTTCCACTCTTCTACTTTCAAAGGAGCATTTGCTTTCCAGGAACCTGTTGGGTTTTTCAGGGAGATCTGCAGGAGCACCTGAGGACATGGGCAGCTGCTGTGACTCACATCCCATCCTCAGCACAGCATTCTGGGAATATAGCACACTCCTCCATAGGACATGCCCCAAACCTCAGGGCATGCACTGGGAAGAAGCTGGAGATGAAGGGTTTGTTCATGGACCTAGTTACTGTGCCGTCCTGTGCCTTCTACTACATGAGACCCAGAAGACATTGTCATTGATTCTTATGTAGGTAAAGTTGGTTATTTCATGTTTATTTCCACACAGAGAGTGTCTCAAAGCAAAGGTAGGAGTCATTAGTTCTTTACTGAATAGTCTTCAGACTCTGGCTTCCCGATGGACTGACCATGGACCAGGGACATGGAGATTACCAGATAACAAAGCATGATACCGGCTGGAGCCAGGCCCAGTGCTGGGTGGCCCTGTGAGCCTGGCTGAGGTATGCCCTTCTCTTTGAAATCAGGGCAGGGTTATGAGGTTTGAGATAGGAAGGGCTCAAGATGTCCACGAGATGCTTGCCCACCTTGTTATTCATGCCTCAGGACCAGCCATGTCACAGGCTTCCAGAACTTCTGGGAGGTTTGAGTTCTTGCTCAGGCCTGGGGCAGGTGACCCCAATAGTTTGGGACATTTGGGATGTGGCCAAGGCCTCCCTCTCTCACATAGTTCTGGTAAAGTTGGGATAGACTGGCCAGGGAAGAGACCCCAAGTAGCAAAAATCCCTGTGGGCTGCACAGAGAGTCCTCCCCATGTGGGGGCAGCATATGGTTGGGAGGTCTCCCGCATAACTCCTCAGCTGGTTTTGTCTTTATCACATAGCCCTGTTCCTCCTAGCACTAGACACTGCAGCCCCTTGTTGCTGTAACTGAAGTCCGCAGGCTGGGTGACTTATAAAGAGCAGATGTTTATTCAATGCCCCCCTCAATAGTGGAGATGGGAGAGACAGGTGTGGTTTGCTTGGCATCCACTGGGGGGGAGGGGAGTCTGGATGCTGGAGTCTGGATGATGAGTGACATGCAAAGTCCCTCCCGTGAACATGGAGCAAACATGCTAGAGGGCTGTTCTAGCAAAGCACCACCTTCCACAGCTCAGGAATTCTTCAATCCAACAACCTGTCCATTCTTTTTATGTGGGTTCTACCTCCCAATCACACTGACACATGAATTCAAGGATTAGGTTTCAAACAGGATGACATTGGGGGATCCACTCAAATGGTAACAGGTCCCATAACTTCTCCCTTGTCCTGTCCTTGGACTGTGTCCAGCATAGGGACATCTATTCCTCTTAGTTCTCTGAAACTAAGTCAGTCATACCCCAAGAGAGTGTATACTAGGCTCATCGCCCAGCCTGCTGCAGTGCTTGGGTCCAATCCTCTGCATTGGAGAATTGTCATCTCCCAAAGGGTTCAGAGCTTGTGACAGCAAAAGCATCATGCATTTTCTTTGGAACTCATGCTATTACCACTTAAAAATTTTTGCTGCCCCATATTCCATCTGATGGAATGCCACGAGGCAGGGCTGTCAAATCCGAGCCAGACTTGGTCTCCAACAACCAAACAAGAATGAGTATTGGCATTCTCTGTCATATGTGTACCCTTTGTAAGGTGAAAACCCTTTGTTTTGGTAAAAGCACAGTCCAGACACTAGGTCTTGTGGGTCTTGGGATGTGGTTTCATTTCTGATGCACAGTCCCCACAACGGAAAATTCACTTTTCCAAATATGAAGGAAGGTTCTTGGGAGATATTTGTTTCTTCTGGGTCCCACGATGATGAGGTTGGCTGTTGTAATAACACTGGAAATCCTTTCTTGACACTTAATTCCATGTGTTTCTCCTACAAGGAAATACGACTATGGAAGTCTTGTTGTGCAAATGTAATTTCTACTTTATTGGAAGTGGCTCAACAGAGATGTAATGGGATGTGGAGACGTGGGTAGATGAAGACCAAAGGCAAGTCAGGCGTTGCTCTGGGGAAGCACAGAACTCTCTCTTCTAGCAAAGCCAATCCCAGGCACAGCTAGTCAGGTGTACAGGATGGGATGGGGACATGTCATTCCTCACAAGCAGCGTTGACTTGGCATCTGGCTGACCTCTTCTGCTGGCAGTGTCAATGGTCCTCACAACAAAACCCTCCACACCGGTGGGAGGTGAGTGCAGGAGGCCTCAGCTCTGCTGTGCCCACATTCCTGGGAGCAACATGCAGGTGGTTGAGTGTGGTGCTTTCTAAGTGGATGCTCAGGGCCTGATGATGCCTGCAAGGAGCCAGTTCCTCCAGAATCTGACCTACCCATGAGCAGGCTACCTGCGTTCAGGCCCAGGCTGTTGTTCAACAATGTTTTCCAGCTTTCAATACTGTGTGAGAGAAACCATATTGGTATTTTCCAGAATGGCTTTCCATAGAGGCCTGATGGTCCAGATAGACTCTCACGGGTCAAGTTGGGTATCCTGCTCTTTGTTACCTGAAGCGATTTCATGCATGAGTTCTGCCTCTCGATTTCCCACCTGGGTGATGAAGAGCCCTTCCCAAGGAATGGGTAGACTCTGGCTTGTGGGTCTCCAGCTGCGCCTCCCACTCACCATCCATGCTTCATTGAATTGGGGAACACTATTCTCAACCCCATCATGCCTGACTTGGGGCTTCTCCCACATTTAGGCTACTGCCACTGTCCATGAGGGACACCTCTCACCTGCACCCTTTCAGCTACCCCATGCCTCTCCTTTTCCACAGTGGTGGCCTATGGGTTCCTCTACCACAGGGTGTCCTGGATGCCAGCAGAAGCCTCCTCAGTAAGGCATCCGAGAAGTGGTTGTCCTATGGCAGAGTGTCCACCAGGCTCATTGCTGGTGCCTGCTGACCCATTCCCATGGGCGTTTGTTGGGTTTGAGAGGCCACTTTGTTTGCATGCTCAAAGAAGCATCAGGAAGCCAGTTTGGCTTCACATGGCCCTCTCCACTCTTACCTGTTGGGGGCTTAAATCACAGGATGAACATCAAGGTCGCATGACACTGATGACTCTCAGGATGTGGCTCTGCTCACAGCCATTTCGAATAAACAAGGGAGGCTGTCCTGTGCATCGAGCAACCTGTCATGTCCAGGTGTGATTGAATGTGAGGGACAATGCCTAGAGCCCAGAAGGTCAGTGGGTAACTGTAAGCAAGCAGGCGGATGAGACTGGAGACAGCGGACAATGGACGGACTTGATCCAGTGTGAATGGCGTCTTGGAAGGTGAGCAAACAGCAGAATGAAGAGGCTGATTAGGACATGTGACTATGAGACAGAGGTGGGGACGGAGTGGGGTGGTCACAGGACAAGGAATGCAGGAGACACTGGAGCTGGTGCAGGCAGCCGAGCCCTCTCTATTGCTTGGTGGGAGGTTTGGACTCAGTCCGCAGAACTCAGATGTAGATAAGCTTCTGTTGTTGTAAGCCTCCCGTTTAATGTGCATTGTGACGGAGCTCCCAAAAACCTATGTGCAGTGAAACCTGCGTGTTTGTTGAGTTAACTGTGTGCATGGCTATTTTAGGAATTAAATGATATAATAAAATTATATCAATAAATTGATATAATTGATCACACTAAACATTTATTACATGTCCAAACTAATCTACAGAACATGAGGACAGGATATCTCCCTCACCACACAAGGCTCTAATACACTCAAACAGTGTGGGTGCTCCTGCCCTCCCCACACACATAACTAACCATGGCAGAATATTTACAATTACGTAAAGCTGGGTGTTATCTCCAGGCAAAGCCCCTCCCTGCTGCCGGGGCACGGGTGGAGCAAGAAGGAAGTGCTGTCCAGTCCTCCTGTCTGCCCCTAGGGTCAGGACAGCAGCATGGGACAGCTGGCACAGTGGTGTGCCCAAAGGACACAGCAGTGAACATTGGTCCCAGGCGAGAGTGGGGAGGCAGGAAGCCTGGGCCCGGCATCTTAAGGAGACAGGTAAAAGGATCCCCAGATTTGTCTTTGGAAAAAGAAATAACAGGTTCCTGTGGGCTCAGACCTCAGGGGCATTACAGTACTTGTCAAAACAGCACATAGTAGGCACCTTCTTTTCTGCTTCTGGCTATCTGAGATGGGGTTCAAGTTCAGCTGCTTGGCACCAGCTGCCAAGCACAAGGCCCTGAGTACCACCCCAGTACTGAGGAGGAGAAAAGGCAATGAGGAAAGGTCCAGCTCAAACCCTTTCCTAAAATTGCCCTCGAGGTGTGGGTGGGTGGCTGTGATGCCCCTTCTGGCACAGGCGCTCTAGGTTTGCCTTGTTGGCTGCAGCTGAGATGCAAGAAGGCATGGGGTTCTCTGGCTGTCAACTTGAGGGGAAGCCCAAGATGGAGGGGTGGCCCAAGCATCCTTCCTGCCTTTCTTTCCTGCCCAGGATGCTCAGTACACAGGGGGCAGATGTCAGCCCTCCGTGGTTCCCATGTTCTGGGTGAAGTGTGGCTGTTGGTGGCTGTCCAGCAAGGCACTGGGGCAAGAGGCACAGGCTGTGTTGGGGTCTGGGATGAGGTCCATGTAGTTCTGGATGATGAATGCATCCATTCTGGCCTCATAGTGCTGGCGGGCCAGGGAGGTCAGCACACCCCAGGAAAAGCTGGAGGAAGCTGGAGGTGCTGGTTCCCCGGGCTGAGTCTGCTCCCTCCAACACATTGTCAAGCTTGGTCATAGTCCAGCTCTTGGTCAGGAAACAGAAACTAGAAAACCACAGGGAAGTCAAGAGAGATGGGAACAGCAGGTCACCAATAAGCAGACACTTGTGGTCAGTGGTGTTGCTGACCTTGGAAAAGGGCACTGACCATGAAAAAGAAGGCTGAGGAGAGGAGGCCGGCACCCTGATGGCAGTGTCATAGCAATAGGCATCTCTGTTCTGGTGCTGCCCAGAGTGTGGGTGCTGGTATAGCCCTTGTTAAAGATACAAAAGAGCAGGATCAAGGCAGAGACCGTGCACAGGGTGCACACCACCACTGGAGGCCCTGCAGGGAAGCTCTGGGCCTGCTCTCCATGTTGCCTGCCCTCCTCTCCCCAACGGGAATTTGATAATAGCTCTGATCCCTTCTCAGAAAACTCACACAGGGCCTCAGGAACACAGGGTACACTCCATCTGCAAGTCCATCTGAAAAACCCAAGGGGTCATCTGAAAACTCCAAGAATGAGTGTAGCATATCCATCTGAAAGATTAAGGGGTCATCCGAAAACTCCAAGAATGTGTGGAGATGAGGAAGAATGGCCAATTAAAAAAAAGCCATTTCTGCCGTTTTCCTCAATGCAAGCATCAGAAGCAGTTGGAAAGCGTAATAAATAGCTTCATATCAACTGAGCATACGGTTTTCGAAGTAAACTTCGGCAGTCTGCAGTTCCACATGAGACAAGCCATAAAATTTTACTGAAAAGAATAAAGTAAAACAGACAAACAAAAGGATTATTAACTCAAAATTATAAAGATGTAGTTTCTCTTCTAGTTAATCTAAGAGCAATACCCGAGTCTGCACCCCAGAGGGGTCTGGGCCATCAGAACAGCCGAGTGACCAGCAGGCTCCACACAGGTCCACACTAGGGGTACTTAGCTAGCTCTGCTAGACAGCAACATGGTTTTTAGAGTCAAAGTTAAAACAGAGAGGGACAGAGAATGGAACCCAGAGGAGAACCCAGAATCTGGCCCACACCTGTGGGAAGGGACTCGGGCTCCTGCCAGTCTTCGAGGTCAGCTGGGAAGGTGGGCCCTGCTGCACGCCCTAACACACGTTCACCACATACTGCCCCAGCCTCCCCTTTTGGGAATGTTCCTCTGGTCATATTCTTTGTTAAAAATATTTTACTTATTTTATTTCATTTTATGTGTATGAATATATTACCTGCATGTATGTAAGTGTACCTGTGTCATGCAATGCCCACAGAATTCAGAAGAAGGCATTGGATCCCCTGGAACTGGAGTTACAGACAGTTGTTAGCCACCATGTAGGTACTGGAAACCGAACCCGGGTCCTCTGCAAGAGCAGCTAGTGCTCTTAACTGCTGAGCCATCTCCCCTGTGCACCTCTGGTCATATTGTTGCATGGAGACCCATGCTCAGAGCAGAAACAGAATTAGCAGCCTGGACGAACAGGAACCATGAAGTGAGAGGGCCATTTTACCAACCCCGAGCAACCAGGAAAGGACAGTAATAGGATTCAGTGTTTCAGTGAGAGATCCTTGTGTGGTCTGGAGTGAAGTTGGTGGTGGTGGTGGTGGGGGGGGTAGTTTCCATCCTGGCCTGTGCCCTGGAAGCCTGTGTGGGGTGATGGCATCTAGGGGCTCTCCTCCACAGGGGATGATGCTTGTGGCATTTCTTTCTAGCTTCTCCTCTGGGGAAACAGGGATCGGAGTAGGAGGGGCTAAGACCCAGGCTCCCTCCACTGCAGCACACAAAGGGACCTGGGCCCAGGAGCCTGTCCTACCTTGCCTTGCTCTGGTAAGGAAATGGGGCCCTCTGTTACGAGGCCTGGCTTCCCAGCACCTTTGCACGTCAGAAGAGACCCCAGGAAGAGGCAGACTGCTGGCCAGGTACCTGTTCTGAGGCTTGAGCTTAGCTTCCCTTGGGAAAGACATTTTCTGGTGTTTTGAGATGGTGTCTGAATCCTTTAGACAGGGACATGTTAAAATACATGAAGTAAATGCCATTCACAGTAAATGCTGTCACACGCCCTTAGAGTAGCAAGAAAGATGGCTGCACTGTCTCCCGGTGAGCTGTGCTCTCTGCACCAGGCCCATCGCAGGTCCTGTGCAGCTCCACAGACTTGAACCCTGTGCTTGAGAAGATACCATCTGCCACCGTTTGAGTCTCTACTATTGACCCCAGCCTGGTCTTTACCCTGAGGGTGTCACTGTCACCTTTGCTTGTATAACCTGGCTCAGCGTGGCCCTTCTTCCCCATGAGACCAGAGGCAGAAGGCTCAGCCTCTTTGGAAGAGGCACCTTAGGGTGGGGACCCACCCAATAGCACACTCCATATCTTTAGCACACCCTAAGTCTGCAAAGCAGCTCCCAAGACAGATACATTGTGGTTTAAAAGCACAGCTCTTGTTTCTTCCCTCAAAATCTTAATTTTTTTAACACTAGGTCTTTCCTCAAAACTTTGATGAATAATTCATCCTCTTATACAAAGTTTGGGGACTTTCCTTATGACACACAGCACACGCTTTTTTTTTTTTTTCTTTTCTTTTCTTTTTATTATTGTTTCTTGTATTTAATCTGGTGTCATTGAATTTCTCTGTCCTGAGGGAACATTTTAGGAAACCTGCCTGGAAATCACATCCAAGAGAAGTTTTAATATAAACTGCAGACAAAGAGGACAAGAGACTTTATTGTATCAGGAGATCATTTATTCTATACATTAACAGCAGCAATAGCTATGGAGTCTCGATTTTATATTCATTTACAATTCAAATGAGCCTCTTTCTATTGGATCATAACATATTTGCCACTGGGGCCCTTGGCTGCTGTTTACAACAAGATAATTTAAAAAAAAATATGGTCTCTTCCACCTCCACCCTGAATTCCAGATTTCAGTTAAGGAACTCTGTGCAATTTCCATGGAATAAGGAAACATTTTCTTCCAAATGCATAACAGGTCTGCTTTAAAAGCAGCCAGCCCCAGCCCAGCTGAAGGAAGGACTGCATGGTTCCACAACTCTAATGATCAACGCTCAGTGATGTTGAAGGAGGAGCAGGACAAATAGGCGCATCTCTCTGGCAGAGGCAAGATGCCTTTATAGCAAAATGCTCTGTGCTGGGAAAGTAATCAAACTGAGCCTCATTCTGAGTCACCATAGACTGCTGCTGCACCTTGCAACACAAACCACATGAGTTCTCTGCCTTTTGGAGGCAGAGGAGGACCAGAAGAGAGATACCCAGCTGCTGACGTGGAGAGCCAGCACCTCCCACAGGGCATGACCTTCTGCAGACCCTCGAGGACTCAGAACGGTGGCATCAGATGGATGGACACTGTGAGCAGGTGGACAGGCGGAAGGAATGTGGTGCCCCTGACTCCTTGCTGTTTCCTGTGGCCTCTGACACTTGCCTGTGCCTTGAAGAGTATTTCATGTGCTTGCTACTCCTGTAGGGACCCCCACTTGACAGTATCCTCCTGTCCCCCTAGGCATTTCTTCATCCTTCCCTCAGAGCTCTGAGCAGAGCTCAGGAAGGGGGCAGCCAGTGGAGTACAGAACTGGGGGAGGCTGGGCCACAGAGAACCTGTCACAGCAGCCTGTGACACTGAGCTGAGGACTGGCACAGCCTGGCACTCTGCTCTTTGAACCTAGGGGCAGTTGTGGTGCTGCCTCGGTGACACACGTCAGCACGTTTCCACTGACCACAGCCACTAATGTGCTCTACCTAATGTTAGAAGCTGGCCATCCTCAAGACCTCATGTGCTCTGGATGTGTCTACTCTTCCAGGTAGCTGGTAGACAGTGGTGGTCAGTGCTGGCCTCCCTGAGTTCTCGACAAAGGGCACACTGTGTGGCCACGAGAGGTCACATCCAGTTAGAGACTGCTTCAGAGAACAGTACTGAAGAGAAAGAGCTTGCCTTTGAGAGTAGAGCTCAGTAACCCTGGGCCCTGCGACTCTCCTGGGTCACCATCCGTGTGGGGAGGGCTTTGTGCCCCATGTTCTCTGCTTGTGATGACCTCTGTTTTCTGAAATGTGTCATAGTGGGCTGTGTGTGTGTGTGTGTGTGTGTGTGTGTGTGTGTGTGTGTGCATGTGTATGTGTGCATATGCTTGTGGAAGCCAGAGGTCACATCAGGCACCATTCTTACCTGTCCACCTTATTTTTTGAGGCATGGTCTCTCATTGGCCTGGACTGGCTAATTCAGCGAGGCTGGCTGGCCAGGAGGCCCTAAGGCTCCTCTGTCTCTGCTTCCCTAGCTCTGGGATTGCAAGTGTGTACTACCATACCCTAGCATTTTTGTGTAAATGCTGGAGGATCAAACCCAGGTCCTTGTGCTTGCTCAGCAAGCACTGTACTGACTGAGTCAAGTTTCCAGCTTGGTGATTTTTGTCAGTGCTGGTGGTGGAACCCAGGGCCTCATACCTTCTACGCTGGGCAGGTGCTCTGCTGCTGAGCCAGCCCCACCGCTTCATGGTATGTTTGACATTTTTCCTATCCGACAAGGATACCAGCTACCCACTGATCCTCTGGCCTGGGCTGTGGCTGCTCAGAGCAGGCCGCATCCAGTGAGGCTTCGGCTCCTGTAGCAGCAGCTCCGGGTTCAGGATGGGCTCACACCCTGTCTCCCTGTGCAACAGTGAGCTGTCAGCTTCTTTTCCCTGTGTTGGTGATTGAGGACACCGCCACCCTGGTCTTTATTGCACAGACCAGGTAAACTGCTTAACAGATAGATGGCTGCCTGGGGTCTGTAGGGCACAGGAGCCCCTGGGGGATGACTACCTCCCCCATCATCACTGAATAGCTAAGGCCAGTGTCAAATCCTGCTGTGGAGACTGAAGTGGTTTGGATCTAATAGAGTCGATGTGGCAGAGAGTGGGATGCTCTGTGGGTCACTCTCCTCTCAGAGCGTGAGAGCCCCAACCAGAACTTGACAGAGGTCTTCTGTGACTCTCCCAACATGGAGCCTGAGGGAGGTCAGTGCTGTGCAGGTGGAGCTGGGAGAGGTACAACCCAAGCACTCAGCTGGGCCTGTGAACCAAGCTGATCTGAAGCTTCACAGCCCTTTGGGCTCTGGGTGTAGGAGACCAACAAGTTCCCTCCATGTTGTGTGTAGTTGAGGCGCTTCCAGCTGGATCGCCAGCATAGCCCTCAACAGTCAGGGTGCAAGAGGCGCAGGTCGCCTTATTGCAAACTGCTCTTTAACCACTCTTGTGGTTAAACGTCCATCCCTCCCAGCATAGAGCGTGGGGAAATCAGAGGAGGTCGGGCTGTGACTGGAATGTAAGGCACAGGATGTGGATGTGATGCATTAGAGTACAGAGTGTGGAACCGGAGCCTGCCTGCTGTGTAGACACAGGCTAGAGGCCTGGGGGCAGGTGAGCTTCAGGGAGGGTTAGGATGTTGCTGCTCTCTATCCCTTGCCCACCTGGTCTCCCACTTGCTTCTTTGCCTCTCAGTCTCCCCCATCACCCTCTGGAGAGTGGCTGGTGACAGGTGTGAGCAGGTGGCTGGGAGGTAGACACCATCTACCTTGAGCAGAAAGGGCAACAGACGAGACACAAAATGTAAAATTAAGCCACAAAGTTCGCCGCAGTGAAGCCTCTGAGCAGGGTGATTAATGGTGTGTTGGCATTTATAAGAGTAAATGTTTAACCACTTATTACTACTGATTATGCTAATGAGATGGAATAATTTCAAAACATATCAGTTTGAAGGCAGAGAACTTGCTGGGAAACACGGGGAGATGCTGTAACAATTCATCTTCAGGACCTTGCCCTGCCCCTGGTCTGGGAGCTGCTCTGCTGCCCAGCTGCCCTGCCGAGTGTGAAGAGCTTGTTGCAGGAGCTGGTCTCACCTGGCCACTCTATCTGTGCTGTGTGAGGGCTCTACCTGCCTGTATCTCTACGTACTGGTTTTCAGGGTGCATGTGGATGGCCGCTCCACACACCCATGAAAGACACATAAAGGAGCCCCAGCCCTGCTCCTTCCCAGGAGGAGGCTGTCTTGCTCCTGAGCTCCTGTGTGGCTCAGCAGGTAGCTGAGGTGCTAAGCCCACCTCCAGGCCCTGTTGCTTGGGAGGGCTGAGCCCACTGTGGTACTTTAGTGGGGCAGAAGCCTCCTTACTCATCAGTCTAGATAATGGCTCCTTCAGAAATCCTGGGGCTAGAGGCTGGCTGTCTTCTTCTCATAAGGGAAAGGAGGATTAGACTCAGCAAAGAGTTGTGAGAACAGACACAGACCTAACAGAATCAGATGATGTGGACAGGCGCCTTTTCCGCTGGAAAGAGGAAAAGGGAAACAGGCCCACAGAGCCCAGAACCTGCTGCTGAAGGGCCTCAAAACATCTTTCACCTGCTGTTTTTTTTTTTTAAAGATCTTTTTATTTAATTTTATTTATTTCTGTATGTGTAAGAATGTACTGTCTGCATGCAGGTTTGTGCACCCGTGTCGTGCAACACCGCGGAGGTCAGAAGCGGGTCTCGGATTCCCCTGGAACTGGAGTTCTCCTGGAATTGGAGTTTCAGATGGTTTTCGGCCACCATGTGGGTGCTGGGGATCGAACCCGGGTCCTCTGTAAGAGCGGTCAGCGCTCTTAACCGCTAGGCCATCTCTCCAGCCCTTCACCTGCTGTTTTAATGGAAACCTTGAAGCCAGCAGGATGCAGTCTTCTGTTGTTTCGGTTTGGAAAATCAAGAAAGAGATAGGAGGGCCGGCCATGCTGCTGTTCAAATCCCTGGATCTCTACCCTCTGTATTCCCTCCCAGGGGCTCTGCAGCTGGGCCAGCCATGCTGCTGTTCAAGTCCCTGGATCTCTACCCTCTGTATTCCTTCCCGGGGGCTCTGCAGCTGGGCCGGCCATGCGGCTGTTCAAATCCCTGGATCTCTACCCTCTGTATTCCTTCCCAGGGGCTCTGCAGCTGGGCCAGCCATGCTGCTGTTCAAGTCCCTGGATCTCTACCCTCTGTATTCCTTCCTGGGGACTCTGCAGCTCACTTGCAGGACAGCTCATGTCGGCCAAGCCTGGCCACTTCTGATTATTTGCCCCCATGTCCCAAGTGTCCTCCTGTGCTCTTCTCTGCAGCACAGAACTCAAGCCCATGAGGGCTAAGTGGTACTTACCTTGCTGCCTGCTTCAGGTCTAGCGCAGTAAGGATGCATGAACTCTCAGGGATGTGCACTGAGTGTGTGGCATCTGGTCATTAGAACACATTCTCATACCAAAGTGCAAAGTGGAGTTTCTCTCCCAATTTCATAGATAAGAACACTGAAGGATCAAGGTTGTGAAACTCACAGTCATGTGGGAGTGAAGCTATGGCTTCACTTTCCAGTTATGACTGGAAGCCATGGGAATCCAGTTCGGCATGTGCCATGCTGTGCCATATGACAACACCCACGACTCAAACTATGCACATAAGTTACCAAGAGACTCTTTGGGCAGCCAGCTGTCAGCATTGTGCACAGGCCCCCTGAGCAGTGTCGCTGTTGCAGAAATGGTCCCTTGGCTGCTCTGTGAACACTAATGAACTCTCCTGGATTCCAAGCTCTGAGTTCACATCCACAGCTGCCTCCATATTCCCTATACTTTGTACATAGGTCTTTGCATACATTTGAATACATGTATGTACACAGGGGATGCGTGTGCATGCACACAAGTATTCATAAAGGGTGCATGTATGTCATACTGATATTTGCACAAGGATACACATGGGTGTACATAAACATACATAAAGGGTTACAAACATGTATATACAGACACACACATATACATACAGAACACACATGGCAAATAACAACTGTCTTAATTCCAGTTCCAGGAGAATCTGATGCCCTCTTCTGACCCCCACAAGCATTGCACGTCATACGTGCACTTGCACACGTGCAAGCAAAACATTCATACACATAAAATAAAAATAATAATTAAAAAAGAATTATAAAAATAAGGAGGCCATAGTTATAGACTTCATAGCTTTGTGATTCTATTTTAAATGCAGGTCAGTTTATCATGTTTCACAGCTTCTACAACTAAGCTATGAAAAAGTTTTTTACTGCAAGCCTATGAAACACAGGAACTTATATTGAACACAAAGTTAAGGTTATTTGCAGCCTCCGTATCTAGATGCCCTAATATGCTATTTGCATATTAGGAAAATAATTTTTGAAGTTTCCTAAATATCTAAGTAGACTAATAAATGATCCAAGTAGATATCTATTTTATTTTTATTTTATTTATTATTTTTATTTTATGGGTATGAGTGTATTACCTGCATATATTAAGTACACCCATGTGGTGCAATACCCCTGGGGGACAGAATAGGGCATCAGATCCTCTGGAACTGAAGTTATGTATGGTTGTTAGCCACCATGTGGGTTCTGGGTTTCAAACCTGGGTCCTCTGTAAGAGCATCCAGTGCTCTTAACTGCTGAGCCATCTCTCCAGCCCTGACATCTATTATTATTAAGAGGTGAGTTACGCTGCCTATACCAGTCATAACAGTTTTTTCCCCCTTGGGAAAATGCATTTTTATATCCTTTTTGTCCATATATATGATGCAGGTGCTATGGTGTCTGGGAAGGGCAATTTTCTTCTGTTTGGAGTTGTCCTAAGTCAGATGATAGAAGCACTTCCATGGTGGTTTGAATGAGAATGTCTCCCAGAGACTCCAAGTATTTCAACATTTTGTCCTGTCAGCATAAAAGCAGAGCTCTGACCTTGAAGGATAAGGGTCAGTTTATTCAGAGTGACCAGAGCCTAGGGACACAGATTCAGGTCATCCCTAATTCCTTTTTCTAAAGTGGTAACAGTTTCATGAAGTTTTTCTAGTAACAGAACAAAGGAAAGTCATAAATCAAGACTTTATTTTTCAAATACATTGTTGGAAACAGTAAGTAGACAGATACAGCAAAAGAGAGATCTCAGAGAGAGCAAAGGACCCATCTCCAGGATGGGACCCACCTCCTGGATTAGAGAGTAAAGGACCCATCTCCAGGATGGATCAGAGAGCAAAGGACCTGCCTTCAGAACAGATCAGAGAGTAAAGGACCTGTTGCCAGGACAGATCAGAGAGCAAAGGACCCATCTTCAGTATGGTGGATCAGAGAGCAAAGGACTTACCTCCAGGATGGATCAGAGAGTAAAGGACCCATCTCCAGGATTGACCAGAGAGAGAGAAAAACAAAACAAAACAAAAACCCCAGAATCAACAGAGCAAATATCTACCTACCTACCTACCTGCCTATCTCTATCTATCTATCTATCTATCTATCTATCTATCTATCTATCTATCTGATAGATGGATGGATAGATAGATAGATAGATAGATAGATAGATAGATAGATAGAGGTCTGTGTCCTGGGTTACCTCTGGAGAGATCTCTTTTTGGGAGTCCTCTCTGGGACAGATAGTATTTGGTGGGGATTTCTTATTTGCTTTTCCCATGTTGTTGATTTTTTTGTGCTTTTGGCATGTGGATTTGATTCCTTTTGTTTGTGATCTGACGTGAAATTCAAAGTGTTTCTTCTTTTGAAAAAAATAAAAATTAATTAATTAAAAAAGAACTCTAAAAAAAGAGACAGAGATCTCAGCTATAGGTTTCAGTTGCTATCTGACAGGATTCTTAGCCTTTTGATTGCTAGGAAACTGGTTGTTGTTGCTAAGCTAATACACAAGATGTTAAGCTGGGAAACAGAGTGGGGCAAGGCTAAAGATGGATATCCTAGCTCTGACATGGCACTGCCTGTGAAGTCCCTACCGACCTCTCATGTTGTCCACATTTGTTCTTTTTTAAAATTTTATTTATTTTTGTATGTGTATGAATGTACTGTCTGCATGTAGATTTGTGCACCCGTGTCATGCAATGACTCGGAGGTCAGAAGAGGGTCTCAGATTCCCCTGGAACTGGAGTTCTCTTGGAATTGGAGTTACAGACAGTCCTTAGCCACCATGTGGGTGCTGGGGATCGAACCCGGGTCTTCTGCAAGAGCAGTCGGTGCTCTTAACCTCTAGGTTATCTCTCCAGGCCCTTACATTTGTTCTTTACATGTTTCTTTTCCTCCCAAGTTCCTCTCAGGAGCAGCGGTTCTCAGTAAGCAGAACAGACCCACAGGTTCAGAATACAGACATAAGGAATCAGAAAACTTCGGTAGGACTCAGGGATCTCCCACTCTATGCTCCGAACTTCCCAATATAACCCTCAGATTTCACAGAAATATTTATCTTTGTACAAAGATGACTTTTTTATTTCACTCAAGAAATGTGTGGTACACAGTGGATCATCCCCTCGGTCCTGAGCACGTTGTGGCAGGTTGTGTTCAGGGACGAGCAAGCTCTGCTGCTCCCAGGCCAACACAGAGCAGGACAAATGCATGCAGTTTAGAACCATCCTCTGCTACAGGGCTTCTCTGAGTATTTAATTTTTTATTTTATGTGTGTGAGTGGATTGCCTGCATGCATGTGACTGCACCCATATCATGTAATGCCCGTGGAGGTCAGAAGAGGGTGTTGTATCCCCTGGAAGTGGACTTATGGATAGTTGTTAGCTGCCATGTGAATGCTGGGAACCAAACCCAAGTCTTCTGCAAGAGCAGAAGGTGCTGTTAACTGAGGACTTCTCTGAATATTAAGGCACCAGTTTGCCAGTTGTGAAGCCAGGAAGCTGTAAACTCACAGAAGGCAGGAGAGGGGGGTCCCCTCTTGTTTAGGCAAACAGCTAGCTGGGTGACTTCTGGGTATATTCTTTATCTTGTTTCTGTTAAAATTTTCTCAGTTATCTCTCTGGTGGATGAACCTACATCTGAGGACACAAACACGACTTGATAGCCCTTAACATATATGACAAAATGCATAAAATGTGGTGGTGGGGGCTCTGAGGGGACACAGATGGGGCAGAGTCTAAATATGTTATTTCCTCGATGATGAAACAGGCAATTTTCCAAATTCTTGTAGAGTCTTCTTTATGCTTCGAAGGTGGTGTTGGCCTTAGGAAATGAAGAGTGTGTGTCAACACATTACTCTTTGCAGATAGGTCCCCTGAGAAGCTGCCAGGTGTCACCATCAAACTTAGACTTGGTCCTGAGTGGAGCTGTGCTTGTCCCATAAGCTGAATCAAGGCAGCAAGATTCAGGAAAGTTCCATGCTCTCTCAAGAGAGAAATGCGTTTTCCTTAAGAGGGTCTCATCAGCTGTGCTGATTTCTAAGCGAGATAGTGATTTCTCATCTGAATAACTGATATGAAAAATTTGGTTATTTTTCACTTGATTAAGAAAACAGGTGAGGAAGCTGCATTTGCCCGGGAACTGGGCATGCAGCTTGTGCCTCCTGCCCTTGCACCCTCGAGCCCAGCATGCAGAGTTCTGCTGTTTCTAGATGGAAACACTCAGGTCCCCCAGCAGGGGTCCTGCCCTCAGTCATTCCGGATGCTCTTCCTTCCAGGAAGAGGAGGAAGACAGTCATCCCTCAGGCTTCATTTTGCCTCTCCATCTTCCTCCCAGTGTGTCCTGTGTGTCCATGAGTGGACCTGTGTCACACAGACCCCGGCACTCTTTAACCTTGTGTTCAAGCTTTGGTCATCTGTGGTCCCATGTGCTTCTAAAATGGAAGGGTCAATGTGTCATAGGTTGCCAGCCTCAAAGGGTGATGGCATGGAATAGCCAAGAAGATAGGCCTGAAGGACAAAAGAAAGCCTGCGCTAGAGTTTCGTGAACTCACCCCCGCCCATCGAGCAAGGAAGGCTAGTTTCACTTCTTTTCCTCCGCGTACTAACATGATAATTCAAGAAGATAGGCCTGAAGGACAAAAGAAAGCCTGCGCTAGAGTTTCGTGAACTCACCCCCGCCCATCGAGCAAGGAAGGCTAGTTTCACTTCTTTTCCTCCATGTAAGATAAGCCTCAGGATGTTCCAGCCCACAGGACATTCCAAGTTTATCTTAATCCTGCCCTTCCCCTCCTTACTTCCTCCTCGTAAGATAAGCCTCAGGATGTTCCAGCCCACAGGACATTCCAAGCTTATCTTAAACATGTTTTGCATGTCCTGCCCTTCCCCTCCTTACTTCCTACCTTTACTAACATGATAATTAGGGACTATGCTAGGAAGGGAAGGGATTGGATCAATTAGGGACTTGTAAATTAAGCCTCCTAAAAGGACCAATTAGGAAGAGACACATACCCCAGTAGGGAAGCCTGCACGGCTTATAAGCCTCTGTAAACCTGCAATAAAGTGAGCTTGAGCTGTAACACTCTGACTTGACTCCCTGCCGTGGTTACTTTCAGTTCGGCAGCGCACTTACTCTCCCCAGCCCCACTCCGTCGCGGCCGACGGAGTGAAGATCTTCGGCGGCGAGGAAACTGGAGAGGGTGGTCTTTGCCTACCACCTCTCTACGACCCCCGCAAAAGGGGAGAAGAATTGGGCAGTTTCTTTTGGAGAATATACAGATTTGCTCTTTTAGCAGCACAGGTCTCTGGAGGAACCTCTTCTGAGTGGAAGTTGGGTTCACGTGGGATGACGGAGGGACCCCAGTCAGTCAGCCACACCCAATAGGCGTTTTGAAGTTTGTAGAACCTGGCTCTTTAGTCCTCTTGGCTCTCTGGGGAGAGGTTCTGGCATCTGCCCCCCCCCAACACCAGGCTGTGGTAGCAGCAGGAATCCTGCTGGAAGCCTCTGCCAGCTTTTCCTGGACTGGGGCCCCTGAGGCTTCAGCTTCTGGGCTGTGGCAATGTGCTCTGGGCAATGCTGGTGGGAGACTACTTTCCAGGACCTGTTGCCTTAAGTGAGCCTGGCCAGTCCGAGGAGTCATGTTCAGAGTCTTTGAATTCCTTTCCCTCACTCTTCCACCAGGTTTCTGGCCTCTCAACTTTCCTCACTCAAAGCTGTCCTGGAGAAACCAGTAGGTCACCTGAACCATCCTTGGTGGAGCAAGGTGGTGAGAAACATGTCTCCATGGAGTTCTCAGGTTTCCTGTCAGGCTTTATCTGAACGTGTGCTTCTCTCTCCTAGACTCAGTGTTCTCTGAGCTTTTATTTCTGATGTAGATCAGTAAGCCTGGCGATTCCTCCAGTAAACACACTCTCTTCTTTGGGGTTTGGTGTTATGGTTAGCTTCCTGAGTTATGAGAAGATGGCGAAGTGAGTGACAGGGTAAGAAGCCTGCTATCATCCTTCACAACACTGTGGTCTAGACAGATGGGGCTGCTCCTTCTGGCGAGGGGAACCCCAGGCACTGGTGGTTTGGGAGTTCCCAAAACTGCCTTCTTTCTGCTAATGTCCCCTTCACATGCCCACTTTCCATCTTTTTCCCAACCAGTGCTTTATTTTCATTGAAGAAATCTTCAGAGGCTGTGAATACAATGACTCCCAAGAAATCAGACTGCTTAGGCTTACCCTCTAAGAGATGTGGTAATGTGTTGACAGCAGTCACAGAACCTGTTCCTCTAAGTCCTAATGAGTTAAAATTCTCTGCTTTGAACCATCATGAGTCCTCGCATCTGTCCTAGTCATCTCTAAACACAACACCAGCAGCAGCAGCCAGCACTGAGCCTCAGCCTCAGCCTCAGCATCTGAACGCCCCATTGTCCTGAGTCGGGCCTGCCTTGAACGTCAGCTGTGCATTGCAGTGGAGTCCCCACTCTGTATCGTTCAGCGCAAGCCGAGGCTCTGAGGTCTGGGCTTCAGTTTTCTCCTGGACTGCTTACAGGTAACATTTCTGTAACAATTATAGAACCTCAAAGAGCTAGGGAGCCAGAGTGAGTCACTCTTGGGAAGAAGACTGTAAGGACACACAATTTACAATTAGTAAAGTTAACACTGTTCTGGGTCTGTACCGTACTACAGATTTTTTATTATTATTATTATTATTATTATTTCTTTTTTGAATTTATTATTTTATGTGTATGAGTGTACTGTCTGCATATAAGTAGATGCACCCGTGTTGTGCAATGCTGTGGAGGTCAGAAGAGGGTATCAGATTCCCCTGGAACTGGAGTTAAAGACAGTTCTTAGCCACCATGTGGGTGCTGGGAATCGAACCCAGGTCCTCTGTAAGAGCAGTTAGCGCTCTTAGCCTCTGAGCCATCTCTCCAGCCCCAGATATTATTATTATTATTATTATTATTATTATTTATCCTTCCTTGCAAGTTGTGGGAAAGTAATGTTCAAACAGTGCATTGGAATCCCATTTAATCTGTTTTCCAAATTCTAAATGTGGGGTTGCACTTATAATGTGGCCTACAGGTTATTTCCTGAGCCATTTCTTAATTCACCCAGATTAGGATCAATTGGAGGTTTTACAAGGAATTCATGATTTTCTACCTGATGCATACCTAAAGCTGTTTCTGTCGTCACTGAAATATGAATTCACTGACAGTAAATGTAACACTATTCTTCAGATATCTACTACACTAAAGTTTTTATTGGTTCTTGGTACCTGGGAACTTCCTGGAATCCCACCATCTCTTTGGATTTGCCTCCAAGGGTAAAAACTAGAACTTTTCCCCCATTTGCCCCTAAAGAGGAGACTTCAATCCCCCTGGTTCTCTGTTGAACTTGCAGATGGCTGTTATTTGAGGTGGGAACTGCCTGGGTCCTGTCTACAAGGGCTGTTTTGAGATTCCTCCAGGCATTCAAGGAGGGCCTCCAAGGGCAGAGTGGTGTGTGCACCTGCAGCCGTGAGCACATCATCTCTGGGCAGGAACTCTCAGATTCTTACTATTACATCTCTAGTGCACCTGTAGCCATGAGCACACCATCTCTGGGCAGGAACTCTCAGATTCTTACTGTTACATCTCTAGTGCACCTGCAGCCGTGAGCACACCATCTCTGGGCAGGAACACTCAGATTCTTACTGTTACATCTCTAGTGCACCTGCAGCCTTGAGCACACCATCTCTGGGCAGGAATGCTCAGATTCTTACTGTTACATCTCTAGTGCACCTGCAGCCTTGAGCACACCATCTCTGGGCAGGAACTCTCAGATTCTTATTATTACATCTCTAGTGCACCTGCAGCCGTGAGCACACCATCTCTGAGCAGGAACTCTCAGATTCTTACTATTACATCTCTAGTGCACCTGGGCAGCCTTGAGCACACCATCTCTGGGCAGGAACGCCCAGATTCTTACTGTTACATCTCTAGTGCACCTGTGGCCTTGAGCACACCATCTCTGGGCAGGAACTCTCAGATTCTTACTATTACATCTCTATTGCACCTGGGCAGCCTTGAGCACACCATCTCTGGGCAGGAACTCTCAGATTCTTATGACTACATCTCTAGTGCACCTGCGGCCTTGAGCACACCATCTCTGGGCAGGAACTCTCAGATTCTTACTATTACATCTCTAGTGCACCTGCAGCCTTGAGCACACCATCTCTGGGCAGGAACTCTCAGATTCTTACTATTACATCTCTAGGCTAATTGGGGCTTCTGGTGAATCTGGCTCCTTTGATTTCTTCTCCACCAGAAAGAAAAGATGGTATCCTGAGGATTTGTCAGGGGCGTGCTTGTGATCGACACCGGCACTTTTTCAAAGCCCTGAATTTTATGGGAACTGTCAGCTGCTGCCTCAGAAGGAGACTTTTCATGCTTTGTGGCACTCCGTATCATTTCTGTCAACTCCAGGACTGCGTTTATTGCAGGCTTATTAGTTCCAAGTGCCTGATTCACGGGCTGCGTTTTGAATATGATGTCTGCAAGTTTTTAACTTTTCTACTTTTATCTCCAGCTGGGAATTCCTCACAAGACAGACAGTAAAAATCAAACTGCCAGGAAGTACCTTTCCTGATGCATCTTCAGCTCTTCTGGAGCTGTGCGCAGTCAGTAGAGACAAACCAGATCATTGTTCAGGAGGCCCAGAGGAAGCCCTGGCTTCTGAGGTAGTCCACACCACAGATGGGCAGGACACCTGCATGGACTCCGGCAACTGCCTGCAATTTTATTTTTGATTAATTCATTTTGTGTGGATATATATGTAGAATATGTAGGTGTGTGTGTGTGTGTGTGTGTGTGTGTGTGTGTCCATGGTGTGTGAGTGCACTTGTGTGTGCATGTGTGCAGGAGCCAGAGGACAACTTTAGGCATCCTTCCTCATAGCTGTTGACCTTGATATTTTGAGACAGGGTTTCTCACTGGGGCCTGGGTCTCACTGATGAGGCTAGGCTGGCTGGCCAGCGAACTCCAGGAACCTTCTTGTGTCTGCTCAGAGAAGGGATTACAAGAGTGTGCCACAAAGCCTGGCTTTTTGATCCAGCTCAGGTCCTCATGCAATTGAGTTACTGCCCAGCCTGTGCCATCTGTGATTTTAGGTAAGCATGAATATAAAGCTGGGTTCATCAGTGAACCATAGGTAATGCACAAGGACAGTGCAGTGATGTTGGTCCTCCATTGGACCTGACACATGCACCTCCCTTAGTTGTGTGCAGGGCTATCCCTGAGCCCTGGGCAACTAGTCCCACCAGAAGGATTACTGCCTGGGCTATTTAGAAATCAGTATGATCATTTCGGGACTGATAGATGCAAAGAAGCAACTGATCAGGCCAGTGCCTCTACAGAACCTTACACCACCTCTTGAGGGAGGGGTGAGGAGGCCAGGGTTGCTCCCTGCCAGTGGTAGACAGGCAGGGCATTCCTTCCACAGAACTTTAGAATCTTTGTACCCTGGACTCCGCATCCTGTGGCATACTGTTCAGAGCATTGTCTCTCCTCAAAGCTGCCACTGGTGCCTTGTGCTTTGAGAAGTTCCTTGAAACTTCTTTCAGCAGAGGATGGTGAGCTGGGGCTGGCTGAGAGCGGGATCAGACCCGTCCATAGAGATCTGTCCACAGAACAGACACGAGCAGAGAGTTTGCACACTTAGGCCACTGGGTGAAACTGCTCCTTTAGCCTCTCCAGACTCCAGAGGTGTCTTGTCCAAAATATTCCCTACCTTTCAGTGTGATTTCATGGCCTCCCTTTAGCAGCTCATAGTTTTCCTCGGCTTGCTACAGAGAATGGCAAAATCCATTTGTTTTCTTTTTTTTAATGTAAAGAAATGAAACTTCTCTTCTCCAACTAGACTATGGGAACCTTGGGTTGTTCAAAATTTGGACATAGATATTTGCAAAATGCACCAATTACCTAATTGTATGACATACTGAGTAACATCAATGTTATCTGCAAACAACTGTGTCATTATATTGTGGAATCCCTTAAAAATAAACAACAACAAAAAAAAAGAAATGAAGCTTCTGTAATCTGTTATCTTCTGTTTTAGAAGCTAAATGGCAAGTGATGTTCTATAGCTGGCTGTACAGAGAATTCCTATAGGTTTTTTTTTACATAAATTTATTTTTAAGTTTTTAAACAAATCTAGATCTGTGTCCCCCCTATTCCCCCACCCCACCAGAGCTCATGCATTCTGCCAATCCTATAGTTCTTCTGACCATATTAACCAACCCATTCTTCTTTTCGTCAAAGCACAATTCAAGCATCATTAATGCTGAAGAATTTAAGTGGCTTTGCTGCCTGCTTTGGCTGCATGTGTTTCGATCTACAAAGACTTAGACTCAGGTCTTCAAGTCAAAACTTCCCTTTAAGCCTATGGAGACATTATGTGTGTTTTGTGTGATGCCACCGTAGTTACACAGTGCAAGTGTCATTCTGCATGGGTTCCGGGAAGGAGGGTTGCCACAGCAGACTTGGTTTTAGAGCATTGCTCATCCTTCACCTTGGGTCCCAGCCTTTGCTCAGCTTTGTTCACTTTGCCCCATGATGTGTCTTGCGTGTAACCTGCCTCTTTCCTGGCGGTCAGCTCTTTAAATACTCTGCCCTGTGCACTCTTCCTTTGCTTCAAGTGAGGATTTGGATGAAATGTTGTTTGAAGGTGGATGAACTGTGAAACATCCAAAAGCAGTTATAGAAATTACAGAGCAATTACAGAGAATAATTTATCAGCTTTTAATTAAAAATTATTTTATATATCTGTGTGTGCCTGAGGTGCATGTATATGCACCAATGCATGCAGGTATCGGAGGTGGCCAGAAGAGGGGGACACCTGAATTTCCCTGGAACTGAATTCTAAGTAGTAAGCCACCAGTGTGGGTACTAGCAACTGAACACAGGTCCTCTGCAAGACCCGCAAGGGCTCTTTGACCACTGAGCCATCTCTTCAGCCTGTTATCTTTTTCATTTTAAGCAACAGAATATGACTTCTTACCAAGCAGTAATGGGCATTGCTAATCTGGTATTTACTCAAGTTAAATATGACATGCTATGCATTCATTAAATTCACATTTAAAAATCAATTACAGATAAATAATCTGAGCTGACAAGATACAAATGATGGGATTATTTTTTAATAATAAATAATTGACTTTTTTAGCAAAAGAGATTAGTCTCTAACAAAGAATGGTATTCTTCTAAAATATTTTAATTATTTTAAGCAAAGTAAGTACCTGAGCCAAATAATCTGAAGATTTTTATAAGATAATTCTGCTAATTGAAAATTAATCTTTATAGTTTATCATCTTATTTGCTGAAAAAAATTCATTTGTTTAGCTTACTTCAGGGGCTGGAGAGACGGCTCAGTAGTTAAGAGCGCTGGCTGCTTGTTCAGAGGACCTGGGTTTGATTCTCAGCATTCACATGCTGGCTAACAATCATGCATAACTCCAGTTCCATGGGAATCTGAAGGCCTTTTCTGGCCTCCTCGAGCATTGCAGGACACAGATACATTTATCCACATGCAGACAATACATTCATGCACATAAAATAAAAATAATAAATAAAATATAAAAAACCCATTTCAGTCATCAGACTTTACACAGTGGAGACGTCTGCCCTGCATCCGGTTCAGGAAGTTGTGAGGCTGGGCGGATCTAGCTCTGCGGAGCTTGGCTCTTCCTTCACCCGCTGTCTTGCTCTTTTATTGGCTCTGCAATACTCGTAGCGTCTTCCTATTTGCTACAGTTTAAGTGGGTACTGTCCCCATCAGGCTCCTGTGTCTGAACACTTGCTTCCCAGATGGTGGCTGGAAAGTTACAGGATCTGTGGCAGGTGCCATGGTTGGCAGACCTGTGAAGGTGATAACCCAGGCCTGGTTCCGGCTTGAGCCCGCTTCCCATCGCTGATGCAGTGAGACAGCTGCCTCGCACTCCCTCTGCTGTAGACAAGCCATCCCACCACCAGGCTTTTCCCAGCATGTCTTTCTTGCCACAATGGAACCAAGGAGAATCCTTCCTCCCATAAATTGCTTCTGTCCTATGTAGTCACAAGTAAGAAAGTGAGAGTGTGATTTCTGTTACTGTGCCAAAACACCCAAGAACAGCAGCTCTAAGGGAGAAAGGGTTTATGTGACTCACAGTTCAGATTTCGGTCCATCCCTTATGGGAAGTCAAGGCAGGAAGGTAAAACAGCTGGTCACATTGCATGCACAGTTGAGAGCAGAGAGAAGCTAATACACTCCAAGCCCAGTGCTTACTAGCTTTCTGTGCCATTAAACAATTTGGGGCCCCACATCAGATCATGGTGTCACCCACTTTCTTGACATCAATTAATGCAGTCAAGACAATCCCCACAGACATGCCTGCAGGCCAACCCGATCTACACAGTCCCTCACTGAGATTCTTTCCCTGAGTGATGCTAGCTTGTGTCAGGTTGACAATTAAAGCTAACTGTCACAGTAACCAATACATTTTCTCTGGAAACTAGGCCTATTGAATTTGATCAGTGTATAATTTGTGCCTTATTTTGGAAGTATTCAAGATAAGTTAAAGCTTAAAGAAATTAATCAATGCAGGCTTGTTGCTAAGCGGATCAGTTCAGCTGCATATGGCTTCTCGAATATCCTTAAGGACAGTGAAAACATACGGTTCCTGCCAGGGAACAAAGCTTGATTTGGTTTCACTTGGAGCAAAACAGAACCTTAGAGCAGAGTGGGCACATGTTGGGATTCAGACCTTTGTGGACTGAATGAAGGCATTTATCGACGTTTCCCGTTATGCCCGGGGTTTGGTATTTTTGTTAACTAATCACTTTGTTTGAAGTGTACTGCAATGACACTTCAGCTTTTGGCAGGCTGGGATGCCTTTGTGAATTTCTTGTTTTCCAGAAATGAAAATGCCGTCATTAGTTTTAATTCTCTGCTCTTGCACAATGCACCTTCCACAGGCTGCAAAGCCCTTTCAACTCTCTTCTCTTTATGGCAATCTCATATGTTAGGAAAAAGTGCATTGTTACTACTCTGTGTGAGGCTACACCAATATTACAATTACCTGAACGAAAAAGCCGGACTCTTAATTTTTTGTTTTGTTTTGTTTTGAGACAGGGTCTCCTTGTAGCCCCAGCTGGTCTGGAACTTGCCCTATAGACCAGGCTGGCCTTGAACTCACAGAGATCCACCTGCCTCTAAATTTAGTTTTTAAGAGTGAGCCTGACCTCGGAGGTTACACGATCCCCCAGATATTTCTTGGTACTGTGCTTCTGAGCCAGGCATCACTCACAGGTTTATTCAAATTGGTTTCTCCAGCTTTCTGGGGAAATACAGGCTTGGCTCCACCCTTATCTCACCAGACCATCCTGCCTTTTCATCCCTAGTTCTAGAATGTCATTCACCCAAGGTCAGCAGTCCTTCCCAGTCTTTACTGTGTGCAATGAAGATGGGCGCACTGTCTTTCAGTACTTTTGTATGTTCATTCTCAAGACAACCTTCACAAGACAAGGTTCATTGCGTTTGCCAAGGTTAATTAAAAGTCATTAGTTCAGATTCTGTTCATTTTATAGGCCATCCTTACAAACAAGTTTTTCCTTCTACTAGGTTTCGACATAGTCTTAGTCTTGGGGTAGAATAATCATGACCCAGGCAAGGATCTTGTCACACAGGTGACTCGGTACCCACTGCACCCCCTTCTGGACCTCTGCTTCCTATTTTTGTTTTTTACCTTGAATGTGGGTAGCTTATACACCCGAGATGAGCTTTGAGTCCTCAGCACGTAGAGACCCAAGGCTCACCATCGGATGTCTGTGGATGTGGATGGGGAGATGGCTAAACAGATAAAAAGCTTTCCATGTTTACATGAGTACCAGAATCAGACCCCTGGAATGCACTTAAAGTTTGGGTGGGCATGGCCATC
Organism: Rhizomys pruinosus; assembly: GCA_009823505.1. Taxonomy (NCBI): domain Eukaryota; kingdom Metazoa; phylum Chordata; class Mammalia; order Rodentia; family Spalacidae; genus Rhizomys; species Rhizomys pruinosus. The sequence goes on along the minus strand of VZQC01005507.1, from coordinate 472,287 downwards.
CAGGTGTAGTACCAGCGTTTGGAGGGCAGAGATAGGGCATCTCTCAAGCAAGCTGGCTAGCTAGATGAGCCATATCGGTGAGCTCTGGGCTGAATTGAGAGACCTGGCCTCAATAAATAAGGGATAAATGATCAAGGAAGACTGTGGTATCAGACTTGGGATTCTCTACACAGTAGCACATGCATACTTCCACATACATGTGAAACCCATACATGTAGTACTGAGCAGTTCCTCTGTTAGGTTAGCCTTCATCTGCCCTGAGAGGCCTGGGGTAGGGCAGCAGAGAGCTCGGGAAGTCCCCACAGGGGCTTCTCGCTGACATGGAGGGGACCTCTGTCTCCAGTGTCTGCAGGTGCTCCACAAAGAGCAAAGCTTCCACGAGTTCCTAACTAAAGATGTCTTCTCAACAAAGATGAAGCTTAGAGAGAAGAAGCCTGCCTGCAGAGATCAGAGAGAGGCCAGACCTCTGCCTTCCAAGCTCTCCTGGCGTCCACCCCACAAACCCACTTCTCACAGCTCAGCTGTCAGCCCGTCTTGTCAGAGCTTATGGTTCTGAGACATTTGAACATCCATTCGAAAGCTTGGAGGTGATGCTTTGGGCTGAAATCATCCTCCGGGGGAGCTCAGGGAGAACAGACTTTTCAGGGGTCATCCAGTGAGGAGATTCCAGAGGACAGATGTCTAACATGGCTCCCCAGAGATAAGAGGAAGGGTTATCGGGAGGGAATGAGCTGGCACTTGCAAGTTGAGCCATGGAGTAATGCGAGATGTGAAGGGCCACAGGAGAAGCATTAGAGGGGAGGGAGGGCGAGGCACTGTTTGGGTTAGCCTACAGCAGTGTTGGCCATGGCTGACCACAATCTCCTCTCCACAGGGGCAAGTTTAGAGGAAAGAAGAGACTATGAAGGAGAGACTCCCAAGGAAAGATGGGAATCAAACCAGAAATCTAAAAGGAGGCTGCCAGATAAAGCTCAGAGGGAGGGGTTTCCTCAGACTAGAGAGATATCTGCCTTCTATCAGTGTTTGGGTTAGACATGTGGGAATCATGGGCCGAGGATCATCTGTAACTATGTGCGTGTATGCTTGTGTATGTGTGTGTGTGTGTGTGTGTGTGTTGCACACTTGAACCTTTTGTGCCTGCACTGTTTACAACCCCATTTAATTTTTCCTTAACATTTAGCCTTGACATTGACTTTTTAATTAATTGAAAATTTGCAGAGGATATAACCATTTATTAATTAACAGGGTGCTAAGGCGAAGGCCAGTGTATGTGCATTTGAATATACAGCCTGGTGGACCCTGGGTGGTGACAGAGGCTTAGGACCACATGAACTTGGAGGATGGAAAGTAGCAATGGCTCTGGGATGTGGGTATCAGGGCAGAGGAGCAGTGCAGAAGGGCGATGGGGTCACGGTGGGGTGTCTCTGCATGTGGTTGACTCCCATGAGCCCCTATCCCAGGGTTGGCAAGATAAGCAGTGGGACTTCCTAGCCCCTCAACATAGCATCCATTGGAGGTAACCTATGGACTTCCCCTGGAACCTTCCAGAGAAGTTTCCCTGAGTACCAGCTAGTTATTAAGAATTCCCCGCCTTGGGGCTGGAGAGATGGCTTAGCAGTTAAGAGTACCAACTGCTCTTCCAGAAGACCCGAGTTCCATTCCCAGCACCCACATGGTGGCTAAGAACTGCCTTTAAGCCAGGCGTGGTGGCGCATGCCTTTAATCCTAGCACTCGGGAGGCAAGAGGCAGCTAGATCTTTGTGAATTCCAGGCCAGCCTGGTATACAGAGTGAATTCCAGGCCAGCTGGGGCCATAGGGAGAACCTGTCTCAAAAAGACAAAAATAAATAAATAAATAAATAAATAAATAAATAAATAAATAAAATTCCCATCCTTGACTGTGGGTAAGTGACTGCATGGAATCTGGTTTTTACATAACTTAATTAGGTATGATGCATCCTTTAATTCTGTTTTCTTGAACAGAGAACTTGGGGTGGCAGGTGCTGAGGAACTTTGGAGTTAAGCCATGATCAGGGTGAAGATATCCCACCCCTCCAGGCTCCTCTACACCCCATGCTGTTTTTGAGTAGCTTTGTTATCTTTTCCGCCAAACAGCTTTGCTGTTCAGACACAAATGTCTTCTATTGTGCAGAATGATATTCTGAAATGCTACTTAGAAACCAGTTTCACTTTTCATATGCAACACTGGCAGTCTGTTGCATTGGCTGCAGGAAGGCCAGGGGACTGTGCAGCTGATCCAGGCTTGGTGACTCTGTTCCCCTGGCAGGGTGCTGGGTACTGCCTGCTGCTTGTGGGGAAGGGTAGAAGGAGCAGCTTCTAAGGACTCTAAAGGACATAGTGACTTAGTTGACAGAGACACCAAGAATGGCCAGTTCATGCCCATCTGAATGGCACAGCTCCAGCTTTCTGGTCTTATGGTTATGGCTGGCCTAGTCAAGAACCTTTGCAGGAGTTTCCTCCCTCCTGCCTGGACAGGCTCCAGACCCAGGGCATGCTGGGACACCTGTCCTCGTGGAGCCATTTCTGCACTGTTCTGGCTCTTCACGTGCCTGTGGAGGAATAAATACAAATTCAGATGAGCACTTTCCATGCGGTGTGGTGGCCATCTTTAGGAGGACACACAGAATGAGACATTAAGCAGGTTTCTGTCCTGTACAGCCTCCTGGGGTCACTGACATGCTCAAGTGCTGTGGGACCTTCCGAGTGTGCTGTGCATTTTGAAGAGAACCCCACTCTAGAATGCCTTTTGTTTCTATTCACAACCTGGGCCTAGTGTGGCGTGCATAGCCTGCCTGCTTGTATAGCAAGACTTCAGCCCCTGGCAGGGCAACCAGCTGTTCCCGCATGCGTGGATTCCACTTGGTCCCAGCTCTTCCAGTGAGCATCTTCATGATGCTCCATTGGCCTGATGGCTAATGGAATGCCCATAGTGACAAAGCTCATGCTTACATGCCTCACACTCTTCCTCCCTCTTCCCCTTAGTCCCTGTGAGGTGTATTCTATCATGATCCACATTCTACAGTATTGTTGGAAACCTTCCCATTAAATTGGACATATTTTCTGTCCCCTCTTTCACAAAGCTGGACACATGTACCAGGAGAAAGACTGATCACCATTGCTCAAATGCTGGTGTCTGGGACAACCATCAACTCCTACCACTGGGCTGTGTGTCTTCTTGGGGCCTGGTGGTTTCCAGGACTCACTGCAGGAAAAGTCCCCACCTCCAGGTGTCCCACCCCACATGTAGGTGGTCCCATAAATATCATCGTGGCTATTCTCTCACCTTTGTTTGCTCTGTGCTCAGCAGGCAGTGGACACTGTGTGAGTTGATTAATGCTTCCCTTGTAAGAGGAGTGAGCTGAAAGCCAGGACTGACCAGGAGATTGCTGTGCTAGAAGATTCTAGAAGTCTAGACATCTTCTAGCTGCATCCAGCTGCATTTAGGTCAGGGTCCCTGGGGCACAGGCAGCTTCTGTGGAGAAGATGCCCCCTCTGGCCTCCTATGGAAGTTCTTTTCTGGCTGACGGGACTGGGCTCAGGCCTCCTTGTCATTCCACAGAAAACAAACAGGCATACTCACAGCACCACACCTACTTAGAGGCGATCTGAGTATCCTCAATTTTGAGCAATTTGAAAAGGGGGATTTTCATATAAATATTTGACATTTTCCAAAATTTCCTTGTGCCCTGGTTAAGACACAGTTCTTGTGGACAGCTCACCTGAGATCCTGCTCACTCTGGTCAAGGTCTGTCAGAACTGGGATGTGCACACATGTGCTGCTCAGAGCTTGCAGAACTTGTTTTCATGCCTGCTTTCACAGTCTCTAAGTGAGGAAAAGGTGAAGCTGCTGTGAGCAAAAACTAATAGCAAACAAAATCAAAACCAAACTCAAACCCCTTGGCTTTTTGTCAGCTGCTGTTCTAATTTCTCTTCAATTACTGTGACAAAACACTTTGATCAACACCAACTTGGGGAGGAAAGGGTTTATTCAGCTCAGATCCCCTGGGTCATAGTTCATCACTCAGGGAGCCCAAGGTAGGAACTCAGGGCAGGAACCTGGAGGCAGGAGCCGAAGCACAGGCCATGGAGGACTGCTGCCTACTGGCTTGCTCTCCTGGCCCATGCCCAGCCTGCCTTCTTATACTGTACATAACAGCCTGCCCGTGGGTGGCACTGCCCACAGAGGGCTGGGCCCTCCCACATTCCTCAACAATCAAGACAATACTCCACAGATGTGGCCACAGGCCAGTCCAATGGAGCCAATTCCCCAGTTGAGGCTCCCTCAACCCAGGTGTGTCAAGTTGACACTAAAGCTATCCAACACAGCTGCTTTCTCCAACTTTTGCATGTGAAAATGTCTGCTGTGTTGGGGCTGGAGAGATAGCCTAGCGGTTAAGAGCATCGACTGCTCTTGCAGAGGACCGGGGCTCGATTCCCAGCACCCACATGGTGGCTGAGAACCATCTTTAACTCCAGTTCCAGGGGAATCTGACACCCCTCTTCTGACCTCCGTGGCATTGCATGACACGGGTGCACAAACCTACATGCAGATTAGGTACACCTCATACACACACACACACAAAACAATCTATAGTATATATGAATATATATATAATAGTATAATATATATATATATATATATATAAAAGAAAATGTCTGCTGTGCTAAACAATCACTTCAAGCCACTGCCAGGGTCCTCAGGGAAGAACTCGCCTGGAAACCAAGAATACAGCCCCTCTACCGCTGCATCTGGACGGGATCACTTCAGACACAGGGTCTCTGGCCCAGGATATCCCAGAACTGTTCCCACCCAGGGATAAGGAGGTATTGGGTTGAAAGAATAACCCTAAGATAGCAGTCTGGAAGCCCCTTGGATGGCCCTGTGCAGTGCCTGCAGGCTGTGGCCATCTGCTGCCCTGTTCCGCCCGGGGCCTAGGGTTCAGCTGCCAGAGCTGAAGCTATGGACTGGGTCCTGCAGACACACTGTGGTCGATGTTTTGGTTCTTTGCTTATTTTTGCATCTTTTACTAGAGAATCCAAATGAAATAAGGGCACTAAAAACAAACAACTTGTATGAAAGTGTTTCTATAAATAATTTGAAAACTAGATAAAATTTTAGGTGTAGCTCATATTCTTCCTGCCTTAGTGTTCACAGATAAACCTTTACAGCCTATGTAGCCTGCTCGGCTCCATCTAAATCTGTTTAATTCCAGAAGGGATATGTGCACACTCAGTCTCAAAAAACTATAGGTAAGCCAAGAGGAGCATTGCTGTTGATATTTGGCATGTGCTAACTGAGCTTTAAACAAGAGATAGGAAAGCATATTTAAACTTAATGTGCATGGCCGTCCTCATATCCCTCAAGATAAAAACAAAGCTGCTACCTCAAAGAGTAAGAGATAGTTTGTTCTTGAGCCAAATATCAGTGATCCTGGGTGGGAACATGGACTCAGGTTATCTTGATGTGTTACCACAGTGGATGTGGTCACATGAGATTTTATTAGTTATAGAGAAAGTCACGAATCAAGGTATTTACCAGACACACTGGTGGGGGCCACAGGGAAGTGGGTTACAGCAAAGTGGGGGGGCGTTCTCTTGTGGACTTCTTAGCTTTTGGATTGGTGGAAGCTGGTGGTCTGCTAAGAATACATTTTAAATGTCTTGAAAATCACAAGGATGCTAGATCAGACACAGGTGTAGGAAATGGACGGCTTTCAAAGGGACTAAAAACTCCAAAACAATTTGGCTCTGATCTCCGACATTTTAGGATTTTAAGCACAATCAGGAAGTTGGGTCATTTGAGCTTGCAGTGTCTTCAGCACAGGTGCAGCCCTTGTTTTGCTGGGAACTTCTGTTTATACATGAGTAACTATACCTACATTTATATAGCTCTCTTTTTTTGAGATAGGGTCTTCCTGTAGCCTCAGCTGGTCTGGAACTCACTATGTAGACCAGGATGGCCTCAATCTCAGAGAGATCCACTTGCCCCTGCCTCCCAAGTGCTGGAATTAAAGTGTGCACCACCTCACCTGCATATATGTGGCTATTAACCAACACAACAAAGATGTATTCAATAAGCCAGTTATTTGAAAGTTTTTACATTTTATTATCAGTCTTCTAGTTTGGTTTTTCTTTTCTGTGATAAACACAATGGCCAAAAGAAACTTGGGGAGGAAAGGGTTTATTTCATCTTACAGGTTCCATCACTGAGGGAAACCAAGACAGGAACCCAAGGCAGGTGATCGAACCAGAGACTACAGAGGATGGCTACTTACTGACTAGCTCTTAGGTCACATTCATCTACCACCCAAGGTGTCCTGGTCCTTCAACATCAGTTAACAATCAAGAAAATTCCTCACAGACAAGGCCTTAGGCCAAGCTGATGGAGGAAATTCCCAGTTGAGCTTCTTCCTTTCCAGGTGTGTCAAGTTAACAACCAAGATTAGCCATAGCAATCTCTCTCTGTGCCTCTCTCTCTGGGTCTCTCTCTCTCTCTCTCTGTCTCTCTGTCTCTTTCTCTGTCTGTCTGTCTGTCTGTCTCTCTCTGTGCGCATGCGCAGTCATTTCATGTTATGCCTGTGGAGGTCGGAGGACAACTGTCTCTCTTTCTACCATGGGGTTCCAACTCAGAAGCCTTGGTGGAGAGCACAGTTTTGCAGCTGGGCCATCTCTCCCGTGCTGATGACCCACTTATTCTGGCATTTAGAAACTCTCTATCTTTCTACAATTAAAAAATATTGTCTAAATATGTGACCAAGTACAACCTCTTACTTGATGTACTTTTAATACATTTCCATTCTAATTTTCATTTGCTGGTGGTATCTAGGAAATCAGGTGCTTTGTAGTCTTTTTGTGTTTTGGTAGAACTTACAAGTAGACACACATTGACATTTATTAGCTATTTTTTTTTTTTTTGTCTTTTTGAGACAACATTTCCCTGTAGCCCCAGCTGGCTTAGAACTTGCTACGTAGACCAGGCTGGCCTTGAACTCACAGAAATTCTCCTGCCTCTGCCTCCCAAGTGCTGGGATTATACCTGGTGATCTTTACTTTTTTATCTCTTATTTTTTGCATGCACGTACAGGCGTTTTCATGTGTGTGTTCAGGGAACACCATCTTGCCTCCTGAGCACTGTGATTATAGGTGGAGTGCGATGTTGCCTGGCTTTTACGTGTGTTCTCCTGGCTATGTGACAAGTACCATACACCGAGCCATCTCCCCAGCCCAGCATTGCTCTTTAGATAACACAGTTTTTTCTCAGTTGACTTCTTCTCTTTCCTTAGACTGAATGGAATGCTCAGGGATTTTTGGATATTAGTGATAGTAGCCTTCATGCAAGGTTCCATATTTTAATTATCTTTAATGTGTAGAATAATCTATGAAGCCAATAGTTTATTGAGAACTTTAGAGATTAAGCTGTGAGCACCATAATCACCAGATGCTTTTGTGGAACTTGGAGAGAATATTGTTTTTAACTTACTGATCCTACGAATTATATTTATGCTTTTCCCAGTGTGCCAGTTTTGTAGCTTTTTAATGGATTGTACTTACGCATGATGTTAGTGTGTGCATCCACACTATGTAGGCAAAGGGCACAGGTGCTGTTTGCTCCCAGGGCCCAGGGCCCTTCTCAGCACCTTTTGACCCCCCTCCCTCTTGTGGAGATGGCTTCTTTATAGCATTGGTGAATGGGTTTCACGTCCCAGAAAAACTAACCTTTTCATAGAAACTTTCAAGCTTATAAATATCTACATATTTTTATTTGTGACTGGGACCACACAGTCTTTTAATATCCCTTATATTTTTCTCTCACTTCTATTATTTTCAGAAGCTTTATTTGTTTAAGTCCAGTGTTCTTCATAAATAGTTGTGCTTTAACTGCCTTTGTCATTTTAGTTGAATGTATTTTGTTCCTCTTTTTAGATTTCTGAACTAATCTGTTTTACTTGTATTTTAAAGTTGCAGAATCACCCAAAACTAGTTTTTCTCTGAATTCAATGTTAACTAGTTGTGACACTGAGTTTCGAGACTGTGCTTTGCATGTTTTTGGTCAACAATCCAATTTCAAGTGTTTATATCTTTGGCATAAGAGGCATGTTTTTAGAAGCACGTTTTCCTTAATATTAAGCAAGAAATACATGTTGTATCATGTGATATAGTGCTTCATAGGATAAATAAATAGCTAAAAACAAGCATGGGCGGGCCCCAAGATGGGCAGAGCCTGGGACAAGCAGTGATTTGGGTGGGTAGGCCTGGGGTGGGTACCCCTGGCCTGGGTGTCCTAGGACAGGCAGAGCTGACAGGCCCTGGGCTGGTTGGCCCCATGATGGGCAAGGCTATTTACAGAGGGGTCCAAGGAGGGACTTGCTGAAGAAGCAACATTATCACAAAGACCTGAACAGAAAGAGCAGCCATGCTCCCTGCAGAGCGAAGGTCAGTGCCTAGTGGGTGCTGCAGAGAAGCAGGCATCTGATTACTTGATACCCAGTATTTGTGAAGCTCTTATGGTGAGGAAGCTGTCCTCCCTGTGCCATGCATACCTGCTAATGATTCTCACTTCAGTCCTGAGAAACAAGTGGTACCATCATTGCAGTAAAGCACAGGGCTGACTTGACTGGCTCAGACACTGGCAGGTGCTCAAGGAGTCAGGCAGCCACCCTAGCTTGTGCTTCCCTGCTCAACATTCGCTCTTCACAGTGTGCTTGTCCTTGGGTCTGGAGGAGCTTGGAGAAGGTGACCTCCTTCTCTGGCCTCTTTCCTCTCTCACGTGGAGAAGAGATGATAGAGAGAGGCCCTGGGGCTGTCCACTCTCCCTGCCGACTCAGCAGGACCAAGATGTTCCGGGTTTCTTGAGCTGACCCTTCTGACACTTGAGGCTGTTGGACCTAACCTCTCTGGCACAGCCATGACAGTGGCCCAGCCCCAGCTCCATACTCTCCCCACAGTATTTGCTGCTCATAGCCCACATGCTGGGGTGTCTGCAAATGGAGTGACAGAGCTCACAGAGGGGCCCAGCCCCAGCTCCATACTCTCCCCACAGTATTTACTGCTCATAGTCCATATTCTGGGGTGTCTGCAAATGGAGTGACAGAGCTCACAGAGGGGCACAGCTTCTCCAGGTTTGCATGGAAAGGACTGGGGGTCAGGAAGATGCAGGGAGCGTCTGCCCAGGTTCTCGGGGACCCATCTGCTCATGGCCCACACTCCACATACCTCCTTGGAGGCCGTGCCCATCCTGTCTCCTCAGGGTCCAAACCTGATTTCATTTGTTTCCTAGAAACAAGTGGCAGGCTAGGCAGGGCTTCCACCCTTACAATGCAAGTGAGGAAACTGGTCCTTCCAGAGGTCATGGGACCTGAGAGAACGACACTTCACTGGGGAACTGGGTCACCCAGAACTGATCCTCAGACATTCCCAGATTGAGCCCCATAGCTCACGCATCACAGCTCCAGGCCACAGGGCTCCCCTGACTGGCTCTGCCCCTCCCTGCCTGGGTGGATTCCATGCTGGACCTGCGCCTCCCTATTTGGATGTGTGTGTGGGGCTCCCCTGGTCCTCACTTCTTCATCTGAGTGTGGTCGCTCCTGGCTCTGTCCATTTCTGCCTATGGTCACGAAAGTCCCTGCTGCGTAACACCCAGGGCCTCATTAGCCAGACTGCTCAAAAGGAAGAGAGGGTTACACTGTGGACTTGCCCAGATGAAGGCAAGGACAGAGAGCAGCTCACCCCAGCAGGGCCTGCATCTGCGCCTCAGGCTATGTTGTGACTGTGTTCTCAGTTGTCAAAGGATCAGTTTAGAAGCTAAGATTAGATAATAAGTGCTGTGGGTGCCAGACTGAGAAAAACACTGTCCAACAGAATTCGACTTATTACCTCAAATGAACACATCACTGTGAGCACATGTACCCGTCGTATCGCCCCCATATTAGTAAACTCTTTATTAGATTATTTAAAAGACAACAGTATTTGTCATTAGCCTCGCTGTGAATCACTTGAATAATGCATGGGTCTCCTGAGCAAAACCCAACCTTAAAACGCATGGTGATGTATTTTTGTAATAAAAATATCAAGTTCATTTAAACAATTACTTTTTAAAGCACTGTCTCTCTCCCAGTGGGTTTCCATTGATTGGATTATGGAAAGGCTATGACTGTCCTGATTACTTCAATGAATTCTGAATATGGGCAGATGAAATGATCACTCCATCAGCACTATGGTCAGCTCCAAACCTGCAGCCCCCGCTGACCTAAACCACTAACAAATCTGAAAAGCTGAAAAAGGAAAATTACAGTTGGGGCGAAGTGCAGCAAAAGCTGTATTTAGATTTAAATTGGTGAACATTGTTCTCAGGCCGCGAGTGGCTTTTGGAGCATGCTGAGTGGTTCTAATCACGTAGCCAGGCTCTGACCCGAGAGCTGAATTCCTACCACAGTCTCTAGGGATAAGCTGAGGAGGCGAGCCTGGGGAGGGTGACACGTTGCTGACATGGATGTTGGGCTGGGCCATGGATAGTCTGCTGGACATGTTTCCTCAGTCCTGTCCCAGATAATTTTTTTTTCTAAACAAATCGCATTCACTTAGAGCTGGTAGGTACTGCGGCCACAGGCATTTGCAGACAAGAGAAGTCAGATGTGCAGACTTGAGTGCACTCAGCAGAGCCCAGGCTTCCTAGTGCCCATCTCTACCCTGCTACATGTGGACTCAGAGAGCCCCAGCTACTGTGCTGTTTCAGGTTCCAATCAGGGTAGAATGACACCCCTCGTGGCACACGTGTCCTGGAGATGGAAAGGGGGGGGTTCTCTGATGCTCCTGTATAGTTCTATTCTATGGAAACAGATCACAATGGGAGGAAGAAGGAGGTAGCCTCTGGGTGATAGGATGTCCACAAGCTGAAGTGACATCACAAGTGTACTGATGGTCATAGTCCAGATACCAATTATCTCCTGGACATGAACCTCAGGCCATTCCAAGCATAGGATAAATAAAAATAAACAAGGCCATTTTATGACATTGTTTAGGTATATACAAAGCAAAGGTCATCATGTTCCTGAAAGATGTCCAGTACCACAGTGGCTTCTGACACATCGAACAAACCTCTGCTTCTCAGACCCTCCCTAAAGCCCCAATACTAAAATAACATTGTCCCCAGAGCTGCCCCAAGGCTGCCCACTGTACTGCAAGGAGCCATAAACCCCACTTGCTTAACCATGAGTGTGTTCCCAGGGGTCTGGCCTGTGGACCAACACGTCTCACTGATCTTTCAGTTTCTCAAAGGCAGTTGCTGTGAGCCACCCGGCCAGGAAGGCAGATGAAGTCCACAGATTTCCGTGTGAACTTGAGCTCTCATGAACCTCCAGCTGCTTTATCTTTCAGGGCACATTGGACCACAATCCCCCCAGGGCCTTGGAGGTAATACTGTGTGCAGACCATGAGGGAAGACCATGAAAGATGGGGGGGGGTGTTTAGAGAATATCCTAGATGGCAGGTAAGAGCTGGGCAGAGCTGATCTGGGAGACCAGAGACACAGGAGGGTCACTCAGGACCCCATGGGGCCACGTGGGAAGAGAAGCATGGTCAGAGATACCAACTGGGAGATCACTGTCACGGCTCTAACCCGGGAGGGGGCGGGACCAGGCGTATCACTGGGAAAGGGTAGGAGTGGTGGGGTCCCCAGGAGCCCAAGGTGGGTGAATCTGTTCGGAGTATTTTGAGTCTGAGATGCAAATAGCTGTAAGATAAGAGACCTTGGGCAATTGGTCTGGAATGACAGAGAGCATTCCAGAGGGAAGTCCAACTCAGGGGTGGCGGTGGTGGCAAAAGCAAGACCACCACAACAGTCAGTTCATCATCCAATCAGGGACAAGCAGAGGTCAGGAAGCGGTACCCTGCAGAGGTGAGCATCATGACTTCCATCCACAGACAAGAAGAGATAGGTAGTTATGAATTAGGCAGATAGTCAGGGGAGGAGACCCCAGACTAGATTTGCCAGTTCACTTACTCTCCCTTGTAAACAGGATGGCTTACTTCTGGGTCCTTGTTCAAACTGGCACTTCAGGTGGGCCTCCGGGCCTCCCCCGCCCCCGAAGGCATGCTCTGTCTGGCAGGAATTTCAAAGTTCCTGTCCTTGCTCTACCCAATCATGTTCCTGCTTTCATATGAATGAACCAGCCAACAACATACATCCTACCCTGTCCAATCCAATCCTAGTCCTTCCTCTACTCTTCCTTCCTCTACTCTTACCTATAAAGCATAAAAGTCCAGGCTCTCCAAGGGGAAAGACAGTGCTCCAGCCCTGGACCTCTGGACCCGGCTCCCATGGGGGAGTCTGGACCTCCGGACCCGGCTCCCATGGGGGAGTCTGGACCTCCGGACCCCGCTCCCATGGGGGAGTCTGGACCTCCGGACCCCGCTCCCATGGGGGAGTCTGGACCTCCGGACCCCGCTCCCATGGGGGAGTCTGGACCTCTGGACCCGGCTCCCATGGGGGAGTCTGGACCTCTGGACCCCGCTCCCATGGGGGAGTCTGGACCTCTGGACCCCGCTCCCATGGGGGAGTCTGGATCTCTGGACCCCGCTCCCATGGGGGAGTCTGGACCTCTGGACCCTGCTCCCATGGGGGAGTCTGGACCTCTGGACCCCGCTCCCATGGGGGAGTCTGGATCTCTGGACCCCGCTCCCATGGGGGAGTCTGGACCTCTGGACCCTGCTCCCATGGGGGAGTCTGGACCTCTGGACCCGTTTCTAATGTGGGGTCTGTTTCTCCTGTGTGGTGTATCGCTTATGCTTTCATGGACCTTGGCTGTTGCTGCGACTGCAAACTTCTTCTGTAACTTTTCCTGGTGAGGAAAGGACCCGAGAACAGATCCTAGGTGGCGTCACATCCTCTGTGTCTGAGGCTACAGAACTGGCCAAGGGCTCCATAGCACAGTCCTGGAGTGGGTGCTCAGTGATTCCCTGTGTTTAAGAGCTGGGGCTGTGAGGGATACATGCTTGGGGCAGCTCTAGGAACATAAATAGCCATTGTCAGAGAGAGTAGTCATTGCATCTGTCACCGGTGTGAGAAAAGCCAGGTGGGACTCAGGTATTGCTTTCCTGGGTGGGAAGAACAAACCTGGCCAGCACTGAAGCCTGCTCACTGGGGACCCTGATGTTTGGGAAAGTGTCCCTATTTGGCCATCAGTGGGTCAGGTGGGACTAAGGGCTGGGTGACATCATGGACATTCCCAAGTCACTGGGTCAACGAGAGAATTCCTCAGTTCAGGATATGTGTTGCTTTGTGAGTGGCTTGCAGGCTGTACCTGGCCTGAGTCAGGTGGTGTGGATTTGTCTGTATTGCATGTGGTTTCGCAGAGGCTTGCTTCCTCATGTTGTTGGAATTGGGTTCTTTGGAGCAATTTTACTCGCTGATCTCAGCACAGGGCCCAGAGGGTCTTCTCATTGCCCATGTGGGCACCTGCTGCTTTCCCTAAGGATTGTCAAACAATGAGACTGACTTCCAAGTGAGGGCACCACTGGAGGGTACCGATCGAGGATAGTTCTCAATGCATGGTACAGTGCCCATATCATGGAGAGTCTAGTACAGGCAGATGGCTGGTCAAGTGGTACACTGGGCACTGTGGACTCTCCCCCTGAGCTTGGGGCCTGCCACAGGGATATTAAGGTCAAAGAGAGCCATCTCCAGTCCCAGAGCAAGACCATGGGCCCAGCGGGTCTAGACTGACTCCTTAGCTCCAGTGAGGGTAGCAACATACAATAGGAAAAATGAGGTGGGATCAGGGTTGGGGGCACAAATGCTCCTCAGCATCGTGATGTGAGGGGTCAGCAGGATCCTGCGACAGCATCAGCACTGATCAGGGGTCTCTTCTCTCCCCTTTCCTCTCAGCTGGTCCCTGTCATGACCTGGCTCCTTTACTGGTTGCTTTACTCCTTGCTCTGGTTTGGGCTTGAGATGTGTGAAAGGGCCTATGGTATGCAGATGCCAGGTGGTAGTGGCTCCTCCCCAGAGGTCAGCCTCTGGGTCCAGGGAAGATGGAGAGGCAGCTAGACAAAGTCTACCACCCCAGGGGATGCATGCTCCTTAGGGATATCTACAAGAGAGGACTAAGCCGCTTCAATTTAGCAAATACCACAAGAGTATTCCCATGGATGCTCCGGCCATCTGTGTTCATGCCTCCCAGAGACGACATGTGGGGAGACAGCCCAGGCTTCCTACCAAGCTGTCCTGCCTCCCCAGGCCTCCTACAGACTTGCCCAGGCTCTCGAAGACAGCTTCTCTTATGTCACTGCCAAAGGAATTTTGAGTTAAAAAAAATTTCACTGATTATGAGATGTCTCCCCTCCCCTGTCTTGAGTTCTTTTACAATATGTGACATCTTCTGTTCCATGCTTGCCAAATGACTGTCATAGGCATCTGCAAGCTGGTCCCAGAGCCTAACAAGATGGGTAATGGAGGCTGGAAGACACATTGCAGGCAGCTGTGCACTTTGATCCCAGGAATGGAATGGCAGGAAGGGAAGAGGGAGGTGGCAAGTCAGGTGTGTCAACAATTCTCATCTCAAAGAGGACAAGACACCAGCTCTGCAGATCAGGGTCTCCTCACAGTTCTGCTTTGTTGTGTAAGATGTGCTGTGTCATCAGGCCTGCTGACAAAAGGGCGACATTGTTGGAAGCACAGGTGCCAGCAACCGTGATTCAGAAAATTTTGATGTCTGATACACACACACACACACACACACACACACACACACACACATACACACACACACACACACACACCTGTTAGTCTTCATTTGTCCCTGGGAAGTGCTTCTTACAGTTTGGAGTTCCTCCGGACTTCTCTCTGCTTTTCCTAGGGAGCTGGTCTATTGACTACAAATCATGTTCACTTCCATTTTCTGGAGAATGTCTTCATTCACCTTTATTTTTCTTTGATTGATTGATTGGACAGTTGATTGTGGATCTTGCATTCCAGTGTGGCAGGATTTATTTTCAGCTGGTGTTTGAGCAAACAAAGCTCTGCTCTGCTCTGGTTGGCTGGAGCAGTCGGCCGTGACCCTTCCTTGCCTTCGTACCCGTGATAGCTATTTTCACCTGCTGCTTTTCAGATTTTCTTCTTATCCATAGGCTTCATGAGTTTAACTATGATGTATGTCGATGCCATCTAATTTGAATTTATCATAGTTGGCATTTATTAAACTCCTTGAATTTGTGAATTGCCTTTTTCATCAAATTTGACAAATTTCCAGTGAGTAGGGCGTCATGATTTTTTTTTAAAAATCCCCTGGTCTTTTCTTTATCTGTGATTTTTATGATTTGAACAGTGATAGGCTTAGATGCAGTTTTCTCTCTGGAAATTTAATTCTGCACAAATAGACTGCATATAGTCCTAACATGCTGCTGATTCTGTGTTTACTTTCTTTTTCTCAGCAATGTTTTGGAGTAAAAAAAATCCAAATCTTATTTAAGAGTGGTTTCAGATCTGCAGAGTTATGGGAAACTCTTAGAGAGCGCCTGTGCACCCACACTGTACATTCCTGTGTTGCAATCCAGGCTCAGCAAAGAACATTGGACAAAGCTGACAAATGCTGAGGTGCTGACCTTTGTTTCCCCAAACCTAATGTTCTTTCCCTGCCGGATCTCACCCAGAGTACCACACTGTGCTCAGTTGTCCTGTCTTCACGGTAACGTCTCATGATCATGCTGTTTTCAGCTGCTTTGGTGAGTTTAAAGCCTGGCTGGGGGTTCTTCAGACTCCCTTCACCTGAGACACATTCTTCTGCTGATGAGATTGGAGTAATGTGTTTTGGAGGGAAGACGACCAGGGTTCCACAGCACCCCCTTCCACGATGCTATGAGTACAGGGTAGCCTCCCAGCTCAGCCCTGGTCATTCTGGCTGGCCTTCATCAAATAGCATGTGGTCAGGTGTCTGCCTCATGGTCACCTGTCCTACTATTTTCAAGGTGCATTCATTGAAAGAGCCAGGGCCCAGCCCACTTTCACGGTGAGAGGGAAGTTCCTCCCCGGTCTCCCGGGAGGCTCTGCGCTCTCTCCAGCTGTCTCTGCGTTCACTCTGTTGCTCCTATCCAGATGCACCTTGGGCACACATCCTACACATGAGCTCTGACTTGATGCTAGCTTATTGATTCTGTCACTCATCTTGCTTCAGCTTTGGTCCCTGTGAATTCCCTCAGTGGATCCCTGTGTCTTTTGATACACTGAGGTTTTGTCATTTGAGGACCCTCTCATTTCCTGCAACCACGGGGAGCTCCCAGCAAGCCCTAGACCCAGAATCAACCAATTCTCTACAGAATGCGGGCACCTGCTGTTAAAAGTGGCATTGCAGACAGGGACCTGGGCAGCCGGTTCCCTCATAGCCTCTGGCCCTGTCAGCTGGTGAAGCCGGTAGATGCGTGCCTGTCCTTGCCCCGTCCAAAGCGCACGTTTCCTCTTATAACCAGCTGAGTCTGCACCAAGCTGAACGCTCAATTCCCCTGATGCTACCATGCATGCCATTTCTTGTTCAATGTTTCCCTGCTAATTAAGCTTTGATAATTCTCTGCTCTCCGTGCTTATTTGCTGATCATGGATTCTCCAGTGGCCTGTCTTCTCCTGAGTTTACTGGTGCAGCTCAGGTTTTGTAGGCACTGTAAACATGGTACTGTCCAGTGTACTTAGCCATTTTCGGAGCTTCCTTCTTTCTCTGCCATCAAGCCCATGTTTCCCTGAAGATTCTATGGCACTTACATTCCAGCTGGTTTGAGGTCCTGTCTGCAGGTTCTGGATGTGATCAGGAACCTATTCTGCCCTGTATCCCACTTAATCCAGATATTCATTTCTATGGCCACCTAAGCATTTGAGGGTCAATGTGTCCAGGCTTGGGAGTGGATTGTTTCTATGGGTGTGGCTCCATCACACCCACGGCACATGCCTCTCATGGACATGGGGGCAGTAACTGAGCTGGGTGAGGCAGGGAGTCAACAGTGACCAGACAGAACTGAACACCCTGGACGCTGCCTGCACACCATAGCGTGCCACATGGTGCCTGGCAGGGCTCCTGGTGCCTGGTGGGGCTCACGATGGTGTCTGGGGTCTCAGGGCCTGTCTGGGCAGGATGCTGCCTTAAGAGTCAGTATGGAGAATCTGCTGTCCTGACACAGTGTGGAGCTTAGTTGGACCAACTGTGTGATGACACTGTCCTGGCTGTGAGAGTTCTGTCCACTCATTGGGAAAAACTGTACAACATTTTCAGACACACTTAAAGCTATCTCCATCTCACAGACAAGAATTGTTTGAAGTCTCAAGAAAATTGAATTTTGCAGGGATTTGTCTTCCCTCACCCGACCTGTGCTGTGTCACCTTTGGGGATCCCTAGTGAGAAGCTACCCCTCTCTTCCAATGCTCAGAGGGTTGCAGAAGCACATTTGCTGCCATGTGACTGTGTTGGTAAGAAAAGGATAACTATTTTTATTCATGTGAGAATTAGCAACTAGATACTTATTTTTAGGCTTTGGTTTTAGTAGTTTAATAAAGCTTTAAAAATCAGAGCCAGCGCAGTGTGCCTTGTAGGTGACGTGTTGAGGTGAAAACTGTGGGAAACTCTGGTATGAGGATACAACTTGTTGACTAGTTGGTGCAGTGTGTCTTGTAATCAATAGTCACTGAAGAGTGTCAAAAACAGATCCCAGTCAATGATGGCACTTAGCATTATAACCAATGTCACCCTCATCCACCAGCCCTGTTTGTTACACTGGGACCATCCTTTCATACCAGCTCTGTTGTGACACTGGGACCATCTTCACAAACCAGCCCTGTTGTGATATCATCCTTACCTCACCTGCCAGCTTTACTTGTGACACCAGGACTCTCCTCACATACCACCTAGATAATGCCAGCATAGGAATTTAGTGAAACCCTGTCTTGAAATGAAAACACAAAGAGAGCTGAGGACATAGCTCATGGGAGAGTATTTGCCCACCAGGCGTAAGACCCCATGCTCACTCCCCAGGACTGGGAGATAAAAGAAAATATAGATTAGACCATCTCAGGGCTTTTACTAAAGGGCAGAACAGCTGAGGATAAAGTATGATATGTTTATGAGCAAGCTTGTACTTCATCAGCTAAAGCTGCTCCAATAAATCAGATCTTCCCAAAGACCATTTTTAATCCTTTGTCATGATGAAATAAATGACATTATACAGAGAATACTCAAATATTCTAATTTTATCATACTTGTATTCAAAAAATCTCATCCTCACATTCTCAAAAAATGTTTTCAATTTATGATTTTTAGACTAACTACACTGCTTGGAAAGCAGGTGTATTGTCACAATTATTCACATCAAAACCATGTTTATTGATGTCAGAGGGCAGGATTTTAAACTAGATATCACTAGGCAAACAATGAGTCTTTCTGTTAGACTCCACCCAAAAATTCAAGCGAGCTGTCATTTTCTGAGTAAGTCACCTCTGGGAACAAGGTCTTTATTAAAACTTTTTCCCCCAAGTCTGTTTAGAACATTCAAATTACATTTCCCTTCATGGCAAGTTCATAATCACATAATTGACATTGGTAAAAGAGCAGTTTCCAACCAGGAAAACAAGTCCCTGGCTTCTGGCCAAGCAGAACTTTCACTCTCTTCTTAGAAATTCTTTGTACTCTCCTATAACCTGGACTGAGCTCTTTGCCCTCAGAAAGTGGACAGCTACAGAAGAGACCTTTGTATAACAAAGATCTAACTACACTGTAGATGGTATGAACGTCAGCCTGCTGCAGAGAGGGGCTGTGGCCTCTGGGGAACCCGGAGCAGGAAGTCCATGGCAGGGCTGTCCATGGGGCAGGGACATGTGCTTGCAGAGCCCGGGCTTTCTGGGGCAGCAGGACTTGATCCCCAAATAGTTGCTGCCAACCACACTCTCCCAAAGAAGCACTGGGACTCCTGAGTGGAGTGGGGATCCACTCTCCATCAGCACCACACATCCCAGGGACCTTCTTCACCAGGCTTCATAGCATCACCATCTGCTGACTTGATTCCAAGCTCCCTAGAGGGCGTCCGAGGGCAGAGCCTGGGCTCTTGCCACTTTCACTCAGCTGCCACATACATCACATGTGCTGTGGATCGAATGTGAAATGTCGCCATCATCATGAGCTTTGCAGGAAAATGGCTGGAGCTAGAGGACATCATGCTGAGTGAAGTAACACAGTCCCAGAAAAACAAACGATGAATGGTATCCCTCATCTGTGGATGCTAGTGCCAATTACCTAGTTGTAAGTATTTCTTATGCACAGCCCCTTGAGCTTTTGTCCAAGCAGTTGGGAGTGATGCATATTGGAAACAACAACAACAACAACAACAGAAAGGACTGCATCAAAGAACTGACTGAAACCGTGAACTTCTGCTCAAAACAGTTGAGAAAGACAGAAAGAGATGAAAAGCATGTTTGGCAGAATTGCATGAGCTCTGGTGGGGTGGGGGGATAGGGTGGGGGACACAGGTCTAGATTTGTAATCTTGTACAAAATATATATTAAAAAATTTAAAAATTAAAAAAAAGTCGCCATAAGCTCATGTGTTTGAACTCTTGGTCCTTGGTTGGTGGAGCTGTTTGGGAAGGTTGTGGAGTCTTGCTGGAGGAAGTATGTCACTGAGGATAGGCTGCCCTACTTCCTGTTTGGCTCTGTACTCTGGACTGGTGAGGTCATGTGATGGCAATTGTATGCTTTCTTTTGTTTCCCTGTCTTCCTCATTGTGATGATGGCTCCCCTCTGGGACTCTAAGCCAAAATAAGCATTTTCTCCCCTAAGTTGCTCTTGTCAGGGTGTTTTATCAGAGCAACAGAAATGACACTAATAGAGCAATACTCGCTGCCTACCTGCATGGCCCCACGCCTCCTGCCACGTCCTTCCTCTCTGATAATCAGGGTCCTTCAACGGGAGGAATGCCACATGGAGGTGCTTTATTTCAGGCCCCATCTAGATGCTCACATGACCACCTACGTCATTGCTCTGGCTGCACGGCAGTCCTTTAGGAAAGAACGTTCTATTATTTCTTCAGATGCTTCTTCAAACACAATCTTTTCTGGGACACACAGAACAGTTACCCTGGGATCATGGAAATTTATCTACACAGCTGTTGCTCACCTGTAATTTTGTTCTTATACACAATGTCAAAGATTGCAGTAGACCTTTATAAGAGTATAGACCTTTGTGAAAAAGGAAAAATGTGAGAAGACACTAACTCAGGACCCAGGCTGAGCTAATCATCTGATTCTCTCTCTCTCTCTCTCTCTCTCTCTCTCTCTCTCTCTCTCTCTCTCTCCTGTGTTGTCAAGATCAGGCTGTTTTCAAGTTTCTCCCTATGATACTCCATTGTCTAAACCACTTGTTTTTTTCGGCCATGTCTTTCTCTGAAAGACACCATTTTACTACTAGCTTTTGACTCCTTTCTGAGGGAGAAGGATGACCAAACCCCTGGGTGTCCCCAGAACCATCACTGTTTGTCAGGTGCCACCAAGAATAGACTAATGAATGACTTATTCCTGGAAACAGAAAGAAGCTGCCCTGTGCATTATTGGGAAGAACTGGAGTTGTGGACGCACATGGATGTATTAGCATCATATCAAGAAAACGAGAACATTTTCTTGATATGATTCTAATACAATACCAAGAACGTACTGACATGGAAGACCAAGGAAAGGGTAAAACTCCCTTACCGGAAGCCCATAAGGTGATGGACATGTAATGGTGGGACGGCATGGACTCATATCAACCTGTCTTCTGATATCTGGTGTGTGTGTGTCAGGACCAAGGGCTCCCAGACTCATCTCGGTCCCCAGCTGTTGGTGCAGTCTACATGGCTGTCTGTCTACCTGTCTACCTGTTTGCCTGTATGGACCAGGACCTGACCTCCTGTTTCTGCTCCTGACTTGTTCAATATTGAAGCAGAACTCTGCAGCTCCTCTTCAACCTGACTCCTGCAGCTTGCCCCTGGCACTGGTCTAATGCTTTACCTTATCAGTAGGCTTCTTCTCAGCACACAACTCTGCCACACCTCTTTAACTTGTATTCATTTTGTAAGCCACATAGACACACATAGATGTATAAATATCACAGCATGATGTGTGATATGAGAGTTAATTTGGTAATTAGGGTTGTAATAAAGAATTTGCATTGGCCTTTATTATACACATACCAATACTTGCCAGATTACCAAGGCAGGAAGATTTGATGACAACTTGCTGTCATTGAAACTGCTAAACCGTGTGAATTTATTGTTATTCAATATATTCTGACACTGTGGAAAGACATAAATGTGTTTCTTGTATACTGTACCCATGGCATGTGAGTGTGCTTGTGCATGTGTGCAGCCAGAGGTCAACATCAGGGGTCTTTCTCAATTATTTTCCACCTTGTTTTTTGAAACAGCTCCCCCGAACCCTTTATTGATTCAGCAAGGTTGGGTGGCCAGTGAGCCCCTGCGATCCTTAGCCTCCCTCAGAACTAGGGTTACAGACACATGCTACCACCCCCAGTTTTCATGTGGGTGCTGGGACAAAAGTTCTCATGTTGAGGGCATTGGGGCAGAACTTTACCAACTGAGACATTTGGTTGCCTTTTTCTGATGCAATGCTCTGACAAGACAAAATGTCTGGTTATCAGAGGTGTTTGTTTGGGCATGCGACAGGTTCAGAGATTCGCTTGTCTGTTGACAAACCATGTGATCCCCAGTCTAACAGTCAAAGCTTCCATGATGGGGACCTCCAGGGTAGCATCTGTCAGGGAGACTGAGCTCAGATTTGGGTAGGAGATTCACAGCAAGGGCCTCGCTAGCATCCTGCACACAGAAGGCTTTCCAGAAAGCTGACCCTCTCTTGTTTCTGAGACATGTGTTGTTCCCTGGTGACCTGCGTTCCTACATCAGGCCCGTATGGTATGGACGACCCCCATGGGAATGGCGTATTCTGCAGGGAAGCTCTGCCTCCCAAATACATTTCCACTGCAGCCATATGGCTGAGGTCAGAGGTTACATGTCCAGAAAATCCTTTCTTCTAGTCACTTGTATTTGTATAACTAAGCAGAATATCCCTCAGCTAACCAGGCAGCCACCTATCTATCATCTTCTTTCCTCCCTCCCAGTCCTCAAATAGAGGAAACGGCTGCTGGTCAGTTGTGATTCAAAGCCTGAGCCTACATCTAATTATGCATTGGTAAATACAGCCAAGGTTATAGTTGACGGAAAGCTCCTTAGGGGAAATAGGAGTCAGTTCATGGGGACGTAAGCTTAACCTCACAGAGAGTCATGTGTCTAGGGCTGCAGGTTCTGGGCCATGCTTCACTTGGTCTGTTTATGGATATGTTACAAAGGCCAGAGAAGCTGGAAAGGTTGTCAGATAACTAACTCTTTCTCTCAGAGTCTGACTTAAAAGCCCAGACAACTGGACTTGAGGGTCTGGGCCCTTCTATCTGATGCATATATACCACCCACGCATGTACAATTATAATTGTCTACATACTCTGGCCAAATGGATACCACAACTGGCAGGCAGACAAAGGTGCAACCGTGGCACTGTCAGAGCTGCTGGGAGTGCTGGTGCCATCCTCACTTACTTGCCTCTGTGGAAAAGAGGGCTTGAAGATAAAAATAGCCACACACGGGAAGGTACAGGTCCTGCTTCTGATGTGGAAAGCCCAGCTTTTAATGGCTGCTGAGAGCCCAGAATGCTATGATTTAATGCATTTATTGTTCTGTTTCAGGATTCAGCTTTGGTCACCCACAAGCAGTAGGAAGTGTTGCTTGGTGGTGGACTGTTCCTGAGCCCAGTTCTCACCTACCCCTCATCCCCTTCTCGAAGCCCAGTCCTCATCTGCGTCCTCATCCCCTTCCCAAAGCCCAGTCCTCACCTGGCCCTCATCCCCTTCCCAAAGCCCAGGCCTCACCTGCCCCTCATGCCCTTCCTGAAGCCCAGTCCTCACCTGCGTCCTCATCTCCTTCCCAAAGCCCAGTCCTCACCTGCCCCTCATCTCCTTCCTGAAGCCCAGCCCTCACCTGCCTCTCATCCCCTTCCCAAAGCCCAGTCCTCCCCTGCACATCCATCCCTTCCCGAAAGCCCGCCCTCACCTGCCCCTCATCCCCTTCCCAAAGCCAAGTCCTCACCTGTCCCTCATCCCCTTACCAAAGCCCAGCCCTCACCCTGTCCCTCATCCCCTCCCAAAGCCAGCCCTCACCTTTTGTCCTCATCCCCTTCCAAAGCCCAGCCTCCAACCTGCCCTCATACCCTTCCAAAGCCCCAGCCCTCACCTGCCCCCTCTCTCCTTACCAAAGCCACAGCCCTCATACTGCCCCTATTCCCTTCCCAAACGCCCAGCCCCTCCATGCGTCCTCCTCCCTTCCAAAGCCCAGCCTCATCCTGCCCCTCATCCCCTTCCCGAAGCCCAGCCCTCACCTGCCCCTCATCCCCTTCCCGAAGCCCAGTCCTCACTTGCCCCTCATCCCCTCCCAAAGCCCAGCCCTCACTGCCCCCTCATCCCCTTTCCCAAGCCCAGCCCTCCCTCACCCTGCTCCCATCCCCTTCCACAGCCCAGCCCTCCCCTCACCTGCCTCTCATCCCCTTCCCAAAGCCCAGTCCTCACCTGTGTCCTCATCCCCTTCCCAAAGCCCAGCCCTCACCTGCGTCCTCATCCCCTTCCCAAAGCCCAGCCCTCCCTCACCTGCCTCTCATCCCCTTCCCAAAGCCCAGCCCTCACCTGCCCCTCATCCCCTTCCCAAAGCCCAGTCCTCACCTGCGTCCTCATCCCCTTCCCAAAGCCCAGTCCTCACCTGGCCCTCATCCCCTTTCCAAAGCCTAGTCCTCACCTGCGTCCTCATCCCCTTCCCAAAGCCCAGTCCTCACCTGCCCCTCATCCCCTTCCCAAAGCCCAGCCCTCACCTGGCCCCTCATCCCCTTCCCGAAGCCCAGTCCTCACCTGCCCCTCATCCCCTTCCCAAAGCCCAGCCCTCACCCGCCTCTCATCCCCTTCTGAAACTAAGCCAGTCCTTCACCTGCCCCTCATCCCCTTCCCGAAGCCCAGTCCTCACCTGCCCCTCATCCCCTTCCCGAAGCCCAGTCCTCACCTGGCCCTCATCCCCTTCCCGAAGCCCAGCCCTCACCTGCCCCTCATCTCCTTCCTGAAGCCCAGCCCTCACCTGCCCCTCATCCCCTTCCCAAAGCCCAGCCCCCACCGTCCTCATCCCCTTCGCCCCAAGCCCCAGCCTCACCTGCGTCCTTCATCCCCCTGTCCAAACCTCACCCCCTGCCTGCCCCTCATCCCCTTCCTAAAGCCCAGCCCTCACCTGCCCCTCATCCCCTTCCTGAAGCCAAGTCCTCACCTGCCCCTCATCCCCTTCCCAAAGCCCAGTCCTCACCTGTCCCTCATCCCCTTCCCAAAGCCAAGTCCTCACCTGTCCCTCATCCCCTTCCGAAGCAATTCCTCACCTGCCCTATCCCTTCCCAAAGCCCAGCCCTCACCTGCCCCTCATCCCTTCTGAAGCCAAAGTCCTCACCTGCCCCCATCCCTTCCCAAAGCCAGCCCTCAACCTGCATTCCTCACACCTTTCCCAAAGACCAGCCATCGCCTGCCCTCATCCCCTTCCGAAAGCCCAAGTCCTCACCTGCCCCTTTCCCTTCCCAAAAGCCCAGCCCTCACCTGCCCCTCATCCCCTTCCCAAAGCCCAGCCCTCACCTGCCCCTCATCCCCTTCCTGAAGCCAAGTCCTCACCTGCCTCTCATCCCCTTCCCAAAGCCCAGTCCTCACCTGCCTCTCATCCCCTTCCCAAAGCCCAGCCCTCACCTGCCCCTCATCCCCTTCCCAAAGCCCAGCCCTCACCTGTTGTCCTTCATCCCCTTCCCAAAGCCCCAGCCCTCGCCGCCCTCATCCCTTCCCAAAGCCCAGTCCTCCCTGCCCCTCATCCCTTCTGAAGCCCAGTTCTCAACTGCCTCTCATCCCCTTCGAGCCACGTTTCCTCACCTTGCCCGCAGTCTCAGCTTCCCAAAGGTCCCAGCCCCCGCGCCCTGCCCCTCAGCCCCCTTCCTAAAGCCCAGCCCTCACCTGCGTCCTCATCTCCTTCCCAAAGCCCAGCCCTCACCTGCCCCTCATCTCCTTACCAAAGCCCAGCCCTCACCTGCTCCTCATCCCCTTCCCAAAGCCCAGCCCTCACCTGCCCCTCATCTCCTTACCAAAGCCCAGCCCTCACTTCCCCTCATCTCCTTACCAAAGCCCAGCCCTCCCCTGCCGTTCCTCATCTCCTTCCCAACGCCCCAGCCGTCACCTGCCCCTCATCCCCTTCCCAAAGCCCAGCCCTCACCTGCCCCTCATCCCCTTCCCAAAGCCCAGCCCTCCCTCACCTGCATCCTCATCCCCTTCCCAAAGCCAAGTCCTCACCTGTCCCTCATCCCCTTCCCAAAGCCCAGCCCTCCCTCACCTGAGTCCTCATCCCCTTCCTGAAGCCCAGTCCTCACCTGCCCCTCATCCCCTTCCCAAAGCCCAGTCCTCACCTGCCCCTCATCCCCTTCCCAAAGCCCAGCCCTCCCTTACCTGCATCCTCATCCCCTTCCCAAAGCCCAGTCCTCACCTGCCCCTCATCTCCTTCCTCACCTGCCCCTCATCATTCACCTTTGCATCCTTCTCAATGTGAACAGTGCATTGCTTTCTCTCTCCAGTGGGCTTGTTCAGGGGTTCAGGCACAAGAACATTCAACACAGGAGAAGGCATGTTCCCAGGAAGGGTTCCA
Source organism: Rhizomys pruinosus (assembly GCA_009823505.1). Lineage (NCBI taxonomy): Eukaryota > Metazoa > Chordata > Mammalia > Rodentia > Spalacidae > Rhizomys > Rhizomys pruinosus. The sequence continues at coordinate 446,503 of VZQC01005507.1, read as the reverse complement.
GGGACTTTGAAATAGAAAAAGGCCTCTGAGAGAGGGCAGTCTTCAGCTCATAAGCCTTCCATTCCCCAGACCTGTGATAGCAGAGGGACCCACAGATGGCAGATTTCTTCCCAGGGCATCAAGTAAAAGGTGGTGATGATTTGAGGCACTGACTAGGTGCCAACCTCTGTGTCAGCTGCTGGGTGCGTAGGGAAGGGCAGGGGTGCAGGGAGAACAAGGATGGCTTGTGCTGCTGTCATAGAGCTTGCAGCTCAGAAATATAAGATCTCTCCAGGGGCTGGAGCATCCAGGGTCTCCGAGTCCAATGAAGTACGTGTAAAGTAGGAATCCACAGGGAGCCTTTGAAGGACATGGAAACTACTGCCCTTTTTGGAGGGTTGTTTTGAAGCTGTAGAGGTTGAGCTGGGGAGGCAGTATGACCCAGCAGGAGATAATGAAGGTATGTGGTCTCAGGTAGTGAGATGTGGGTCAGGGGCATGGAGGTGTAGTGTGTTGGGGAGGGTGGTCAGGGCATGCGGCGTGTGGAGAGGAGGAAAGAGACAAGGTGAGTGGGTAGTGATACATTTGTTAAGAAGGAAGCTCATAGGGTAGGCCATGTTCCCAGTGGTCACTCATGGTCCCTGCCCAGAGTAACCTGTGGTGGGCGCCTCAGCAACACTGGATGAATGTGTGCTGAGTAGCCAATGAATGATGGAGGAAAATGGGTTGGGGTGTTTTCTTGGTCATATCAGTTGTGTGTCTCCAGGGCATTTCAAAGTAGATGTGTCAGAAGCCATGCAGAGCTCAGAAGAGACAGGAGTGGAAGCAGAAGGGTGGGCTCCTGGGCCTGCAGACAGAGTCCAGGGCACGGAATGGGGTCATGCTAGAAGAGGGCTCACATGGGAGAGGAGAAGCTGGGTCTGCCTTAGAGCCTCATCTTTGGGGTCCAGGAGGAAAGGAAGGTTGTGAGATATGCTCTTAGCAGAAAGGATGTGTCAGGAGGCAAACAATGGAGAGGAATCTCAGAGAGTGCTGAGAGGCACAGCCATCAGTGGGCAGGAGCTGCTGAGACCTCAGGGCCAGAGGGTGGAGCCTTCAAACTGGTCTTGGTTTTGTGGTGGAAGAGGCTCAGAGGAGGACAAGGCAGAGGCGAGGCTGTAGCACCGGGACAGGCGCTGGGCCAGATGTTGCACAACCAGGAAGGCTTTGTGGTCCTATTTCAGTGCGAACAACTTGAGGACCCCCGGGCTCATCGCTCATCCCTTTGTCTGTTTTCCCATCTGTTAAATAAAGGACTGGACAGATGAGAGGAGTACTCTCTTCCAGTGCTCGCATATCTTGATGGTTTTTAATCTAAGAAAGAACCACAGAGGCTTCACCCGATTTCTTTTTTCTTCCTTCTGCTTTTATGGTGCGTGTACCCAAGTTTTGGGTGCCTAGAATTCACAGGAAGAAATTACGCATTGGTGCTTTGTTTCTGGCTGGCTTGAATTGCCTTCATTGCCTGTCTAATGGGCCAGAGAGAAGACACAGGAAGGCAGAGAATTAAGCAAGCTAGCTCCCCATCTCACCTCCTCAGGTGCACTCAGAAGTCACTGGATATGTGGTTTTTGAAGAATTGCCACAGCTTTTGTAGAGTCAAGATGAGGAGGCCAAAAGACATGTTGGAAGGTTTTCTGGCCTGCACAGAATGGAGAGTTTTTCAATGGATAGCCATCTCATGGATTCTAGTGGTGTCTGAATTATTGAGCAACTCTCCCAAGCTTGGATTATCAGTGGGTCAGAGCCCATCCCTGACTCCCAGCCCCTCACTCTGTGCATGGTAAGCTGCCAATAAGAAACAACTCAGATATCCATCAACTGATGAATGGATATGAAAGCATGGCACATTTACACAATGGAATACTACTCAGCTGTGAAGAAAAAAATTATTAAATCCACAGGTAAATGAATGGAACTGGAATCATCTTGTGTAATGTATCCCACACTCAGAAAGACAAAAGTCGCGTGGCTTCCAGTCCTTAGATAGGTGTGCTCCAATCAGAAACACCTTAGAGATTAGGTCATTAATAAGGTTCATGGGATGGGAGTTAGAATGCAGTGATAGAAATGGGAAAGGGGAATAATAGATAGGATGTGATTAATGGGGCAGAGATTGGAAGAGTAGGACAGAAGAGGGAGTAAGAGGAGGGATAACCAACACAAAAGGCCTTTTGAGTCATGTGGAAGCCTATATGGAAACTTCTCTCAATATATACATGTACAGGGGGCTGGAGAGATGCTCAGCAGTTAGGAGTACTGGCTGCTCTTGCAGAGGACCTGGGTTGGTTCCCAGCACCCACATGACAGCTAAAGACTGTCTATAACTCCAGTTCTGAGGGATCTGAAACCCTCTTCTGATCTCTGTGGACACTGCATGACATGGGTGTACTTACATACATACAGGCAGCACACTCATATATATATATAACATAAAAAGTTCAAGGATAGCTCAATTACATAATAAACTGATAGATGAAATACCCAGTTCCAGGAATTGATCCTTTCTTTTGGAGTTGTTGATCTCAAATAATACCAGCTATTGTCACTATACTTGGTTACTCACCAGAACTGGATGAAATCAGAGGGAGGGGTGTAGTGCAGACAGGTTGGGGGGGAGGGGTCTGACAAAAAGACTTTGTATAAAATTTTGGAATTAATAAAATAGTTTAAACAACCATTATTGTGATCTAGGAGAGGTGGTGCAGGCCTGAGGCAGGAGCAGCGCAAGTTCAACGTCAGCCAAGTTACAGAGTGAATTTAGTGAGACATTGTCTCAAAATAAAATGTGGAAAGAGAACTGGGGTGTTACATTGTGGGTAGAGCACTGCTTAGCATGTGTGGGGCCCTCGGGTTCAATCCTGTGCTGTAATAGAAAGTTGGGTAGGTAGAGAGATAGGCAGATGATAGATGACTATAGATAGATGAGGAGAAGACAGATGACAGACAGGTGGATGGTAGATAGATGATAGATACTAGACAGACAGATAGCTAGAGAGAGAAGGGATCAGTGTGTGTCCCCTCCCCGCAGCTACCATCCCAGGGTAACCCTGCAGCTTCTGCACTGACTGTGTTCCATGCATCGCTGTGCTGACACTGTGAGAAGGGAAGGCAATTTCCAGCAGCACAGCCACAGGACTAACATGATTTGGTTCCCAGAACTGCAAAGATAAAACTCTACACATGTCAGTGAAAATACAGATCTGAATCCCGTAAATTCTTAATCTGGGAGTTATTAGTTATGTAGCTGAAATTGGTTTTACACCCTGAGCATGATGGAGTTAGCTTTCTGAACAGGAGGACATTTTACTGCTCATATCAGATTTGTCTCTTAAATCTCTTACTGCAGAGAGTGTTTTTCCCATGGACAGATGTGCTGTCCTTTGTAGGGAGACACTGTGTCGTGTCAGGGTGTCAGGGCCTGCTGGCTTGGGCGGCGTCCCCTTAGCTTCTGTTCCCATTGGCAGATTCTACACGGAATTTTTCCATAGGAAAAAACTCTGATCCTCAAAGGCAAATAGACAGAGAGATCAGATGGGGCATATAGTAGGTATCTGGGAACATGGGGCAGTTCAGCTGTGGAGCCTCAGTTTATCAAGCCTGCTCCAACTCCTAATCTGTTACTGGAACCATATCAAATCACTGTGTGTTCACAAATACTCTAGGGAAGGAGTAGCCCAGTGGATCCCCCATGGCTCAGGCCCACACAGTATGAGGGCTGGCACACTCCAGGTCTCCCAGAGAGAACAGAGTCTGCCTGTAGAAGATCCCAGGCCTCTGCTTAGGAAGAGAGAGGCCTGGGTCTCTACATTAGTGCTGTTCTTTGCAATCCACACAGGCCTGAGTCTAGGCTGAAGATTAGCAGAAACTGACTCCCCTACACTACTGTAGAGCAAGTGTGGACCTGCCAGAGAGCCTGGCCCTGAACACCAGCGCTTCCTGTTTTCAGGGATGCTCCTCTCCTTCCTCAGGGACTCTGCCTGCTCCCCAAACTCATCCAGAGCAGAACACTGTTGTATGAGACTTCCAACTTCCACATACTCTCAGAGGAAAGATTTTCTGTAGTCTCATAGACTTAGTGCATAGCACCATGGGTGCTAAAGCATGAAGCTCTGTGGTTGCAACCTACATGGTAAGGACCATGGTGGCTACAGACCCACATGGTGCCAGAGATCACAGTGGCTATAGAACCACATGGTACCCAGGGTCCATGGTGGCTGTAGACCTATGTGGTGCCCAGAGATCACAGTGGCTATAGAACCACATGGTACCCAGGGTCCATGGTGGCTGTAGACCTGTGTGGGACCCAGAGATCACAGTGGCCATAAGCCTACATGGTGTTCAGGTTCCATGGTGGCTGTAGACCCATGGAGTATCCAAAAGCCATGGCGACTGCTGATCTACCTGGTGTCTAAGGACCATATGGCACCCAGGGACTGTGGTGGCTGCAGGCCCACATGGTGGCCAGAGCCCATGTAGATTTGGAATTTATGCACTTAGACATCTGTGTCCTGATGACTACTGGGACTCTAACAATGGCATCCCTGGTCTGGGCTGCTCCCACACTAGAGGAGAGCAGGTCCTGGGCACTGGGCCTCAGCAGAGTGAGTCTGAGGAGGGTATGGTTGGAAAGACAGCTGAGCCCTCTGGAGTAGATCTCTGTCAGCAGCTGTTCTCCTCACAGAGCCAGTGACTGACAAGGTGCAGGTTTTCCACTGGGTGGGGGGAGGCATAGGCAGTGCTGCGTGCTTCCTCTGTTGCCTCAATGTTTTCTAGAACTGCTGACCAAATGGGTTGTTAAAGGGCAAGACTATTAATTTTAAGTCTCTGTCCTTTTCTTTTTTTCTTTATCATCTCTGTCTCACCTGCATGAGAAGGACTCACTTACTGGTTGAATGCTCACACTCCCCATCCACCGAGCTCTGGGCTTCTGGATTCTGAGTGCTCTGGTACTTTGGGCCCTCACCCTGAAGTGGTTTGTGTTATAGTCCCAGAGGCTCTGGACACACAAGTTCTGACAGCTGCTGCCTGGTGACAGTAACCAGCTTATTCAGGAAACAAGCACATCAGGATGACAATACTCCCACAAAATGAAGGGGACACTGGATGCTCTGGGCATCAGAACAATTAACCAGGAAGCTCTAATAATGGCTCATGTGGGCATGTTCTTTCCAACTGAGAACCCCAGTGTACAACAAGAAGGGGACCAGATGACCCTATAGAGGGGTGGCTCCCATGTGTTCAGTTCTGCACTGGACATGGAAGCCCAGTTGTTACTGGGATCCTTGCACAGCCACACTGAATTCAAGATGTTTCACAGTCCAGTCAGCTGTGGAGAGATAGCACTTCATAGTCCATGACTTCCTAGGTGGAGCTGTAAGGCAAGGATCCTAACAGGCCACTCAGCCATTCGTCTACTGAACCAGGAGCCCATGAAACTGAACCCAAGGCTCCAGAGGGAAGGTATCCCAGGGCTCTATGAAGTCAGAGCATGGCAACCCTTCAGTGGAGCCTGCATGGTATTTTGGTTTACATGAACTCTCTGACCTGGAAGTATCACCATAGCTAGGCCTCACTAGCTGAGTCTCAGCTATGTCCTTGAGGAGAGAGTGGTATTCCCAAACGTAGCACATGGCTTGTGGGAAACAGAGATGGGAGGAGAAGCTGGGCCTTGTGTTCTGTGAAGCACCAGATGTGGAAAAGACCAATGGCACCACAAACCGGGAAAGGTATATTATTTATTCTAACTTAAAATTATCATGCACCAAGCTTATTTGTTGAATTAGATCACAGATCGAATGTTAAGATAGCATTTTCTTATTGTGCGCACTATCACACAAGATAAGACAGCTATGTATAAAACACACGATTGTGTTACATCTACACTATATTTATTTCTGCCTTCCTCTTGTATAGCCCATCAAAATAATGAATCAAGCCCTGATTGATAGCACCTACCCACATTTGTGGTGTAAATTCTCCCATCAGGCCTGGTTTCTGATGAGCTGCCCACCTGACATCATTAATACAGAAATGGAGGGTTGAACCATAGAATACCACATCACAGTCTGTACCACATGGAGACAACAGATGTAAGATCTTCAACAACACAGACAGCAGTGACGTACGGAGATATGATGCACAGTGATGGGTTACTACTTGTGTTTTTAGTGGGAGTTATGCTGTGTACTTTTCAGTAATGGTTATACTTAAAAAGTGGGTTGCAAAATTCCTGAGAGGGGAGTCATTCTATAGGCTTGCCAGGAAGGTTCAGGTAGAAGGGACCTGTGATGGCTTGAATGAGAATGTCTCCCCTAGGGCTCAAATATTTGAACATTTGGTCCCCAGTTGGTGGTACTATTTTAGGGAGGGTAACAGAACCTGTAGGAAGTTACCTCAGCTGGAGGAGGCTTGTCATTGGGGGTGGGCTTAGAGAGTTCTTAAGCCTTACTAGATTTCTGGTTGCTCTCTGCTTCCTGTGCCTGCTTGATTGCTTGTTGTTTTTTTTTTTTTTCTCAGCTGATGTGCCTCCCACACCATTATGGACTCTAATCCCTCTGGATCATAAGCCAAATAAAGTCTTCCTTCTATGAGTCGCCTTGGTCATGGTGTCTTAACCACAGCAACAGAAATGTAATAAACTTGGTTCCAGAGAGTGGGCTGTTGTTGTAAAGAACTGGACCATGTGGGGTTTCGGAGGAATGTAGAAGACTTTGGAAGTTTGGACAAGAAGACAGGCTATTCTAGTAGATGCCTGGAAGAAAGTAGAGCTGAAAGTAAAGCCATGTGAGAGGGAAATAGGACTTAAATAGCAATTGGGATGTTTTGGCAAGTCTGCCCACAGCCTAAGAGCTTGCCTGAGGCTAAGTTGAAAGTAATTGACCAATTTCTTTGGTGAAAGAAATTCCAAGGCAGCCTAACATTGAAATGGTGGTGTGGTTATTAATAATAAATATTATAGAAATGTAGAATGAAAAAGAGAAAACAGAGCAGAAAGAAACACAGAATGTACACTTTGGATAAAAAAAAGAGTACTAGGAAGATTAATGTTGCAACCAAGGCATGTGCTGAAGAAGTGGTTTTCTTTTAAAAAAATTTTTTTATTTATTATTTTTTATTTGTATGAATATACTGTCTGCATGTAGGTTGGTACACCCATGTTGTGCAATGCCATGGAGGTCAGAAGAGGGTGTTGTATTCCCCTGGAACTGGAATTAAAGGCAGTTCTTAGCCACCATGTGGGTGCTGGGAATCGAACCCAGGTCCTCTGCAAGAGCAGTTGGTGCTCTTAACCACTGACCCATCTCTCCAGCTCCAGAAGTGGTTTTCTTTAATATGGAGATTAGAGCCATTAGGGAGAGGTCTACAGATTTGCAAACAATGGAAAGAATACATTCACAGGAGGACCACACTCAGCTAAGCCTCCAATTGTAAAAGGAAAATGCTTAGAACACTACCTCTCACCTCCTCCCCCAATTCTGCACTGAATAGTGAAAACCACAGGGCCAGGCCTGAAGTCAAGGACATGGGAATGGGGTGTGGGCTCACACAGAAAACATCTGTGGTGAGATTTGGGGCAAACCAGAATTCTAAGCAAATAGCACAACCTACTAAAAATGTGAATGACCATTTAGCTGGGTATAAAATTCTAGGTTGATGATTTTACCACAATGCTTTAAAATGATCACCCTAATGTCATTTATTGATGATGATGAGAGATTTATGGTCCTGATAATTCCTCAGCTAATTCTCCTTTGTTGTGATCTATATTTTCACTATGGTTAGTTTAAATATGAGTTGGTTTTTTTTTTTCTCTGCTGATTACTTGAAGGCTGCATGTTTTTAATAGTTTCTGGAAATATCTCAGCTACTATCTTTGTTATGTATTCACCCTTTGCTTTGTTTCTGGAATTCCCTCTGATTTAAGAGGTGGGTCTGCCTCTAGTACAGGGCTATCAGTACAGCTATTGGGATACTAAGGCAGGAGGATCCAAGGTTCAGGGTCAGCCTGGGCAAATTAGTAAGACTCTATCTCAAAATAACAAGTAAATAAAAAAGAGGCAGGATTTTAAAGTGTTAGAGTGTTAGAGCTTAGAGTTTAGAATGTTAGTATGTGTAAGGTCCTGAGTTGAAACCTTGGTACCATCAGAAGGATACCCCCACTGTGAAAAATACAGTTGAGCCTTAATTATTTACTTTCTGGGCTGGATTAACTTGAAAGACATTTTTTCCATTTATAGTCCTATTTGGTTGCATCTATTATAGAGATGTCTGTCATAATTTTGATTTCATTGACTATAATACCTATTTCCCAAATTTACTTTTGATTGGTATTAACACTTGTTCATTCTGGTGCCATTTTTCTGTTTTTGTTTCCTAGTCTCTTGTTGAATTTGTAACTGGCATGATATCCTCATTACCATTCTAAGTACCTGAAAATGATGATTTTGAGTAGCTTTAGTCTCTTCTACAGAATTACCTCCCTCTCCAGTGAAACATGGCTATAAGTGCTACTTCTGGCTGCCACATAAGCCAGACTATGCTTTGGATGTTCTGAATTTTGGTTTGGGAGGGGCTGTGTTTTCACTAATGTTGCATTTTTTATTTTTAAAAAATTGTTCTGTGTCTCATTTCTCCATTTCTGTATTTACCCTTCTAGAAACACCATGGTTGCTTTTCAATCCTCAATACAAAGCTAGACCATAAAGGGTGGCTCAGGGGCCCAATCTTGAGCTGATGGCTCCCTCAGTGAGTGACTTTGTTCAGCTCCTGATTAGGCTCCCCATTTTTTCCTGCCTGTCTGCACATTTCTACCCATCCTTAGCCTCAGGTAGTGACCTCACACTTTTAGACCCTTCCTGCAGGTGGTGGAGACCCTTTGCACACTTTGACATTTGTCCTAAACCTTGGACTTCTCACATGGAGTGTGTTTGGTCATGGCGTGGCCTATGCAAACCTGAATCCTGGTGACTATCTCCTCATGCGAGCAGCCCAGACTGTCCCTGGCTTCAGCCCTGCTTGCTGCTCAGTGTGTCTGGTATTTTTTATTCTCCAAGCAAGATTTGCCTTGCTTGGGAGTCCTGGACTATCTTCTCTCTCATTTTCAATGCTCATGTGTATTGGGGAGCAGAGGGGATTCAGCAATGCGTGAGCTTCCAGTGTCAGCTTGACCAAAATTAAGGTCATGTGATCTGTGCCATTCACTGAACCGGGTGATTTCTGCATCTGGAAGATTAATCTTTGTCATGATGTAAGGACAAACTAAGCCATTTGAAACCAACTTGTGTGTACTTGACTCTGAGACTACACCCCAGAGCACACTGGGGATGCTGCTCTGAGCTATGCTTGGAAGAAGCAGGACAGTTACTGTTTGTTTACAGACCCTTGAGAACTATGGAGACTTAGTTCTGTTTCTGTAGTCATTTGGAAAAAGCACCTATGAGAGCCATACCGTTTGGAATAATCATCCCCCTGTCTGGCTTCCTACTTTTCTTGCAAGGGAGAGAGGAATGCTTGGCCAACAAATAACAAGACCTTCCATTTTGCAAGGGCTGGGAAGACAGGGAGTTTTCTATCCGTGGATGGGTCTCTCCAATGACTGCTTTCAATTTCTTTTCTGATAATTTCATCTCCCAAGGAGCAGAAGATTGAAGAGCAAGAGAGAATTGGCACTAAAATGTCTGTGCAGTGAGGGCTTGGAGATGCCATCCTGTTCTGGGCATGTGTGATAATCAGAGTCTATCTGCTCCTGCCTTGGAAAAGGAGATGTCAAGACTACTCCCAGGGAAGGGACGAAGGCCACTCCCATCCTGAGGATGCAGAAGTGGAGAGGCCCAGGGATGGAAAGCCACAGTAAGATGCAGTCTCATTGTGCCATCATGAATTGATCCAAAGAGAAAAAAGTGAGAGACACTGAGAATCAAGCTCTTTCTGCTTAGGTAAGCTCTGAAGAGGACATGGACAGTAACAGGGAGGTTTAGACCACTAAAGAAAGATTGTAGGTAGGATTTGTGGATCCTAATATATGTTGGTGGTAGGGGTCTTGATAACCAGTCTGGAAAAATGATAAGGGTCAACACCTCATTGTAGATGGTACTGTGGGAAGTTCCCAAAACATCTGAGTCTCCTGCGTGAGGTGTGCTGATGCAGGAACAGGTTCCAAGATTCCCAAGGGGCTCTGATCTTCACGGGGGGGGGCATAATCTGTGGTAGGAAGGAGAGGACTGAGTACTGATAGAAATGGACAGCCCAGTCTTCATATCACCAGTGGCCCCCAGATAAGCTGTGAGCAGCAGCCAGGGTCAGGAGCTGACATGGGGCTCTAGCAGCAGATGCTGTCTGCCAAAGCCCTTTCTTTTTGCCCAAGTGTCTTAAGTTCCTTTGAGTACTTCTACGATATGTGCCTTCCATCCTGGCATCACTGTCATAAGTCTGGTCTCTCTGCAGTATAGGGCCGGGCCCTGATGCTGTGAGGAGCATGTGTCAGAGGAGCATACTCTTCTACCATCACTCCATACGGGACCTTGAGGTGTGTGGACTTGAGCAGCCTCATCACAATGACTCACCTGGCACTTGCAGTTAGCCAAAGCTCCAGTGGCTTTTTCCCTGCCAGGCTACTTCTTTTCTTTTAAAATTTATTTATTTTTATTTTATTGTGTATGATTGTTTTGGCTGCATATACGTAAGTACATCTGTGTCATGCAATGCCTGGGGAGTCCAGAAGAAGGCATCAGACCCCCTGGAACTAGAGATGGTTGTTAGCCATCATGTGGGTGTTGGGAATGGAACCTCTGCATGGGCAGCCAGTGCTCTTAACTGATGAGCCATCTCTCCAGCCTTGCAGGCTACTTTCTTTACACCTATAAATAATGATAGCATCCTTGACTTATTGGACTGCTCGTATTGCCAAGGTTGGTCTGAATTCAGCCAATCAGGAAAGGACTAGAGAGTGGCCTAGCCTCTCTGAGGCTCCTTCTGTGTGATCTGGATTCACCTTGTGGCCCATGTCGCACTGTATGGGGGTCACCACAGGAACCAGCCTTCCTGATATTCTTCAAGAGACATGGAGTGCTAGACTACATGGATGCTGGTCATCATAGAAACCCACTGTCCTGGGAAAGAAGACAGCCTGGGGTGTGTGCCCAGGGCTTCAGCACACTTGGCGGCTGAAGACACAGCTAGGAAGTTCATTGTGAGCTTTTCTGAATCCAAGGAAGCTTTCTGTGTCCTTGGTCAGATAATGGGGCTGCCTGAATTAGCTGTGTGAGTCAGGCTAAGCAAGTACAACATGCACAGTGGGTGGATCAGGGAGATCGAGAGCACAGGGTGGGAACTGACAGTACTTGCTGGCCTTGGCCATCTGGGTCTTCAAGTTGATTGTGAGTGTTCTTAGCCCAGAGGCTCTGTGCTATGTGGAAACTGACATCTCCACACACCTATGGCCCCAGAGGGCCTCTGTTGTGCCTGACACCTCTACAGGTAAGTCTCTCCAGCCACTGTACCAATACACCCAGAGCTGCCCACTCTAGAGCACATCGCACACCCCAGAATCCACTTGGGCCTCACTGTATCAGGGTCGGCTACATGGGAATCTCAGGCAATGCCTTGCTGTCAGAGGGTTGCTGCGCACAGGAACATGCTGTGTAGAAGATCAGAGCATCCCTGCCTGACCTAGTGGGTGGGGAGGGCATGCACATACCTACAAGGGAGCTGTCATTTTCCTGCAGTTGCCTTGAGTCTCCTGGGCCCTCACACCCACTATTCACTGGGAAGGCAGAGGCTGGCAGGTGGCAGGCAAGTTCAGGAGCCATGTAGGAATGGACTGTGCCCATGCAGGTGCTGGCCAGGAAGCAGAGGACATGGCTCCTCAGAAGAAGACCTTTAAACTGTATGTGATCAGCTCAGGTCACTGTTGTATTCATGGGACGTGAAAAATGGGACCACTGGGAGTGGCTTTGCTGAACCCCAAGGCTGCAGATTATCCCATAATGCTGATGGGGGTCACGATCTTCTCACCCACAGTACAGCCAGAAGCTTCATCCACAGCCTCCCAGCTGAACACGTAGGCTCATTCTTGACCTCGCCCTCTCTCCTGTGCTCCAAGCCCTGTGAATCCTGCTCTTAAACAATTGCCCCCCCCCAACTCTAATTTTCTCTTATTCTCCACCATTTCTCCCCTGGATCATTTCAAGTCCTCGGAGCCTCCTAGGCACCCATTTTGACCTCTTCTGGGCTTTGCTTTCTTCCTACATCTCTGGCAAGGGTGTTTTGGCTTCAAGAATCCCAGCTACAGGGGCTGGAGAGATGGCCTAGCGGTTAAGAGCGCCGACCGCTCTTGCAGAGGACCCGGGTTCCATCCCCAGCACCCACATGGTGGCCGAGAACCATCTGAAACTCCAATTCCAGGAAAACTCCAGTTACAGGGGAATCCGACACCCTCTTCTGACCTCCGCGGCATCGCACGACATGGGTGCACAAATTTGCATGCAGACAGTACATTCATACATATACAGAAATAAATAAAATTAATAAAAAAATTGTTTAAAAAAATAAAAAAAGAATCCCAGCTACAAAGTCACTACTAATATTCACAAGTCTCTGCCCAGCTTCAGCAAGGGCTTCCTGCAAACACTTGTGTGTATATGACACACAGGCCTCGCACACACACACCTGCCCACATGCATACTAAACTGCGTGGAATTTCAAGAAACACATTCATTTTTTTCAGACCTGACTGGGTGTAATTTCAAAGTCTACTTGCTTCCTGAGGCCTGGGCTCCTAGCTTCTCCATGGATTTTTCATGTGGATTTGTTTCCTCCTCTAAGAATCCTGAGCCCACTGCAGTGGTTTACAAGGTGTTATTTTTGCATTTTGAGCTCTGACTAGGACTGAAGAGCTCACAAGCACCTTAATTGAAATATAATTGGGGGGGGTTAATTGAACTGCTTTAAAATCTTCACCTGAATTTGAACTCAATTGTTTTCAGGAATGTAGGCCCTACAGGGTCTGAGAGGAAGGCACGCATTCCCCTTGAAGTTCCATCGCAGGCAATTACCTCAGTTCTTGTTGGTAATCTATTTCCTTTTAGTAACAGATTAGTAATCAAAAGTTGAAGGCTTTCAATTTGCAGTTTCACTTGAAAGTTAGGAGAACAGAGTTTGTTTGAACACAGCCACTTTCAGAATTGTCAGGATGTTCCTGTGCCTGAGAACTGTGGGTGTGTTTAGGATTTAAGAGAGACCAGGGAAGTCAGGGAGGGGAGATGGAATGTGAACTCAGCATCCTGAATTCTCCTCCAGGTTTTGCTGTTAGGACTGAAGAATGACGGGACAGTGCACTTTGGACGAGAACACACAGGGATGCGTTGCCTGCTTGGCACTGTGCACTCGCACGAATACCTTCCTGGAGCTTGGAGCGTCCAGCATAGACAGAGTGGTTTGTGGAAAGAACAAACAGGAGGCTGAGGAAGCAGCAGGGGAAGACTTAAGAGGAAGGGCAAAGGAACGGTCTGACCAGCTGGGGCAGAACAGAACCACTAAGGAAGCCTGCCCAAGACACAGACACAGTCCTCCTTGCTGTGGGGGGGTGTCTGTAAGGAGAGTGCTGTATGTTGGGTACTGTCCCCACCTGGCCCCTGGCTACCCTAAAGACAAAGAAAGGCAGGAAGTGGTCTTCTTACTTCTGGCCACACAAATGTGCAGTGGGCTCTGTCTTTAAGAGACTGAGGACTTCTGTCTTTAAGCCCAAGTGCTCCCATGTTCTCTAGGTGAAAATGAGCCTTTTGCTGCTCTGAGTTTCCAGGGGGAAGGTTAACACTGCTTTGGAACAGATTTAAGATTGTACATAAAACAAATGGGAGACTTTAATTGCTGAGGAAATTGTCCAATAATGCACCAAGGCCAACACACCAATCTGGAGGTGATGCTCAGATCTTGGCCTAGGCAGCAGGCCAATAGCTCATGGCCCGGCACTTCTTCCTTCCTCTGATCATCCAAGCCCTGCTGAGGTCTCACTTGTCCAGCTTTGACAGTAGGAGTTGGGCACAGTTCCCTCAACCAAGCGTGGGCTTCAGAGATGCCAGTGGGGAAACAGGCCATACACCCTCATGTCCCGTCCTGTTGCCCTCTGTGGCCTGTGCTGGGAAGACAGCTAGTGAGCTCTGTGAGGGGACAGCAGGTGGTCTGCGGCTTTGGCTCATCAGGGAACTCTTTGAAAACCATGAAAGCCAAAATCCTAACAGCTGCTACAGTCAGTGGGGTTGGGGTTGGCATTCAGGACAGAGGGAAGTATACAGACTATTATAGCAGAAGAGTTGGTGGGTAAAAGGCCAGCGTGGGGGCCACAGAGGGGCCTGGGCTCTGTTCCCACAGTTGTGTCCTCAGACTAGCCTCGGCAGGTCTCTGACTCTCACTTTTCCATTCTCACCATCTGCCTCAGCCTGGGTCCCGAGAAACCAGAGCCTGCTGCTTCTTTGGGGCGGTCTCACCGGGAATGAGGTGGTCAAGGTATGGACTTTCTCTCTGCTTCTGCCAATGTGACTATTGCTGGTTCTCCTACAGGATCCTGATGCCTCTACAGAGAGAGCCCAGAGGAGCCATCTGGCTAAGCCTGTGCTGGTGTGCTGAGGACTTCACACATCTGAATTGTGCACGGATGGGTGCCAGGCAGATCCTACAGCATCTAACACCTGGATCTAGGCAGACGGAGAGTCTGGAGAAGGGAGGAGCACGAGACAGGCTGCTGGCAGCCATACCAAGAGAGGATGGAGCACAGGACAGATGAGCAGACTGGAGATGCAGGAGATGCCACCCCAGGACCCATTTCTGCAATACACACAGGAGAAGTTGACACCCGAGTCCCACTGGGTCAACCTTCCTATTGGTCTTATAGCAAGCCCCGAGCTGTTACTGTAGCCTGAACTGATCTGGAACAAATGTTTGTGTCCCCAAATTAACATGCTGAATCCCTGTTCTAGTTTGCCTTCAATGGCTGTGACAAAACACTCTGACCAACTTGGGAAGGAAAGGGTTTATGTGGCTTACATTTCCTGAGTTATAGTTTGTCACTTAGAGAGCCCAAGGTAGGAACATAGGGCAGGAGCCTGGAGGCAGGAACTGAAGCACAGGCCATAGAGGAACTCTGCTTATTGGCTTGTTCCCCTAGCCCCTGTTTAACCTGCATTCTTATATAATACAGGACCACCTTCCTGGGGTGGCACCGCCCACCCATATCACTCAACAATCAAGAAAATGCTCCACAGACAGGGCCACAGATGAGTCCAGTGGTGGCAATTCCCCAGTTGAGGCTCCCTCAACCTAGGTGTGTCAAGTTCAGCTACAGCTCTCCAGCACAAACCCCAACATTTAAGGCGATGGTGTCTGGGGGCGGGGCTTCCGGGGGAGGCCTGGAGGCAGAGGGAATCTCTCCAGGGGCACAGGGAAGATGATCTCTCTGCTCTGTGGGGACACAGGAGGGAACGGCCATTTGCAAGCTGGGGAGGAGAGTACCACCCTGGCTGTGAGCTTCTCCTTGTAGGCCACAAGAATCCCATGTCTGTTGTTTGAGTCCTCAGTTTGCAGTATTTTATCACAGTTGCTTTAAGATAATGACCACCAGGCTGGTGCCCATCTTCTACCTCTCCCTCAGCTTTTCTCACAGGCCCCCCAGATCCCAGTAGGCAGCGTACCCACATCTTCTCTGGGCACCTCTCTGTTTCTGCCTGTACTCTGCTGCACTCTGCCCAGCTGGCCCTACTCACCCAGCAAGTGCAAAGTCAGAGTCCCCTCCTGGGAGGAAGCTCCCAGACCCTCATCTCGCCAAATTAGCCCCAATGCAGCAGGTCAGGGTGGGGCCCAACCTTCCTCCCTTCTGCTCCTCTACATTCCTGGTCATTCTTGCCTTTTATTTAGTTAAAGAAAATACATTCTTTGTTTGTTCGGCTTAATGAGAAGCATGTTAGTTCTTCGACCACTGTACATCACTGTGATAAACACATATGACCATATATGAAGTCAGGAGAGTCACTGGAGTGCCACTGTGTGGGGATCTGGACCCCACAACAGTCAGGTCACAGCCCCTCTGGAGATAAGGACTGACTCTAATTACGTATGGAAATCCAAAGTTCCCCTACCATCGTCTCCACTGTAGAAGCCATGAATTTTCCCTATTGGGACTCTGACCCTCTACAGAAGCTAACCATGACTAGAGAAAAGCCTTATAAGCATCCAGTACTCTGGGAGTATTAAAAACACAGATAAAACCAAGTGCAGCCTGTTATCTTAGTGGTTCATGGCATATTCCTAAAAGATACCCAAGTGAAACCCTGATTTAAAAAGACAGGGCCTGCCCTCCATGCTGTGTCCACCAGGGACCGAGAATGCAGAAGCAGTGGTCTGGTGGGTCTCCACCTGCCTGGCCTCATCCAGCAGGGACCAGGTCTCACTCCCCACACCTCTGTGTTTGGGAACACTGGACTAGTCAGTCCTCCAGAGAATGCCTGATCCTTAGAGAGATGCCAGGCTCAGGTAAGGGTTCCTGTCCACTGCCCCACTTCTGCTCTATCTTCTGATTTTAGAACATCACTTCCATAGTTGTTCTTCATTCCTCATATCCCCCCCCCCCGAGGACATAGTACAATTCTGCAACTTTGATCCTTGTCACAAGGCAGCCTGGCCTTGTGCCCAAGCCTGTGGCCAGTTTACACACTGAGCGGGCGGCTCTGGAACCAGTAAACCCGGGTGCGCAGATGGGGATCTATGCTTTGTGACTCCTCAGAAAAGTTGGGACTTTTCTCCTCCCTGAAATTCTGTCTCCTCTGTATGAAGGGCCAGAGTGAGTACTCTGAATGCCCAATGTCTGCGTGTGAGGGACTGTAGGGCTTGTGAATCTTCGAACCTGCCACTCACAGGTCAGACTGGGGACATGGCATTTGGGAGGGGGTGTTGTGCTGTGGATAAAGTAGAAGTCTTTGAGTCTGAACTACACCCTGCCCTTGGCCACTGTCCCTGGCAAGTTCAATGTCAGGGAGCTCTGGAAAAATTGGGTTTTACGGTCACATCTAGTGGTGACAGCAATGCCGTGACAAGCCTGGGGGAGCTCTGGGTGCACTACTGTGAGATCCCTACTCCCAGCCCTTGTAATATTGACTCCCCAAATGAGCTTGCTGTGTACCCCCATTATCTTAATAGTTTACAAAGCTCTACAAAGCCTACTGTCAAAGAACCAACTGAACCCATATTTGAGACCCTATTTACAGCCCTGATAGAATCTTGAAAATTACTCAAGTTCCTCATGAGCAGGACAGGAGCATGTTCTATTAGCCCAGGAGGATGCTGCCAACTTAGGGAAAGGTTTGAGAGTAACTGAAATAATGGAGCATGGGGCGTATTTCACAGAGGCGCCCTGAGCCCTGCCATCCTTTGGGTTCAGATAATGAGTTTCTGCAGAGAAAATGAGGCGCTTTCTCTGAGTTGCGTTTCGCAGTCCCCATCTTTCTGTTAACTGATATTATCCTAGAAATTACCAGAAGGCTTAGGAAAAGTGACCTGAAATCTATGCATCCCCAGCTCAGCCTTCCTGAGTTTCCCTTAAGGCTAGACTCAACACTCACGCTGAGTCTGACGCTGTCACACTATGAAGGGCAGATAGGAGAAGCCCTTAAGATAATGACACTGAAATTTCCAATATATTAATTTTGAATCCACGCTAGGACTGAATACCAAATTGCTCTCTCACACGTATTATTAAATAAATCACAATTGTGGCTGCCGCACTGCCTGCACAAGGCAGGCCCTGTCAACAGTCATGGTGGAGGAAGGGCTCAGGAGCCACTGCCCCCCCTGCTGCACTGTGAGCTACACCCGTAGATGCTGGAGAAGGACAGTCTTTAGTTGTGTGTTCCCACTGCTGAGCCCAGCAGACCCCAATGGGCGGATGGTCTAAAGCCATGGTCACCCAGACAGCCCTGGTTAAAGCTCAGCAGGTTATAAAACAACATAAATAGACAAGAACACAAGGAAGAGATTGATAGGGAAAGAGGTGGCGAGACCTGGGCAGTACAAGATGGGAGAGCATGTGTGTGGGAGAGCACGTGTGTGGGAGAGCATGTGTGTGGGAGAGCACGTGTGAGGGAGAGCACGTGTGAGGGAGAGCACGTGTGTGGGAGAGCACGTGTAAGGGAGAGCACGTGTGTGGGAGAGCATGTGTGTGGGAGAGCATGTGTATGGGAGAGCACGTGTGTGGGAGAGCACATGTGTGGGAGAGCATGTGTATGGGAGAGCATGTGTGCGGGAGAGCACTTGTGTGGGAGAGCACGTGTGTGTGGGAGAGAGAGAACGTGTGGAGAGCGTATATGGGGAGTGGTCATTATGCATGTGCACACTTATGAAAATTTCACAGAACAAATTTAATTAATAAAAAAACTTTATGAAGAACTTGACTTAGAAGACAGAGCTAATACTTGCCCCCCCACGATTAATCAGAACATTATTACCCTCTAAATGGCAGATGGATAAACACAGCCTTCAAGTTCAGTTTTGAGCATCTCAATGCCCACGGGTATTTGCTGTTTTTCTCTGTAATCACATTTTTCTTTTTCTGTCACCCAGTTTCTATTTTCTAAATCAGTAAAAAAGCTATTGGATGTGACTTGGGGGGCTGTAGAGAGCTAATTGATGTTCAATGTGAGACAACATTTTGGAAGCACTATGACACTGGAAAGCTGTGGACAGGAGCCCCAGTGTGTCCCACTTCTCCTGTGCCCCACCTGCTATTTTTAAATTGTTAATCAAAGCCACTGACTTATTGCTTATAAGGAAATGGAATAAATCTTTATATCCCCCAAAGCTTTTTAAATTATTCACTGTGCTTACCACCTCGCTTCTGAAGGGAGATTATCCCTTTTAATTGGAAATCTTCTATTATTTGTGCCTGAAATGTTTGAAAGAACAAGTTGAGGTGCAACTGCTATTAATAGCCCACTGCAAGGAAACATAATGAAAGCCAAGGTTGCATGAAAGCTATTCATCGTGAGGCACATTAACCAGTCATTTCCATTAATCACACCCCAAATGTGCGAAGGACAGCCTGGGCCCCCCTTGCACCTTCTGGTTTGGAACTCCAGCCTCTTGTCTGCTTCAGGCAATGGTGGTGTTTCTTCAGTGGTAACCCGTAAGAGTCTGTGGTTATGTTTCTGTACACTGTCGTAGGAAGGGGAGGCCTATCTGGAACTCAACTGGGCCAGGGTGACATCCAACATATACAGCATATACAGCCTGGGCTTCTTCAGCAGTGGTCAAGAGGAGAGTCAACTTGCTAATGACAACACAGAAGTCTTTTGTTTCATGTAAGCTGAGATCAACTTTGGATTTCAGCTGTAAGTGATAGTGAACAGGGACCTAAAACCCTCCACAGGACTCCCAGAATCCTATAGCAAAGGCTCTGAGACAGTCAGCAGGCCAGGGCCACACCAGCTCCGGGAGGCTGTGAGGTCTCCCATTGGGAACTGAACTGGTTCTACCAAGACAGAAAACCTCTGTGCCCTCCTTGCTAGGTGGGAAGACGGGACTCCTGATGACTGAGAGTCCTTTGATTAAGGCTCAGTGCTCAGCTCAGTCAGAATTCTAACTGCTAAGGAACTTCCACAGATGAAAAGTACCCGCTCTCTCCCTCCCTCTGTCCTTTCCTCCCTTCTTGATGCAATAATCTGAGTTCAAGTTTTCTGGAAAGGGGCCCTCCTTCCACCCACAATCACACTTCTCCTGAAAATTAGCACCGAATTTCTACTGTGGATGAGGAACAAAGGGAAGTCGCCCAGTATGTGTACTGTACAGAAAGTATTCCAGGCCAGGATGAGACCGTATCTTTAGCCGTGGGCTGAGGTTTGTGACAAAAGTTGTGGGAGCATCCCGCCTGCTGGTGGTGGCCTTGCCTTGGGGAGTGTATGGCCCTTGGTCTCCTACCCAGCCTGCACCACGGGCTGCAGCAAGGCTGCCGTGGTGTCTCAACCACATGGGGAGGCTTCTGTTCACAGACAAGACTCCTGTCTGAGATGACTTGGGGGACAGCTCTCCAAGACTGCTAGAGAACTCTGTCCAAAATCTATGTTAGAACTCAGTTGAAGCAAAATTTCCCTGGTATACTGTTCTCAACTTGATATTTAAATAGAGTAAAGCCACAGGATGCGTTTGGATGGAATACCCCATCCTTTCTCTATATCAAAATAACTTTATTAAGAAATACACACATTTTAGGGCTGGAGAGATGGCCTAGTGGTTAGGAGCGCTGACCGCTCTTACAGAAGACCCAGGTTCAATCCCCAACACCCACATGGCAGCCAAGAACTGTCTGAAACTCCAATTCCAGGAGAACTCCAGTTCCAGGGGAATGCGATACCCTCTTCTGACCTCCGCAGCATTGTATGACACGGGTGCACAGACCTGCATGCAGACAGTGCATTGATACACATACAGAAATAAAAAAAAAGAAATACACACATTTTAAAGTATTGAGATATAATTTGCATGTAGTATATTTATGAACTCAGGGCAATTCAAAGGCATTCAGTGTATTTATAGATGTACTAATTACCACAGTCAATTTAGAACATTTCATCCTCAGCTCTTACTCCTTCCCTCTCTTGACCTTTGAAAAGGTCAAGGTCGCATTTTCTCTATCCAAGGTGATCTTGCAACAACTCCATACCTGGTATAGACTCCAGAAAAACAGTAGCATGTGTTCACATTAAAACCTTCCCATAGTGTTTGAACAGCATCATACTTAACAACCTAACATGCAACACCCAAATGGCTCTCCACTGGTGAATGGTAGACAAAAATTCTACAAAATAGACTATTATGAATCCTTAAAAAGGAATGTACTTCTGATGCAGGACACAACACAGATAAACCTTGAAGACACAGTAACTGAAGGAAGTCAAGCACAGAAGACTTCATATTGCACAGTGCACAATTCTCTTCCTACTCAGAAGGTGGGAAAGTCAACAGAGATTAATGTTTGCCAAAGATCCTTTCCAATATTTTGTTGGATTATTTGTCTTTCAGTTAATATGCCTTGTGTTTAGTTTGATTGCCTGCACTAATGTTTACATATGTTAGGGTGGGCTTCCAAATTCATTGTTTTAGATGTGTTTTGTTATCTAACACCATTTTTGGAAAATTCCATTCTTTCTTCCACTGATAGTTTTAACACCCTTGCTGTGAACTGGGTGTTACTTACTGGTTGATTTTTAGACTCTCAATTTTATATCATTGATTACATGTTTATTAGTTTCAAGATGCATCACTTAGTAAATTTTGAATATGGAAATTTTGTCTACCAACTACCCTTCTTAGAATTTGAAATTTTAGGGTCCCTTGAATTTCTGTGTAGACTTAGATTCAACATGTTAATTTCTATGGAGACCAGCTGAAGATATGGCTGTTTTGTTGACTCTGTAGATCAGTTTTGGGGTGATCATGACTTTCTGCCATTGTCACAAAATACCTGAGAAAAAAAAAGCAGGAAAGATTTATAAAAATATATCTTTTGTTTATTTAATTTTATTTTATGTGTATGAATTGCCTGCATGTGCACCCATGTCATCCAATGCCCATGGAGGCCAGAAAAGGGCATTGGATCTCCTAGAACTGGAGTTATGGACAGTTGTTATCCACCACATGGATGCTGTGAATCAAACCTAGGTCCTTTGCAAGAGCAGATTCTAACTACCAGTGGTGCTCTTGACCACCGAGCCGTGTCTCCAGCCCCAGAGAAGAGTTTATTCTGGCTCGTGCTTTCAGAGGTTTCCATCCATGGCTGGCTCCACGGCTGTGGGGCCTGAGGTGAGGCAGAGCATCACTGGGAGAAGGGCGTCTTGGAGACCGTAGTGGATCAGGACTGCTCACCTCACAGCAGGCCAGAGCCAGAGACGATTCCAGGAACAAGGCACATCCTTCCAGTGCACATCCCTGTGAACCACTCCTCCAACTAGGTCCATCTCTGAGGTTCCACCACCGCCCAATAATTTAGTCAAATTATGATTCCATCCAGGGATGAACCCATAATGAGGTCAGAGTCCACAGGATCCAATCACTGCAGCAAAGCCCCCCCCCCCAACCCTCTGCCCTGGAAACCAGGCTGTCCACACACAACCCCTTGTGTGACACATCACACACAAGCCCCAACAGTGATGGTAACATTAAGTGTTCTTTCCATTTATCTGTGTTTAATTTCTTCTACAATGTTTAACAGCTTTCATTATCTCTGTTTCTGAGATCCTTCTTTTTGATGTTGTTTGAGGAGATGTTTTCTTCATGGTCAGCTTGTTCACTGCTGCTGGGTAGAGACAGAGCTGACTTCTCAATTTTTATATCATTCCTCGCCATCTTGCTGGACCCATTTATTTGTTCTAGCAATTTCTCAGTGGATTATGTAACTGTCCTGTGTACCAGGCCATTTTACCTGAGAATGTGCTTTTCCCTTTAAAATTTAGATGGCTATTGTTGGTCTTTCTCCCCTAATTGTGCTGACTTGAACCACCAGTGCCAGGTTGAGTAGAAGCAGCCAGAGCAGAGTGATCATGCTGCTTTTGTTGCTGGTCTTGGGGAGGCTTCAAGCTTCTGTTATTAGGCCGGGGCAGCTGTGGGCTTTGCAGGGGCCCTTTATCAGACGGAGTTGAGTATTTTTCCCATACTCCACTGGAAGCTTCTTTTGTTAGGAATCTGGTGTAAATTATGAGTAAATAGTAAGACCCAGAATTATCGGTGCATTTGGAGCAATCACCGCTACTGAATGTTAGACATTCACTTTCAGAACTTCTCTAAATTCAGAGATTTGGCTTGTAAAAGCAAATGATTTTTCTGCATCAAAGAAGTGCTCATAGACATGAATACGCATGCGTGTGCGTACACATTTAGAGAGAGACACAGACAGAGAGAGACAGAGACAAAGAGAGAGACAGAGAAAGACAAAGACAGATATACAGAGAGACAGAGATAGAGAGACAGACACAGAGAGACAGAGACAGAGCCAGAGAAATAGAGAGAGGCATGTGCTCACCCCTTGGTGCTGGGTTACCCCTTGGGAATCTTTTCTACTGTTTCTTGCAAATATAGATGTACACAGATGCTCTGGCCCCCTGTAGAAAATTCACCATATTAGCACGTGTCCTGTACAGATCCTCCTGTTTACTGTAGATCACCCTCAGACTACTTACAACATCCAGTGTAATGTTACTGTTGTTTAAATAACTATCCTACTGTATTCTTTAAGCAATGATGATCAAATCATCTGCACATATTCAGCATGGATGTGATTTTTCTCAAATATGTTTGATTCATGGTGAGTTGACTCAGGATGTGGAGCCTGCAGAGACAAAAGGCTGCCAGACTACAATGACATAAATCCAAACAATGATGCTAAATATCAGGCACGAAAACAAAGCAGACCTGAAATTTTCCTAAGGGAGATACGTCACCCTCAAAAGAAGACTCCTTTCCTCTGACCTTGCTTTCCCTCTGAATGACACCATCAGAGAATGGCCCTTGCTTTCCACTTGACACACTCTCTACTTGTGCTAATTATGTGAGTTGACTAATTTTTACACAAATAAAAAGCCATGTTGATAAATCATATGTATTTAGAAAACATTTTTAATGTTTTCCAAGTATGGCCCATTGCAGTGTGCTCTAGGTTTCTGACTGTTTGATGATAATTTATGAATCTGGTGAATATTGTTGTTAGGCTAGTTTGTCAGATTATTACAATTTTCTGCTACTCTCCTAATTCAACTTCAATATTACTGTTTTGTACCTTAGTGACTTTAATTGATTGTTCATTGCAAGACATAAATTTGACACTGTAGTATAAGAAAAGTTTATTTTAACCAATTTAATATTCAAAACTACCATAGCAATTGAAGTGTTTAGTGGTGTATTCTTTTTTTTTTATTTTTTTAAATTAATTTTATTTCTTTCTGTATGTGTATGAATGTACTGTCTGCATGCAAGTCTGTGCACCCGTGTCGTGCAATGCTGCGGAGGTCAGAAGAGGGTGTTGGATTCCCCTGGAACTGGAGTTCTCCTGGAATTGGAGTTTCAGACGGTTCTCGGCCGCCATGTGGGTACTGGGGATCGAACCCGGGACCTCTGAAAGAGCGGTCGGCGCTCTTAACCACTAGGCCATCTCTCCAGCCCCTAGTGGTGTATTCTTAAGATCATGTTATCTCTCTAAACAGACAACACACAGCACTTCATTATTTCAAAAGAAGAGTTATAAAACAATAAGTGCATGGCAGACATGGTAGTGCATGCATGCCTTTAACCTTAGCTCTCGGGAGGCAGAGGCAGGAGGATCTCTGAGAGATTCAGGCCACCATGGTCCACATCTTGACTTCCAGGCCATCTGGGACTAGGGAGACCATGTCAAAAAGAAAAAAAGTGTAATTTAGTTTACTAAATTTATCAAAATATATCTCAGTACCTTCAATGTCAAAAAGGCCTTCTCCTAATGGGTAGCATGGGGTTGACCTGGTACAGGCTGAATACAATCCAGATAGCGCCCCAAACCCACAAACAGGATGCAAATGCCAGGTGATGAACGTTGCTGTTCACTGAGCGGGTCTACAGGTACTTGCAGACTTGCAGCAGGATAGCTCAGTCCTTCAATTTACCTTTTGACTCATTGTGATGGCTTAATCTCAGTTGTCAACCTGACGAGATCTAGAATCACCTGAGAGACACGCTACTGATGACCCTGCAGGGAATTATCTTGATTAGGTTGATTGGGTAGGAAAACTTGCCCACTGTAGGCTGCACTGGATTGGGGTCCTGGACTGTAATGTTATACCTTGTCTGGGGTCTTGGATTTTTCCTGACTTGTAATTCATTAATTGGCAGAGAAAATGAACTCAATTGGCTCATATCAAACCCAAGAACCTCCCTGGCTGGTATAAAAAGAAGAAAGATCTGAGCACAAGCATTCCTTGCTGTTTTTCAACTGTGGATACAATGTGAGCATCTGCTTGAAGCTCCTGCTTCCCTGACTCCAAGCCATGATGGACTGTACTGCTAACTGTGATCAGAAATCAGCCTCTTGCCCCTTAAGTAGGTTTTGTTGGGGTATTTTATCATGACAGGATAAGTAGTTAAGATACCCATTAATCTACTTCATCCACCCACCCATTAAAGCATCTGCCCACCTACCCAACTATCCATCCATCTATCCATCCATCCATTCATCAATCCATCCATCTGTGTGTTCATATAACCACCCAGTAAGCCAACCATCCGTCCACCATCTATCCACATCTATTCATTTCTATCTATCTATCTATCTATCTATCTATCTATCTATCTATCTATCATCTATCTGTCATCTAGATATCTAGCTATCTATCTTTCTATTTACCTAGCCATACCTTAATCTGTCAGCCCATCCATCCATCCATCCATCCATCCATCAATCCATCCATCTATCCATCCATCCATCCATCCATCCATCCATCCATCCATCCATCTACTTCAAACATTAATCCACCAGCAAACTAGGCTTTTGAATGTGCATCATGGAGCCCATCTTTCAGATAAAGGGAGATCTATAAAAGGCCCATTTGTCATGACTGGATGCTGCATGAGCAGTTTTCCGTCTGCCTTGCCAGCTGTACTATCTTTTATTTCCCAGGAGCTGACTTATATGGATAGTATCAGGGGCATCATGTGCTTTGCCTTCTGTGTTCATCCAAGTGAACCCACAAGAGATTCCAGTGCAAGAAGGAACAGAGTGAGTCATTCCCTTGGTCTATTCCTGCAGGTTCCCTCAATGCTCCATAAGAGAACCCAGGCTACAAGGAAGCATTTTCCTGCTTTCTCGTTATTGTAATCCACCTGATCAGGGGAGGGCTGTTCCCATTCTCCATTGCTGTGGATGTATAAAAGATAAACTGCAAGTGTGATGGTGTCTCCAGGCATTGCTTGCCACATCTGGCCCTTCTGGGAGCTTCTACAGAGGTGGAAGAATCATATTAGTAATTTTATTTGGTTATCATCCTCCTCTGCGTGTCTCCTTTGATTAATTTCCATTTTCAGAAGTGGTTTGCTATGTTGCTTCATTTTCTTTAGACATGTGTACATGTGAAGAGGTATTGGGCACTGAACCCTGGGCTTCATGCATGCTTCAGTAGGTCCTATACCACCGAGCCATGCCCTGAGCTCTAGAGCTGCAGACATTGTGACTGAAGATCAAGCCCAGGGCCAGGCACAAGCCAGGCGAACATTCCACCACTGAGCTATATGCCCAGTCTGAGATGTGTACTTTTAATTGGCTGTAGCTCATCACAATAAAGAGCTTTAAAAAACACCAACACTAATTTCTTTGTGACTGAACCTCAATCGCTGCTCCACATGGTCCATTAACTTTTCTGTGGAGCCCATATGCCCTGAGATAATTAAAATAATTTTGTTCATTTGTTCTTGCACTATTCAGGAAACAATCCAGGGTCTTGGACAGGCTAGGCAAGTGAGCAGGAACTGCCACCATACCAGTGGGCTTAGCTGTCACCTTGACACAGGCCAGAGTCACCTGAGTAGAGAATCTCACTTGAGGGGCTGCTCAGATGAGCATGTCTGTGAGGGACTGTCTTGACTGGTAATTAGTGTATCAGGACCTGGTCCACTGTGGGCAGTACCGTTCCTTGTGCAGGTGGTCCTGGGCTATATAAGGAAGCCAGCTGACCATGAGTCTGAGAGCTAGGAGGCAGCTTTGCTCCATGGCTTCTGCGTCAGGTCTTGGATCAAGTTCTGGTCCTGAATTACCTGGAGATGGACTGTGACTGGAATATAAGCCAAAGGAATCCTTTCCTCTGCTAAGCTGCTCTGGGTCAGAATACTTTATCAGAGCAATAGAAACCCAACTACAACAATCCCTTTAATAAAATAAACTTTAGGGGCTTGCCAGACTAGTAATTGAGAGCACTTGCTGCTCTAGCAGAGAACTAGAGTTCTGTCCCCAACACACACATAAGGAAGCTCACAAGCTCCTTTGGCTTTAACTTCAGGGGATTTGGTGCCCTCTTTTATCCTCTGAGGGCACTTGCATGCACATGTGCACATATTCATACATTGTGTGATGGTTTGAATGAACATCCCTCAAAGGCTCCAAGTATTTAACAATCTGTCCCCAGTTAGTGGCACTGTTTTGGGAGGCCCAGGAGGTGTGGCCTTGCTGAAGGAAGCACATCACTGGGGGTATCTTTGAGAGTTCAAGGCCTGTTCCATTTCCAGTTTCTCTTTCTCTGCTTGCTGCGCCTGCTTGAAGATGTGAGCTCTCAGCTTTCGGCTCCAGCTGCCTCCTGCCGTGCCTTTCTGCCAAGATGACCCTTATCCCTCTGGAACTGTTAAGTCCAATAAACTCTTCCTTCTATAAGTTGCCTTGGTCATGGTGTTTTATCACAGCAACAGAAAAAGTGACTAATTTAGAAATAAACATAAATATCAATTTAAATAAATAAAATAATTATTTTAGAATTATTTTTTGTTTTTATTTGTGTGTATGTTTATGAGTACATGTTTTTATATACATGTATGTGTATGAGTACATGGCACATGTGTGCAGGTGTCCTCAGAAGGCAGGACGAGGCACTGAAGCCCCTGCACAGGAGTTATAGGTGGTTGTGAGCTGCCTGGTGTGGGAGTAGGAACTGATCTTGGGTTGTCTAGAAGAGCAGGAGCCATTTCTCTAGCCCTGAAATAAGTCTTATTTTGAGACAGGGCATTGCAAAATTTTTCAGGCTGGCCTCAAACTCGATATGTAGCCCAGCTAGGCTTCTAACATAATTCTCCCAACTCATCCTCCTGAGTAGCTGGGAGGGCAGTTTTGTGTCACCAGACCTGGTTAGAATAATTTTAGAATAGTTTGCCTACATCCTTGCATCTGAAATGGTTTTTTTTTTTTTTTTTTTTTTTTGTCTTTTCAAGACAGGGTCTCCCTGTAGCCCCAGCTGGAACTCACTCTGTAGATCAGGCTGACCTTGAACTCACAAAGATCTGCCTGCTTCTGCCTCCCAAGTGTTAGGATTAAAGGCGTGCGCCACCATGCCCGGCTGAAATGGGTCTTTAAAATCCAGACGTCACAGCAGTTAGGTGGCATTCTATCATTCATGTGGTCAAATATGGCAGGAAAATCAGACACTAGTGATGAAGATCCCTTATCAATGAGCAAATACACTCAGATAAAACCTCACTCTTAGGCACCTTCTTATCACAACAGACACAGGTAACCAAAGTGCTACAGAATAAAACCCCTCCTCAAGGCCTCACAATCAGGTTGAGCACAGTGATGCAGGTTCTGGGTGTACCCACCTCAGCCTCAGTGCTGGCTCATCCTCAGATGTGCAGACAGACAAGCAGCCTCCAAATCAACAGAGGCATTTCTTAAACATCGAAGAGCTTTCTACTCTGCCCTAGATGCTCCCCTGGGAATCCCTCTGGCTCCTGACTTTTAAATTAGTCGATTGGAAGCTCTTCTTGGTCCACAGCAGTGGTGGCACACATATGCTACAGAAACAGCAAGATCCCACTGTGATTACAGGGCAGCCCAGAAGGCCTGTGTCCCAGTGCAGTGGTTTAGTGTCCATGAGGGGCGATCATGGCAGCTGCCCCAGGCCACAAGACCACGAGGCAAACATGCTTTTGCTGTCTCTCATCTTCTTTCCTGCAGAGGCAGTGGCCTGAGTTCACGAGCAAGCAGGTGGGTCATGGTGTCACTGTGCTTTGGAGAGGGAGCGGAAGGCACTAGAGGCTGCTTGTGTCCCTCACAGCCAACCACTGCTCAGAGACTGCCTGGTGATGAATCTTCAGACCCATTCACCAAGCCATTAGTGTGGAGAAATGAGTAATTGCTGCCCAAGGACCTGCATCCATCAGACAGTGACTGGCCCTGGGCCACTTCACACTGTCCTGTTCTCCTTAAACGATGCAAATCAAATATGAAACCCAGCTCATTGCTATGTAAAATTTGAGAAATATGCAAATGAACACTCCCCAAACAAGGAAAATGATGGAACCTTTCTCATCAACCCAATCTAAAGGAAATAACTCCCTCCCATAAGCTGTGACATTTCCATGGTGGCATCTGAGCAGGGCCGCCGGCTCCTCTCTATGGGCTGTTCTCAGCACCAGCTCTGCTTTATGGCCTGGAAGCCAAGCTGAAGCACTGGAACATTCTCACAGTCCAGGGTAGAATGTCCCATATCGAATGAGAAGTTTGACAGGGACTTTGATAAGTTTAGAAGTCAGGAAACAAAAATACATTTCCTTCCCTTTTCCCTGTGTCCTCTCGGCCATCTCTCTGCTGTTTGGGGCTATAATCTCCTCCCATGGGTCCATTCTCTCCCACCCTCTCCTCTAATCAGAATTATAGTGTCCACACACTGTATAGTAGTTGAGTTCATAGCATTTCTGCCTACATTTTCAGAAGGCAGTGGCTCCTTCCAGGCCATAACCTGGGATAGGAGAGCACCATTCACCTAGAATGAACCTCCAAACTACAGTTTCCCAGGGAAATCACTGCTTTGATTTCATGTTTGGCAGGGAGCACCCTTCAGTGCAGAATTAGGTAGAGACAACCTCCACAGTATTTGGTTTTGTGGCTGACTAGTGACATCTTATTTGAGCTCAGCTTTGGATATCACAGGCCCTTGAAGAGGCAAAGAGGCCCTCTTTCCTAAGGTCTCTAGACTCATCTGGGTTGTCCCTAGAGATATCTGAGTCCCTGTTGTCTCTCCAGCTCACTGCTGAGGACTCTGCAGAGATGCACTGAGCACTTAGCATCTTCCATCATACCATCATAGTCTTCATCCATGTCTTACCCAGTTCAGGGCTCCCTTCAAAGCTGGGAGACAAGAGAGATGGCTGACTGCTCTCATTGGTCATGGGGACACTTTACAAGGCACCCTGCATGTGACAGAAGCCAAGCTGGAAAAAGGGACGGGAGCTATGTAGATAGTTCATAAGGAAGTGGAAAAGTTAGAAACAGTGACCTCCGAGGTGCAGTCACCAATATCGATTCTCTGTTTAGCAGGCTGTAGGTCCAATCACCGGATCACAACTGGTGGCAGACACAGAAGGGGTGGCTGTGGTGTGCTGAGCCAGCACAGTCTTTAGCCAGAAGGGTTTTGAACTTATCTGCATGGACAGCATTTATTCTAATAAATGTGCAATTTATTCTAATTGGTGTCATTTAACTGTCATTTTACTATTGGCAAAACAGATCGCTTTAGTAATAATCTTCCTGACAATTTTAACAGCCACAGACAGACACTTGATAGAAACTCCACTCATCAAAGAAGAGTCACTCCACCCCCTTCCTACAAGTGCTCTGTGGCTCTCTTACTGATGATGCCAGGGTTGCCTGGTGCAGGCAGGCGCTGTAGCTCCGGGCATTCCTCTCAGTGAAGGGTGGGCTGCGTTCATTTGTGGAGTTGCCAGGGTATAATTGTACTTGAAAGACAGCATCTTTTTTCCTCTGCACCCAAGCCATGTGGAAGCCTGTGTGAACATGATGTGTGACAAGCAGTGTCTAAGTGCAGCATGAGTTTCAGATTTATTTAGGTCACAGAGCCATCAATAATTAATGTGGTCAGGCTGATGATCTGAAAAGTTGTGAAGGGCTGGTTCACTTTGCTTCAGACACTTGATATTCCAGGCTGTCTCCAGGACCCTGCATCTCTAATGAGTTCTACTTTGCAGGGTGCTAATCATGTTAGCTTATGAAAGGCAGCAGGGATGAAGAAAACTGTGTTAAAAACACTCCCCCCACTATTGTCCTTATTAGGACCCCACGTGTCCTCGATGTAAACATGCATGTAAATACACTGTCTTCAGTGGGAAAGTCAGTGACTCTAGGTGTTCAGGGAAAGAGCTTGTCACTGTCAGTGTTCTGTAAACAAGTTTAGCAATGTGTTAACCACACTATTGAATGGAGGCCACACATTCAGTAGAAAGAACCAGAACTTGGAACAAACCGATATAAGTTCAAGTTCTATTCCTGCCTATCGGAGGCATGTGACTTGGGCAGGTGTTACAACAAACACCCTCAGAGCTAAGGGGCAGACACCACGAGTTGGAGGTGTAGGCTTGTCACCCAGCACTCAGGAGGCACAGACAGGAGGCTCAGGAGTTTAAGGTCATCTTTGGCTGCATAGTGAGTTGAAGGCCAAACTAGGCTACATGAAACCCTGCCTCAAAGGGTTTTTAAACAAGCAGGATGTACTGATCCTCCCCTGACGTGGTTTTCTTTTCTCACAGGAGTCACTCCTTTGGGCCTCAGTATACCTGTGGTGCCCATCCCAGTGTCTTTGTCCCTCTGAGCTATGTAGGTATATATCACAGGCTGGGACTTCATGAGACATTTCCTTCTTGTGTTTCCAGAATCTAGAGGTCTAAGTCAAAGCTGTCTTGGTGAGGGCTCCCTCCTCACTGTGTCTGCTCACATGGCTGAGCTCACTGGAAAGAGACTTTTGTACCATAGTTAGTGGTAGTGTTTGGGTGGGTATGATGGAACCTTTAGGAGGTATGGCCAAGCTGGGGGAGCACTGTGACTGGGCCTTGAGGGTGTAGGGCCATGCCTACTTCCAGTCTGGCTCTCTCTGCTGCGCCTGTTTGAAGACATGGCTGCTCAGCTTTCTGCTCCACCGTTATGTCTCCACTCCCATTAAGGACTCTAACATCTGTGGAGCCTTAAGCCAAACATATAAGTTGCCTTGGTCCTGGTGTTTTATCACAGCAATTGAAAAGAACTTATACCAGTGTCTTATGAACTTGTACAGGACAGCACAAACATTTAGCCCAAGAGCAAAGGTGTGTGGAGAGAACCCGGGGTATCGATTCACCACAGCTGTTGAGGAATTTCTCTTTGTGTTTGCTTCAGAGAAAAGGGAGAAAGGCCACAGCTCTGAGAAGACCTGCTGGATTCTACTTGCTGTGGGCGGTGCTTGCTGTGGAGTTCTTGTGCATTTTCAGTGGTTTCCATTATTTATGAGAACTTCCATGTGGTTGCATTAGGCACTGAGGAAACACCAGATGTGCTCTCAGGAGAAATGCAGGTCCAAAGGGAAGGACTGGGGCATCCTGGCTGCTGGAAGGACTGAGAATGCACGTCTCTAGCGTGGGGAAGCCTCTTCTGTGGTGTCCTCCCTCAGTTCTAACAGCTACTTCATGCTGGAATGTGCCTGAGCTGTGCTGATAACAAAGTGGCAGACAGATGCCATCCTGTGGGGCCGAAAGGAGGTGGCAGAAGTGAGGGATGATGGCTCACTGACAACCGCCATCATGCCCACTATAGCCCCTCCATGGCTGTGGTTTGAAGATGATGGCTACTGAATTGGAAGATCAGATGTCAGGCCTCCTTTGTCCTGTGTTGCAGGACAAAGATGTGGGGCCTGACCTTGGAGACTGGGGATGGGACAGATAAAGTCCTGTGTGTCCTCATCTTTCTGTGAGTCGCTAGAAATGGACACAGCCTTTGAGCAGCTTCAGGAGAGGCCTTGAGAGCCAACACAGGGCCTCTGCAGTTTGCATCTGTCTGAAGGGCATTTAATTTGAGATTTGAAACCATAGATGTCAAACCTCTGACTCAAAGGCATGTGGAAGGTGGGGAGTGGTGTCATGTCCCCACCTGGCCTCCTCTACGAAGCTCCCAGACCTGGTTTCTGCCACTCATCTGCACAAAAGCCATGGCTGGCTTGCTCAACAGCTCGTGGAGGAAAACTGTTAAAAGCCAGCCGTCAGCACCAGGAGAGGCTCCTGGTTCATGGGAAAGCCACAAGGTCCACAGTAGAGAAAGGACCACAGAGCAGGGAATCAAAGTTAGGACTATCCAGGTCTTCTCCAAAGGGACCAACCTTGCAGCTCCTACGATGTCACACCAGGTGCACCATGGGTCGTGTACTCGGGCCTCTAGACCACAGTCTGCAAGCCACTGAGTGGATCCAAATGACACAAATGCCATTTCATTTTTTCAAAGTGATCTATAATTCCAAGTGAGAGGACAGTGTCAGGGAGGGTAATCGTGGGCTAGAGGGATGCTCTCATTTTAGCTGTCTGGCCACGGTGCTTTCATGTGGCTTCAATGTCACTCAGCATATACCTAGAAGCAATTAATCAGCATCTAATCACCGCTCACCATGCTGCCTGCAGAGGTAATTATCTGTTTAACTTCTCCAGCTGGCCACTACAGATGCCGCTGCCAGTGTCTGGGCAGACACAGTCTTCACTGAGGGTGAGGACCAGAACAGAAACAGGGGGGACCAGGACCTCCATGTGAAACCAGCATTGGTAAGGCCAGGGTCCCCTGCGGTGCCTGAGACTGCACTGACGGCTCCCCCATCAGACCGTCTTGCAGCGGGAGAGAGCAGAAGTAACTTAGTGACATTGCGAGAGACCCAGCACCTGTTACCTCTTGGGAACCCTACGCCTTCCATGGCTTCTCCGGCTCCCTGGAGGCTAGATTGCCCCTGCTCAGCCCTGATGCTGAATGGAATCCTGAGGACTTAAGCTAGGGCTCAGGCTGTGTCATTTTGGAGAGCAAAGCTCCCACTGTGCTGGTTTCTTAGTCACTGAGTTCTGGGGCCAGCACTTCTTCAATCACCTTTGGGTCCATTTGTAATCCTAGAATTTCTAAGATGTTCCCATCTATTTCTTGCAGGAGAAAACATAGCTCATGGGCTCTAGCCCTCCAGTCCCGGGTACCTTTGGAGCAGAACTTGGCCTCTGTGCTGGGGAGAGGGTGCTTGTAGTTGTTTGGGGTCTGGAAGAAACTATGAAGGTCACTATAGGGTTGTGTTGGGAGCTTGGTCCCCACTGTGGCATTTGACAGCATGGGCCTGTAAGAGGTGGACCTTGGTAGGACATTGTCACCTTAAATCATTGGGAAGGTCACCATCTGCCAGGGTCATCCCAAGACAGATGGAGAACCCCACAAGGGCACAGCAAGCACACATGCTCTGTGCCTTTGCCAGCCCCCCTTTATGAGCGTGCTTTCAGCAGCTTTGTCACAGGACCCAAGGCTACAGTGTAGGGAGCTCTTATGACCAAGCCCAGCTTAAACTAGTGAGCTTCAAGAAGGCTTCCTAATAAGAACAAAGACAAGAGGGGGGATATTACTAAGGGAAAAGCTTGTCCCATAAAATGTCCACATTGTACAAGCCCTGCGCTGCCTTCATTTGAGTCAGACTCTACTTAGCTCTACAAGTGGCCCGGTGGCTCTCTGGAGAAATGGTAATGGGCCTGTTTCGGGTCAGAGCACGTGTTTGATTCTTCCCCACCCTGTGCTTTCTCAGCAGCTCAAACACCTATAGCCTTTCCGCCTCACCATCAGGCCCAGATTGAACGGTGAGGCCAGATGTTCAGGTAAGATGCCAATTAATTTAGCAGCTCCTGAAAGGAGTTGATGGCCTGTTAGCCCAGCAGGTCAAGGCCACAATGTTCTGCACAAGAATCTCTTTTGAAGCCTGATAGAAGCTTTCGGATTAGCTCACAGATAAAAGCCTGGCTGCTTTTGTTACAAGCGCTCCGCTTGCAAGCTGAAGTCCCGTGGAGGACTTCCTGTCTTGTTCCTGTGTCTCCTGCTCTTGGCTAAACTGCTTCTGTCCCATGAGACCCACCATCCAGCATCAACCTCATTATTACCCTGCCACATGCGCTCTCACATGCACAAGGGGACTGTGGCTCTGCCTTCTGTGTGTCTTCACGGCACAAGAACCTGAGA
This sequence comes from Rhizomys pruinosus, assembly GCA_009823505.1. Taxonomy (NCBI): domain Eukaryota; kingdom Metazoa; phylum Chordata; class Mammalia; order Rodentia; family Spalacidae; genus Rhizomys; species Rhizomys pruinosus. Next base: position 411,726 of record VZQC01005507.1, on the reverse strand, counting down.
CACACAGATTCCAGAACACGTTTGAGGCAATGGGCAGTGTGATTCTCCTCAGCATCATGGCTGAGCCCCTGCGGTTCCAGGGCCCTGCAGTCTCTATGCTCAGTCAGGAGGAGGGAGACAGAGGCCAGGGCAGCTCTGAGCATGAGGCTCACTGGGCCCAAGTGGGATGGGACTCCCTAGACCAGGAGCTGGTTTGCTGTCTCTGGAGGTATGCCTGTGCCTTGTCTCCAAGGCTTTTCTTGGCATGCTGTCTCAGCACCTATCACTTCACAGACAACAGCTAATGTCGTGGACAGATTTGTTGGGGTCCTCCTCTCTGGTGTCATAGGCAGTAAATGAGACCAAGGCCTTCTCTAGGCTCCAGCTTAGTCCTGACCCATTGTCCCCTCTATGACCTTCATTGACTGGGAATTAGCTGTGCTGATAGCCTTGGGTTATCTTCCCTTTGAGGGGCTGAGTTTGTGACACAGGGAAGGCCTGGTTCTGACACAGGGAAGGCCTGGTTCTGACACAGGGAAGGCCTGGTTCTGACACAGGGAAGGCCTGATTCTGACGCAGGGAAGGCCTGGTTCTGACGAAGGGAAGGTCTGGTTCTGACACAGGAAGACCTGAGGACCCAGTCACTTGGATAGATTTTAAAGATGTTTTCTTTCCACAGGCTGTTCTTCCTCCTTAAACCTTTCCCTGCTTCCAGCCCTTGTCCCGTGTGCTGGATCAGTGTGACCATGGCAGTGTCAGTATCTGTCGGAGGGACTGGGCTCACATCCAGCAGTTTTTATTCAAGAAGGGAGTGTCCAGAAGTGTGTGCTGGGCCAACTGGTATGAATGCAAGATGCTCTTCATGAAGCCAATCTACATGTCTGCCTCTGATGCACTGCACACAGGGGCAGGGCCTAGGGTGTGAGGAAACACTGTTCACAGAGACAACAGACAGGGCATCATCACTCTTTCCTCCTCCCCTGTCCCTCCTGCATGCTCTTGTGCCTAGCAATGGACTACACAGTGGGTTGAAACCTCTGGCTGCAGCACAGACCTTGCTCTGCTTACTGGGTCCTGGCCAGGATCCAGACCTGTGTGGGCATGTGGGGACTTGATAACCTGTCTAGGGTGCAGTGGGAGGGAAGCTACCTCAGTCTCCCCGCTGGGCTCTGGTGTATCTTCAGTGAGGGATGAAAACATCTCCTGGATTTTTATTTGTTTGCATATGAAATGATGCTAAATACATCAAACTCTACCAAAAGCCCTAAGAAACAGCAAACAATATATGCAAATTACATTACTGTCTGACCTTAATAAATACCCATTATTACTGGCCCATCAAATATAATCTTTGGTAAAAGGTAGGATGCAATAAGGTGCTATCATTATTTTTAGACATAATTTGGAGATGGCCAAGCACTCTTTTGAATAGCTCTTTGTACAAAACATCACATCAATGGAAATTTAGAGTGTGAGAACGTTCTCTGGGCCCAGGCCCTCTTCCCCTTGTATCTCATGTGCTCTGCAGCCATGAAGGTCACTTGGAGCCACCCCCCCCCTAGCTGGCTCACATGCCTATCCCTCCTAAGCCAGAGTCACCCCAGCATGACCAAGTTGGGAGGTCATCTTTTTCCTTATGCTTGCAGGGATAGTCTCTATCTGAGCTCCAGGCTCTAGGCGGCATGGTGGGCAGCTTTCCCAGTGGATGATGGTCACTGCCAAGGCATCTGCTCTAATAAGCCAGGCTCTGGCCCATCACATTTTTGTGTAAATCCCCAGAGCAGTGTTAGTCCAGGATACCTGAGCTTCTGTGACCAGCAGCTCAGCTTAGCTTAAGACACATGTTCAGTGTTAATGTGAAAGTCCAGTCCAGTCTAGATGGTTCCTCCTGACTGAGGTGCTGTGACTCAGAACTCCTATCTGTTCATGGCCCTTGTGGCCTCAGTGACAGTGGGAGAGGAGAGGAAAGGAAATGCCTGCTTCATAACCCACAATGGCCCTAACTACACAGCCTTCCACTCACATTGCCCTGGCCAGCCCTGGCTCTGAGAAACATTTTTTCCAGGGAATATGAGAGTCTGGCTGGTGGCAGGGATCATGCATTTTGGTGAATAACTGTCCCTATGGGCAGGGAATATTCTTCCTATTCCACAGCTGGAAAGACTGGGGCTCAGGAAAAGTGAAGCAAGGGTTGGCTTTGAACCAAGCAACCTGGACATTCTCATACCTCTGGGTGCACTAGACAGATCCAGGTCAGAGTGAGTACTTTGGCAACTGTCAACCCTGGGAAACAAGTAGAGTGACAGACACAAGATAACTAATTCTTTGAGAGACAGAATAGTGCCTTGGAAACATAGCAGTTACCCAGGAGGAAGCACTGAGACCCTCAGAGAGGAGGATGTTTATAGTTGGTGATGTCGAACATTAGGGAATAAGTCCAGGTCCTCACAAGTCTCTTGGGTCCTAAAATCCAGTAGTGTGGAGGCTAATCTGGTCCCAGAACAGAAGGTCAACGGTCCTGGTGGATTTATTGGGTCTTTTCCCCTTACCAAGGCAAATTCAAACCCACTTGGGGACTGGAGGCTTCACTGAAACAGTTTCCAGTTTGGGAAGTAGAAACAACAGGCTTGCTGTTCCACAGGAAAATGGTGAACAAGTAAGGTGTTGTGAAGACGACAGAGTACAAATCCTAAGAAGTAACAAGGAGAAGCCAGGATTCACAAAGATCAATATCGGAACACGGCGTGGAGCCACGAGTGTGAGTTAGCTTCAGAGCAACAAAGAAGGTGGAGACTTCCGTTGCGAGTCCCACAGGTGAGCAATGCAGACGTCACTGTGTTTGCTTCTAAGAAGCTGGGACACAGGTACTAGCAATTCTGTTTGGATCTGTGAAAGAGGGTCTGCCTTGCAAGGCAGACCATGCCCCAAGATTAGAGATAGACAGGTAGGTCCCAGAGTCACTGGGCCCAAAGTGGAAACCACTAGGGGACACATGCTGGGCTGGAAATCCTGGCCTGTGATATGAGTTCTTGGTGCTCAGAATGGACAGCCTGAGATGGAAGCCCATAGCAGGCCCTCAACATGGGGAGAGGCCAGTCTCTCTATACTGGAACCAAGATGTCTACCGGGGCATGGGTGGAACAGACGCTCCAGAGACAGCTGGGGTTTCCTGTGAGGGCCTGGAAAGAGCCGGAGAGGAGCCGCAGAAAGGCCTGGGAGAGGGCGACCAAGGGCAGGATCCTTACTCAGAGGGGCAAGAGCTTTTGATCTGCCTTGTGGTTTAAGGAAACCGAAGATCTTGGTTGAGTGGGGTCCGTGATGTGGAGGGCGCTCAGGGCTGGGCTGGGAACAACACAGAGCATCGTTTTATGAGTTGAACTCACAGGATGCCCTGCTACAGCAGGGAGGGTGAGGCAGGAGGCTGGGGGCCTCTCCTGGATGACCGGTGTGTTGCTGAACAAAGTGAGGCCAGGCTCCCCGCAGCCGACTGCCGCGAGGCCCCTCGTGGAGAGCATCCTCCGCAGGTGAAACTCGAGGAGCAGCCGCCTGCTAAGGAGGGTCAGTGTTCAGGGACGATGAAAGACACGATGGTTGCATTTTGATAGTTTTGGCTTCTTCTGCAACGGTGGGCTGACCTGGAGGGCATTGTGCTTCAGACTGTGGGAAGACAGCGTCACCTGTGATGGGAATAGGAGCCTCTTTAGTGTGTCGGTTTCAGAAGCCACACAGCACAGAGCCTCCTCCAGAGAGGACAGCCGTTTCCCATAGTCAGATTCTGAGTGACCTGTCAGAAAAAAGAAGGTGAAATTCCTTGGCTGCTGAAATAAAGGAAAAAAAAAAAAGTGAATACAGAGACTTAAGGCCATATGCATTCCTGGTAAGAATGCAAAATGGTGTAGTCACTTTGGAAGATGGTTTGGTAATTTCCGAGGAAGTTAAACAGATCCCTGTGATCCAACCCAGTGATTCCATTCCACGGAATCAGTCAGGGAAATGAGCACGAACGCATCGCTGAATCTTTGCAGCAGCATTAATAATTTTCTTGTAGTAGAAACAACCTGAAAGTCTATCAGTAGATGAAATAAATAAAATGTGGATAGCCACTTAACAAAACACAGTTTAGCAGTAGAAAGGACTGAATTACTCTGCTAACCCTCCCCTACCCTGCAGACAATGAAGAAGAGGAGGGGAAGTCTTATGCCAAAGACTGCCTTGTGGGAGTCCCTTTGATGACGCACTCAGAAAAGGCATATTTATCAAGAAAGAAAAATGGCCTGCGGCTGAGGCTGGCACTGAGAGGAGGAGGGACCTTGGGGGTGAAGGAGGGTTCTGAGCATATTTTGTGGTAATGGTGTACAAAGCTGTACATTCACTAAAAACAGTTGCTTTGTCCCTGCATGTTGGTGAATTTCAAAGTGTCCAGAGAGTGCATTAGGAAAGCTGCTTAGCCAGCATCGTGGCTTCTCTGTTAGGTGGGTTCAGGAGCCCCCTGGCTTCCAGGCCTCTGACGCCTCTGCCATGCCCCCCCCCCCACTTTGGGGAAACACCCCACCACCCAAGCAGTCACAGCCAGTCCTAGAATTCTGCAATCCGTACCTGCCAGAGTATGTTTTCTCTCTCCTGGCACTAGCCACACAGTCTTCAGGACCTCCTGCTTCTAGGAGGCCCTGTGATAGGCACAGATGTGATGCTTTCTGTCTTCCAGGGCTCCAGTCACCTCACCAGGGCTCCAGTCACCACTCCACCAGTCACCACCCCACCCTCTTGATGCTACCTGAGGACCAGACCTGAGTTACTCCTGTCATCTCATCTGCTCCTCCTTGCTCATTTGCCTGGCATTGTCAAAGGAGGCATGTCCCAGGTTTCCTGTCATGTGTGTGTGACAGCATTGTCATGCTGACCGGACCAATGTGGGTCTCCTTAGCTGAAGGTCATCAGTAGAAGAAGGAGTTCTTCAGGCCCTCGCTTGGCCTGTGCACCCTGAGGAGCTCATGATGGCTGTTGGCTCTGACCCGACTGATGCCCCCACCCTCTGGCCTTTCTCATGACGGCCGTTGGCTCTGACCTGACTGATGTCCCCGCCCACTGGCCTTTCTCATGACGGCCGTTGGCTCTGACCCGACTGATGTCCCCACCCTCTGGCCTTTCTCATGACGGTCGTTGGCTCTGACCTGACTGATGTCCCCGCCCACTGGCCTTTCTCATGATGGCTGTTGGCTCTGACCCGACTGATGCCCCGTCCACTGGCCTTTCTCATGATGGCCGTTGGCTCTGACCCGACTGATGCCCCGTCCACTGGCCTTTTTCATGACGGCCGTTGGCTCTGACCCGACTGATGTCCCCACCCTCTGGACTTTCTCAAGACAGCTGTTGGCTCTGACCCAACTGATGCCCGCACCCACTGGCCTTTCTTCCAGGAGACACTGACTTTCTCACACTAGAGCAATGGCACTTTGTGAGCTCCAGGCTCAGACCAGATCCTGCTGCTCGTTGTATGTCTTGGTTGGAAGCCTCTGAGCCACGTCAGAGAGATGTAAACACACCCAGGGACTTCGGAGAGATTCATGGCTCCCAGCCAGAGTCAGTTCAGCCCTGCCTGGGGTGGCAAGTTGCCATGGAGCACTCCCACCTGCTCTGTGGCCGGCATCACACATGGCTCAGGGGGCCATACTCATGGCTCACTAAGTGCACTGCACACCCTCCTCCTGAGACTCTGGAATGGAAGATATTTTTTTTGTTTTTGAATATTAAAAACTCATTTAAAATCAACTCCACCAGAGCCAAACTTCACCTATCCCCCAGGTACTGCTCTGGACCACTCTAAGTATTTAAACTGAGTCTTCAAACCTTGCAATTATTGGCTTTTCCCTTTGACTAATACATTCTACCCAAGCTGCGTTGATGGAATACAGATTGAGAGAAGGGCTTTAGAAGCCTAAGATCATCTCAGCCTAGACGGCACGGTGTTTTGACAGGAAAGCATTAAGGCATAGTGAGTGGTTCACCCGGTTTTCTTTCTTAAGCACATTTTAAAGAAAGTCACCTGTCCAAGAGAGCTTGGGGGCCAGGCCTCCCCAGAGCAGCAGGTGTTAGCGCTGGATGAGCAGCATGTGTCAGCCTTCACGGATGAGCTGGCGTCTCCTGGTGGCCTGCCTGGACGCAGCCCCCTGCTGTGCTAGGGCACCAGGTGGTCCCTTCTGGCTTCACGCTCTCTGCTCCCAAGTTCTCTGCTGGTTGCTCATGTGAGAGGGGACTCACCCAGACCTCCTCCACTATGTTCCCTCTGAGAGGACGGACCTCCCAGCACCTGAGCATGTTTGCTATGCCTGGTGGCACTTTCTGGAACATTCCTCCTGAAATTAGTGGCTAGGCAGAGTTAAGGTAGTTGCTGCAGAATCCACCCAGTCACCTGAAATACTATCTGCTTCCTCTAAGGAAGGGCCTCATCTGCAGGCTGCAACTGAGGCCTCAAAGGGATCCAAACACTTTTATTCTCCAAGCAACTACTTGGCTGAGGTTAACGGATTTCTGTGTCTTCACAGTAGAGTGAGAAAAACTGATTTAATATAACGTTTTGTCAGAATTTTTTAGATCACAAATTTAAATATATAAAAATATATGCCTTGACTTAAGAAACCTTAATATTCAGAGACCCAAATCCATAATTAGAAAGCTTCCCTTTGCTTCTGATGAAGATTCCTTGGTTTAGTTTGGACCTCACCCAGAAAAGCAGCCTCTGTGGAACAAATTGTGGCTTAGAGACCCTGGTTCTGACACACTGAGGGCAGGACAAGGCCCAAGTACCAGAGCCCAAGGCAAGGACTCCACGACAGATGCAGAGAAGTGGCTGGCAGTTGTCACGGCCTCTTACTTGGTGGATTTCTCAGTCATCAGGTTGATGGTCGCTGAACTCCAATTTGGATGCTCAGTGTTTCTTATTTCAATTCATCACAGCCCTAGAGTGCAAGGGTGACACAAAGAGAAGCTGCTGACTGCTTCCTTCAGGTGAGAAGACTCTTCACTGAAGGAAAGAAAGAGGGTGCCTTCTGGGGATGCCGAGATCTACGGTGTGAGTGGTCCCTGGGCACCTCCTGGGGATGCTGAGATCTACGGTGTGAGTGGTCCCTAGGCACCTTCTGGGGATGCTGAGATCTATGGTGTGAGTGGTCCCTGGGCACCTCTTGGGGATGCTGAGATCTATGGTGTGAGTGGTCCCTGGGCACCTCCTGGGGATGCTGAGATTTACGGTGTGAGTGGTCCCTGGTGCTCTTCGCCTGTTTCCACATCATAAGCCAAGCCTGCTTTTAGGTCTGCATAGGAGAAGAGAGGATACAGATGGTTCGGTACCATTGGAGGCTCCAGGTTCTGGGGACCTAGCATCTGCCCAACCAAGGTCCTTCTAGTCACTGGACATCAGTGGTCCACACCCAGCAGGTTTTCTGTTGATAAAAGACTGAGCTTGAAGCCAGGGTGGTGGGTGTCAGCCGATGACACTCCTTAACTTCCTTACGCAGCTGGCCTAGGGGGTCTTGTCACAGAGCAGGCATCTCCACTGTGCAGAGTTTTTTCACTGAAGCTGCTGGGTCCACTTACAATCTCAAGTCAGAGGTTGGGTCTCAATTCTTGTATCTGAGACATTTACTCTGAGGTGGGATGGCCAACCATAGGCTTTCTGACAGTTGGTTAAGGACTTTAGAACAAGTAGTTTCCATGCTGGCAAATGTGTGTTAAAAGGCCTGACAATCCTGATAATGGGATGCATGCTCACATTCCAGAATGCCCTCAGGAGTGAACCCAAGGAAAAAGCATATTTTCTTTAGTGGAGAATAAGTACTAGTATTTAAATCCAGGTAGAAATCATCTGACTGCATGGGCACCTGGTGAAGTGGCTGTGGGCACAGGGGACTGGAGAGATGAGGGGAATTCTGTAAGGTACACCTCTCTGTGCCGTCCTGGTGTACACTCTCAGCCTGGAAGCCTCACCATCAGGAGACTCAGGGCTGAAAGCATGCAGTTCCCAGTCTTCAGGTAATGTGAAAAAGCAGTTCCAGTCTTCAGGTAATGTGGTAGCCAGACACCAGACAGGAACTTTGAGTGGTTTGATCCACAGCTGTTCAGAATGTTGGTAATATGGTCCAGCCTACAGAAGAGTAAACAGAGGTCTTTCAGGATGGAGATGCAAGGCCAGGGCCAAGTTTACACCCATGTTCAGCAACAGACTAGGGGCAGGCATGTCAGAAGCTCTGGGGAGCCCCGTCATAATGAGTGTCCAGCTGCCATGAGCCCCCAGTCATGATGGGCCAGAAGATCAAGCTCTTCCATCTCAGTGCCCCCAGGAGAGAACACAGAGCAGAGACCAGGGAAATCAGTGATTGCCCAGCTGGTGGATGGCTGCAGTTCTAGCAGGTGAAGGAGCAGTGAGGTATGTGGTTAGTGGCCCTGGCAGAGGAGTCAGACAGAAGGAGGACGATGGGGTGGGGGGGTGTCTTGAGAGATGCGGGGCTGGGCTACAGGGACCCAGGGGTTAGAGCAGAGCCTGGTGTACACTCCCAGGCCACAGGAAACACAGGCACAGGAGGAGTCTGCTACTGTGCGTGCAGCTGTGGGAGTGCGGCCAGGAGCACAGACCCCATCCTGGAGCAGCTGGGAGCACAGACTCCATCCCGGAGCAGCCGGGAGCACAGACCCCATCCCGGAGCAGCCGGGAGCACAGACCCCATCCCGGAGCAGCCGGGAGCACAGACCCCATCCCGGAGCAGCCGGGAGCACAGACCCCATCCCGGAGCAGCCGGGAGCACAGACCCCATCCCGGAGCAGCCGGGAGCACAGACCCCATCCCAGAGCAGCCAGTCAATGCTTCTCCACAAGGCAAGCAGCCATGGCATAGAGCCTCCATTGATGGATCAGAAGCCAAGGGGCCAGGAAGGAGCAGCCCTGGAGGGGTGGCCACAGCTCCGTCCAGAGCCTGGTAGCCTCCTAGGGCCTTGCGGGGACAGGGGCACCACAGCAGGACCTGTCCCCTCTCACCCCGCACCTCAGGATTAGTGAGAAAGTGAGGGCATCTGGTACATGAAAGGTGGGTGGGAGCCTGTCCACACAAACTATCAACAGGGCGGCTTTGGGTCTCCTGCCCCCTTGTTTTTGTGTCCTGCTTCTTGTGGGCACAGGAGCATCCATTAAACATATCTCTCATTACTAACTGGCTCCTAGAAATGGATGTGTGACTTCACCCTCTGGGTTATTTTTTCATGTCTCCTTTGATGCAAAGGATTAAACATAGTACCTCTGGGACTGTTCTGTGCTCTGAAACACATTCCCACAGGGACCCTGTAGAGTGTGGAGGCCCCTAGGCTCGCCAATGCTGGGCCCATAAGCTCTCCTTACTGTCAAACACATATGATGTCAGGACCTTAGATGAAGTCTCAGGGTAGAGTATGGGCAGCAGAGAAGCCTGTGGGCTTTGAAAGGAACCAGGATACCTTGTTGTGGTACTGGATGAAGGCACAGATCCTTTCCAGTGTTCTCAAGGTGGGGTCCACCGAAACTTGGAGAAGTATCATAATAAAGTTTATACAAATGTCCAAGAGAGGTACTAGAATGGCATAACTTCATGGTACCTTGCATGATAAGTTTCTAAAAATAAGATGAAAGAAAAGAAAGAGGGATGGATGGAGGGGGAAGAGAGGGAACTAAAAACCTTTTGCATTCTAAACCTATTTGATAAAGGATGTTTTTCATTAAAAAAGAGAAATACACACAAAAAGAGAAACTGAGGGTGGTATGGAGCTCAGTTGGTGGAGTGTTTCCTCAGTGTGTGGGAAGCCCTGGTTGAATCCCAGCCTGGTGAAATTGGCTTATGCTATACACCTGTATTCTTAGCATTTACATTCAGGAGGCAGAAGCAGGATGATCAGAAGTTCAAGGTCAACCTCAGTTCAAGGTCATAGGAAGGTCATAGAAAGTTCCATGCCAGCCTGGAATACTTGAGACTCTATCTCAAAAAAGAAAAAAAAAAATGAAAGAAAAATTATGAAGTGAAAATGAAAATGTTCGCAGCCTGATGTCTTAGAATCATGGATGCTCTTTAAATACCAAAGCTCCTCTGTTTTGAGTTAAGGTGAAGGACAATGAATGAGGATGTCCCCAAATGGAATATAAAAGAAAAAGAAAACAGCTGGGCGTGGTGGCGCAATCCTAGCACTTGGGAGGCAGAGGCAGACGGATCTTTGTGAGTTCAAGGCCAGCCTGGTCTACAAAGTGAGTTCCGGGACAGCTGGGGCTACAGGGAGACCCTGTCTTGAAAAGACTCCCCCCCAAAAGAAAAAGAAAACAGTAAAAATGTACAACTTTGGATATTCAGATGGAATTGCACAGTAATCCAGGGACTGCTGGAGAAAGGCCTGCACAGTGTTAACTGGGAATTCTTGCTAGTGGCTCCAGTTGTCTGAAGCAGGCCTTCTGATTCCCCTAGACTGGTCCTGAAAAACCTAAGCACACCTGCTTCCCATGTTGGGACTGCAATCAACAGTGTCAGTGTAAATGGATAGATGGGCGGATCTCCCCAAAGAAGGTTACAATACTTGGGAATAACAGAGCCTTGCAGTGGGAACCCTGGTACCAAAGGAAACCACCAGGGGTAGATTCAAAGAGGGGGAGGCCAGGGGTGGCTTCAAAGCCAAGGTGAGAACCGTTTCGGACACACTGGATTAGTAGTTTGCCATGCTGGCTGATACAAGAAACAGTGTCAACCCGAGGTAGAGCAGGCAGTGCTGGGCAAGTGTCCTTCCAAAACCACTGTGTCAAGTTGTGGCAGCCTCGAGAAGCTTCTGGTACTGGCAGAGCTTCTCTCAAGCAATCCTATCTAAGAACTCCGGCTTTATTGATCTTCTGGTAACATTATGATACCAGTGGCTCCATTTTGATTCTGATAACTTTCATAGTGTTTCAGGAGTGAAGGGAGGCGGTGCAGTGGGTAGGGGCTGCAGGGGTGGGGCTTTGCTGGAGGAGAGATGGGAGAGGTTCCTCCCCTGACCTCCTCACAATCACTAGGAATAGCCTAGATGGCCCAATACTATAGTGCTATCTAGACATGGCAATGTCCAGGCTGTCCATCCCCACCACCCTCAGCTCTGGGTCCCTGACCTGCTGCTGGGGAGGGAGTGAGGAGACCCCAGTACAGAGGTGCTGCGTCATCACAGGGGCAGTACTAAGAGCAGGACCCTGGGTCAAGGACACCACCCCCAAGTGCCACAGGGCTTGGGAAGAACTAAACCCCAAGCCCACAGAAACAGCTGGAGAGGAGACAGGGTTTGGGTACTGATCTCATAGTCAAGGAGGGATCTGGAGTGGTGCTATTGCCTGGTAGACACAAACCAAGGCACTGCGCAGGCCTTGCTTTGCCAGCTGGCCAGCTTCTGAAAGACATCACACTGACCACAGACACCAGGAGAGTAGAGGCCCCATGCCCTCCTGATTCTGCATGGCCCAGGGAAAATTCCTGATGAAAACAGCATCTTGACTCATTAGACCTCAAACAACTCAGTGACTCTTATTTCTCAAGAGAAGAAGTTAGAAGCTACACATAATTATAGCATTAATCATAATAAGGGTTCCTCAAGGTCTGCCTTTTAAGGATTTCACATTGACGTGGCCAGTGCAGAGCATGTATGTGAGTGCACATGTGTGCATGAGTGCACTTGCATGTATGTGCTTGTGCATCTCTTTCTGTGTCACAACATGTGGTGTGTGTGTGTGTGTGTGTGTGTGTGTGTGTGTGTGTGTGTGTTAGAGCTGAACTGGAAGGGGCTAGCTGACCATTAAGCCAGCTCAGATGCAGTCAGCAGTGTGATTGGCTATCATTACTGCCAATCATTTCTAATTCTGCAAGTAGCCTCCTTGGCTAGCAGCAGAGGCCTGGGTTTGGGCAGAATCACTCCTGTTCTCAGGGTCTCCAGCCTGGGAGTAGCTGGCTGCTCTTCCTCTGCAGGGAGCCTCAGGTGGAGTGCTGCTCTGGGTAGAGGCTTCTCGGCAGCAATGGGCTGCCGAAACGCCTGCAAGTCCCTGGCGTCTAGACTCTGCCTTGACACTGGTCTTGGATAGGCCTGGGCAAGGTCTGCCCAATTTGGTCAAATCCCTAAAACAGACTGTAAACAAAGAAATGGCATTTTTCCCTGTGGAGGCTGGAGGGGGCTGCAGGCTTCACTCTAGCACTTTAGAGGTCACCTGGGGTCCTTATAGAACAGATTTTTATGGTTTCACAGACCAGGAAAGTTCTAAGCAAAATTCTGATGCATCCCAAGAGGAGTGGGGTCACTGGTGTTTGTTTCCTAGGGAACATGTATTATGTCACGACTTATTAAACCTTTCTACTTGTGAACCACCTTTCTCCTGAACACAACCTTGGGTATATAAGTATATAAAATAGATATGCAAACAAAACATTTACTGATAATAAATCATAAAAATTATTTTAAAACAACTCTTTGGTATACATATAATTTTACCATTTATTAAAGATGAAAGCCAATTTGCATGCTAATGAGATAGATAAATTTACATGCTAATGAGAAGAATTTGCTTATTTTTACATTAAGAATGAAATCTTGGCTGAAGATCTAATACTGAGAGGCACAGAACATCTTCAACATTAAAAAAAACATTAATTTAGTTAGTTCTTTGACAAATTCATACATGTTTATAATGCACTACTTATTACTCTCTGTCCTCACACTTATCTCTGTCTCATCCCTATCCACACAAACACAGACCCATCTTGCTCCCTACCAGTCCCTTTCTCCGATTCATAACTTTTGGGTTTGTTTGCGATACATTTACTTTAACCATAGCCATCTGTGTGACCATTGTATTGAAGTGTCCATTGAGGTGGAGTTTGTCACTATTGGTACCCAATGGAAGCCAATGACTCCCCTGCACTCTGAATCCTAGTTCACTAGGGAGGGGTGGGGGCCCTGAACCCCCCTTGCATTCATACCTGACTGTTTCTGGTCCATTCTTGTGCAGGCTCAGTGCAGGCATCCACAGGTGCTGGGAACTCTCTAACCATAGCTGTGCTGAGCTTGGGAGATGGTGTTTTGCAGCCCTTTTCCAAATCTTCCAGCTCTTACATTCTTTCCTCTCTCTCTTTCCAAGGTTGATCAATATTTCAATTTTATAATTGTCAATGCAGAGAATGCAGCTTCACATAAATATTATGAAAAGGTAAGAAGTATATTCAGGGCCATTTCAGAAATTGTTGGGGATTCTATCCTAACCCAAGCCAAAACTTAGTGAATGATTTTTTTTTATGCAACTCAAGCTAGCAACTCAAGCAGTAATTTTAAAATCAAACATTCCAACACAATACAATCCAATGAAGCACTGATCCAAAGATTTGTTGGGAAACCATGGTAGGAATATATTAAATCTTTGTTTTTCATAATTAAACTGTTATGTTTCTGTAACAGCAGAAAACTTTGTATATGGAATAGAAACACTGCAATTCATAACAACAGTCTGGAGTCTGAGCCCTGTGTCTTAGGCAGCATTGGTTGGCAGCCCATGGCGCAGTTACTCATGCAATGTTCAGTGTGCTTGAATGTTCTGAACAGAAGCTGTAGGGAAGTCAAACAAATGCTGGGCAAGTGCTAGCTCCCCAAAGCGCCTCAGGTTCTTTATAGGTTTGATTATGAATTAATTTTTGGTTATTTGTATCTTCAGAAATTTTTGTTGGCAAAGTTTGGCAGCGTTTAATTACCTGGCCCCGTACGGGCCTGTGACCACAGTTTAAGACGCTGTCAGGTACAGAGGCTGCCGCTCTTGTTCCTACGGGCCTCGCACACAGGTACACGGGCCGGAACAAAGCATCTTAAATCTACACAACTATACAATCACTTCCTTTTCCCCATTTCCACAGTGGGAAACAGGAGCTGCACTTGGAACCAAGGACAGAGGGCTGTGTGGGAGGAGGGACTGTCCCTCTGCCTCAGGTCCACTCACTGAAGGTCACAGTTGCACAGAGGTCCTAGAGGAGAGGACTTGGGAAAGGGGATACTGTGTGCCTGAGCCTAGTCCAGCACAATACCCAAGCAGCCTATGTCCAAAGAGCTTTACAGAGGACCCGGGTTCGATCCCCAGCACCCACATGGCAGCCGAGAACCATCTGAACTCCAATTCCAGGAGAACTCCAGTTCCAGGGGAATCCGACACCCTCTTCTGACTTCTGCGGCATTGCACGGCACGGGTGCACAGACCTGCATGCAGACAGTACATTCATACACTTACAGAAATAAATTAAAAAAATTAAAAAAAAAGAGCTGAGCTCAGCAGGGTTGGGGTGTGGATCCCAGGTTGCTGCCCACCCAGGGTCTCCTTAGGGGGAGCATCCAGTGATGTGGGGAGTTCTCAGAATGCATCTTGAGTCCCAGAGCCCTGCTGGGTGAAGTAGGCCAATTCTTACAGTTTCCTGGAACTCTTCTTGGAAAGAGTCGCATGGTACTCGTGCCTTTTGTCTTTCTACTTTACATTTTCATCTTTTAAAGATGGATGTCTGGGAATTGGCACAGAAAGTATCCATCCAAAACCCCCCATTTTCATGGGGCACAGGCCCCTCCGAATCATACCTGTCTTTTGGAATAACAGTTTGAATGCTGAAGGCCCATGGCTAGTGTGATACGGGCCAGCTTTTCTGTGAGAGCAGGTTGGATGTTTGTGACAGGGTCTCTTCTGCAGGCTTCACATCCACCCCCACCCCTCACTCCACTGCAGGATGTTCCCAGTGTGTTGCTTCTTCTACAGGGAAAATGTCTGTGGTAGTTAACTCTGTCAGCTTGAGAGGCTCTACTTCACCTATGAGACAAATCTCTGGGCATATCTGGGAGGTTATCTTAATTAAGGTGGAAGACCCACCCTCAAAGGGGGCAGCACCATTTCAGGAGCTGGCACCCCAGACCAAATAAAAAGGAGAACCCAGTTGAGCAGGGGCATTCACCTGTCTCCGCTTCCTGACTCTGAATACAATGTGACCAGCTGCCTCCCTCCCCTGCCACAGTGACTTTCCTGCCATAATAAGCTGTCCGCTCCAACTGGGAGCCAAAATAAACCCTTCCTTCCTTAAGTTATTTTGTCACAGCAATGAGAAAATACAGTAAAACACCACCCTTTAAAGAATTTATAAATGTAAATTTGGGAGGAATGTAATGCTTCTCGTTTAAGCGTATTCCATGTTAGAAAAAAGGAAAAGAAATAGCTGAATTCTTAATGTTCCATTTAGCTGACACATTCTCTCCAAAGTTCTCTAAGTGCAGTGCCAGGGTTTAAACAGTTGTTTTTAATGACTTAGTGATGTGCGCAAGCATGACAGAGAGTCCCCCCATTCTGCCCTTTCTTTCTGTGGGGACAGTGCAGCTGTAATCCTTACCCCAATGGTTATTTCTGTAGAACTCTGTCTGCTTTTCTGGAGTTATAGAAGAAGCAGAGTGGAATTTTGGAAAAGAAGATAAAGTTCACTTGTCAATCAAGGGATGCCTTAGGACGGCCAGAAAAAGTACTCAGCCCATTCGCTGAGGGGAGAGATGAAAAATGTCCCAATTGAGCTGCAGGATGAGCTGCAGTGAGGCAGGGACTTGGAATCAGAGACTTCTAGACTGCTTGCTTTCCTGAGAGAGAGCACGACTGATCAGATCCCAGCAGCAACCTCAGAACACAAAATTCACTAGCCTGTTATCAAAATTCAATACAATTATAAATAACATATACTTATTTTAATAATTACAATTATGTAAATGTGTATCTAAATACATATTTGTAATTATGTATGCATGACTGTAAATTATGCAGAATATGCAGAGACAGAGGAATGACTTTTACAAAATGGACAGAATCTGGACTAGTAACTTTTAATTAACCTTGCAACCAAAAAGCTACTGCAAACAAGCTCACTGCACTATGTGCTCTTGTGACCTGGGCACCTGACCTTGATCCCTGGGACCCTCAATTCGCTCTCCACCCAAGATGGTGAATGAAGGTGGTGTGCTTGAGTGTTATCAAATGAAAGCACTGAAAGGCAGCAAATCCTATCAGTGTCTTCACTGAAAGCCATGCAGATTGAGAAGAACGCTTGACACTGTGTGTGTGAGATGACCTAGGCCTAAGGATGAAGGGCAAGATTGTCTGATAAGGGTGGACCCAAGTTTGTAGTTCCCCAAATGGATGCTGGAGAAATGGTTTTGAATAAAAGTATGGGTGAGGTTGGGCTCAGGAGCCAGTTCCAGGAGACATCTGGAAGAACAGGTGCCATCTGAGTTCAGATCCACTCTTAAAACTAAAGTTCCGAATTAGGCTGTTTATTCAAGTATAACTGTAATGTTGGTATGGTAACAGAACACAGAGTGGTTTACTGCTCATGGTGGGGATTTTTTTTCCTTCCGACCCCTAATGGACAATAGTGTTTCCAGCACTAAGATGGTTCCTGACAAGTAGGTTTCCTAGAATCACTCAGACTGAATGATGGTCTCCACCCTGAAGCAACTGCCTTTCTGTCCACAGATGCTGGCTCATGAATATCTCCTGCTCCATGAAACAAATGCATCTGACCTGTAACTCCAGTGACCCTGTGGTGAGGACTCCTTTGCCCACTGGGTACTGTTAACTCAAGTCTTCCCCAGACCCAGGAGAGCCAAGAGCATTGATTACACTCAAAGCTCTTCTTGGAACACCCCTAATTCTCTTTCTTATTCAATTACCATGCCACAAATATGAGGGGAGAGAGGTGGGACTTGTGTATCACACCCGTCACCCTGCTGGCTATTCAGAGTTCTATGAACACACTGGGAAAAGTCAAAGGGCTAATCTGTCTTAATGTCAGATGGGTAAACTGAGGCTTGAACTTGAGGCAAAAAGGCAAAAATCATGAAAACTCTATAGTCGTCCATGTTTGAGGCTTCTAACGCCAGACATGATATTGCTGCCATATTACAACACCTCCCCATGCTCCAGGATCTTCTGCTGATATCTGTCTCTGTCTCTGTCTGTCTCTCTCTCTCTCACATGCACAGAGGCATGCTGGGCACCTAGCACCTTATCTAATCTTTCTTCCTGCTTCCAATCACCCCATCTGTCTTGATAGTTTTTTGCTCTAAGTTACCCAGCCTGAATCCCTACAATGTATTCTGGCAGCTGGCATGGCGTTATTGGGCAATGCATCATCATGGTGATGTTGTATCTTACCAGGGAGCAACAGTTACACATGGTGCCAATGTCTTCCTGAAGACCCAGGCCAGTCAACTGCACTCAGTTTTTTAATGGTCTTTTCTCATTTGGTTGTGAAAATGACAAACTATCAGCCAATGTGTTCTATAATTCCAATGAGCAATAATGTGGAAAGGTTTTGTTTTCTCATTTAAGATGAATGACATTGACATTTCAACAGATCATCTCCAATAGGTTCCCAAGACTTCTCTCAGGTAATTATTAAACATATTTTCCAGCACATGGCTGTCTGGCCTCATCTGCTGGATTTAAGGGGAGATGGCTACACTGTTTTCCCACTTCCTATCATATGAGCACAGCCACAGGACTCTGTTCCCACCCGGCTTTGAAGACAGCCATGAAGAGTGGAAGGGGGATCAAGGCTCCGGAGGCATCCTGGTGGCCTTGACTGCCAAGGGGCCACCAAGAGTCTGGATCTTTGTGCTGGCTTGCCCCCCACCCCCACCCCATGTCACCTTGTCCCCTATGACCATACTTCTCATACCACAGGTCTGGAGGCCCACCAGCCATACTGCATCCTGCGTGTCTCCTGGGTTGGGCCTATGCTAAAAACAGGCCTTGAAGGCTAGGGTCACTTTTGTCCATTGAAGGGTCATCTTGGCAGTGTCCTCTCCTCCAGGGCCCAGGATCCCAGGTAATGACCGTCCCTGTGAGATGTCCTTCTCACCAAGTTTCTTTTCCCTGGCACTTCTATTTTGGAGTCCCACCTCTGCCAGCACCTTTGGTGGCCCTACCTGGGTGTCTGAGGTCCTGTCCACTCTGCATTCCCAGTGCATTGTTCCTGGACCTTGCTTCATTTTCTATTCTTCTCTGTAGCTATTATCAGAAGCTAAGGTGTCTAAGACTGAATGCACCACTGTTCCAAAGGTCATCTCTGAGTTCTTTTTTCTTTGAAATAATGAGTATCTTCTCTGTCTGAGGATCTGTAACATACATCCAAAAGGAGAAGGGAGATATGGCCTGTGCTACCAAAGGCCCATGGCATAGGGGGTTCAGACAGATGGTGGGGGTGGGGAGAAGAAAAGCAGGAAAGGAAGGAGAGGAGGGAGGGGAAGGACGGGGAATGAGCTCTTGGGGAGGACATGGGCTGTCTGTCTTGTCTTTGGCCTGTGTCCTTCTGCTCCATACTTGAGCATGTGGCCCTTTGGGCCCTGCAGATACTACCAAGGAAATAATTCTTCCATCCCACAAGGAGAACTTAAAGGATGAGATAGGGGGTGCATAAGATGAAGAACATGTTTGTGGTGACCATAACCCTAGCCCTTCTCAGACACCAACTAAGGCCAGGGATCAGTGCTTGGCCTCAGAGAGGGAAGAGAAGAAGAGCTGTTGGGGGTTAGCCATCCCTGGAAGGAGGGCTCTGCCTCTGAGCAGGGATTTTTGCTTAAAAATGCAAATACAGAATACCTAAACCTTCCACTTTGCATTAAAAAATATAATCAAGCATTTGAATTAGTGCACGTGGGGCTGCAGGTGAGTGCTGTTATTATGTCACAAGGCTGCAGCTGCAACTTAAAAATGACCATTTTTTTCTGTCCTGCCCAGGGTCTGATGACTGTAGACATTACATTTTCTCCAATTTCCAGCTGAATCTCAAGCAATACAATTAGCTGCATTTGTTTTTAATATGAGGAATTAGAGCCCAAAGTCTCGGCTCTGACTCAGGCTCTGATAATGAGTTATGGGAGCCAGAGGCTGCACAGGCGGCGAGCCAGAGGCTGCACAGGCGGCAGGGAGTGGGGGGACTGCAGACGTACACAGCAAAGAGAAAGTCTGGGAGGGCCTGAGGCTGCGGGGGAGACGTGCTTGAGTTCATTCTATCTACGCTTATAATCCGTGCGGTATCCAAACCACTGTGGGGAAGGGAAGCTTTGAGGCTGGCTCTGCTGTCCTGTGGCCCAGTGTCCCACCGATGGAGGGACAGCAGTAGGAGCTCCTGAGCAGATGGCAGGGCACAATCCCACCTCTCAGACCCGGTGGTGCCCAGTCCTCACACATGCTACCAGACATAGCTCCAATCATTCACCCATCTCTCACACAGAAAAGAAATCGAGAAATTTTAAATTAAAATTCTGATATGTATTGAAGGATGCAGGAAGGAATCTTAGAGTTAAGAGGGATCCTCTTTTGCTTTTAGTCTCCACAAGACATGGGGGTCACGGCGCACATTGGACAGCTCACGTGCTGGTGTCCAAAGCCAGAGCCCAGACTTCATCTGCTTTCCCTGCCTCCAGCCAGTTCCAGCCTCCCCAGCCACATGCTTCACTGCTTTGTCCCTTTCTGGCTCCCGTAGCCCACCATGGGTCTGTGGTGAGGGGTAGGTAATGCTTCACTAGGATTGGTGCCCGCCCTCTTCACTCAGTGAAAGCCTCAAGATTAGCACATGCATCTCAAGCCTGAGCTAGGAGCTGGCTCAATGAGGATACTGACTAGTCAGCCAAGGAACTGGTCCATATAATGTATTTCCAATATGGCGAAAGCCCTTCCTTATGACCCCAGCTCAACATTTAAACATCCCTCTTTCCTCCCTCCCTCCCTCCCCCCCCCCTCCCTTCCTCTCCCTCCCACTGGTTCAGTATGAGTAGCTCACTTTCTATCCTAAAGGCCATGGTACTTCCAAATGGCTTGGTTCCTCAACTTAGTTCCCCCTCATACACGCTAAACAGTCACATAATCTAGAGAGGTGTGTGCCCCTTAGCCCACCCATGCACTTTCTTTTTTTTAATTTTTTTTATTAATTTTTTTATTTACTTCTGTATGTGTACAAATGTACTGTCTGCATGCAAGTCTGTGCACCCGTGTCGTGCAATGCTGCGGAGGTCAGAAGTGGGTGTCGGATTCCCCTGGAGCTGGAGTTTCAGTTCTCCTGGAATTGGAGTTTCAGATGGCTCTCAGCCGCCATGTGGGTGCTGGGGATCGAGCCCGGGTCCTCTGCAAGAGCGGTCGGCGCTTTTAACTGCTAGGCCATCTCTCCAGCCCCCCCACCCATGCACTTTCACAGAGCCATGAAGAGCAGTTTCTCAGCCAGGATCTGACCTGGCACCCCTCCTCCATGACTGACCTAGAGCCAGCTGCTCAGAGAACAACCCCCTGACTCCTGAATGTGTTCAGTCCAAAGCCACCTGCCACCTGCCACCTGCCACCTGTGGCAGGAGTGTGTGAAGGGCTGTTCTGGATAGCTGAGCCTTGTGCAAGAGTCATACTTGGTCTATGTGTGCAGTGGACTGTGAAAGCAACTGTGTGGGACCTGCCACTTTCTGTCCTGGATTCCGTCACCCCCAGGCTGCCTTTCCATGTCACCCATCCCACTGGCATCTGACCCCAGGGGAGCCACGTCTCATGAGATACACAAGGATGCTCTGCTGTCTCCTCAGAATGGTGTGAACAAGCAGGCCCCTCCCCTGAGGTCGAGACCTGGTTCTACATCCTGAGGAGCTGAAGGTATCAGGCAGCTGCCTGGGATGATAGCTCTGGTCACGGCTTGAGTTCTGATGGCACCGACCAGTTACCATGTGACAAGGAGGAACATTAGTTCCTTCATCCCTTCATTCCACCTGTTCCTTCAGATCAAACATTTCCCATTTAATGACTTTTATCTTTTACTGCATGAGGTGACTATCCAAGCAAGATGCTTAGAAAGGCGTGGGAATGCTGAGTGAAGCAAGTACTGAATGCCCTGCAGAACATTCCAGAGAGATGTCCAGATGCAGACTGGAAGCCCTGTGACTAGCTCCCTCTGCTGTCTCTAGAGCCTGCCTGAGCAGTAAGGAGCCCGTGTCACACGGATGTGGATAAGCCCCATTTCCACGCAGTTGGCTCCCAGAGCTGTGTCTATCATCAGAAAAATGCACATTTTCAGGTTAGCCAACTTTAAGAATGGCCAGGGCTCGGGGGCCTTGTTGTTGAAACCTTTTAACAGCTACTTAATAAAATCTAAGTTTAGAGGCATTAAATAATTGAAGTGTCCTTCATCTGCACTTGCAATTAAACAGCAGTTCTAAGTGCTAACACGGGAGGGACTGTTTACAAGCATTTGTTCTTTTCTCCCAGGTCCCCATGGGACTGCAGTTTGTTCCCTCCCCAGCAGCCAGGTGCTGAGGGAGGGGAAGGATGCTGGTCAGGGCCCTCTAAATAAGAAGCCGGTGCTGAGCCCTCTGACCTGGTCCTTGCTATTTTGCATGCCAGCCCCACAGAGGTTCTAAATGGGCACAGCTCAGTGTGCATTTTGCCAGGGCCCAGGGAACAAGCCTGGGCAATGGGACTCGCCTAGGCGCCTGGTGTGGGCTGGAGGAGCTTTGCTGAGAAAGGGGAAAGGAGGCCCAGCTGTTCTCCAAGGGAAGAGTCCCGGTAAAAAGTGAGCCAGCAGGGTTGAGCACAAAGTGAACTAAGCAGGGGCTTGCCCAGGTGACCTTTGCTTCAGCTCAAGGACACGGAGGGATGAGATAGTCAGATGCGCCAGGCCTGGGGCTCCTCAGGTTCCCTGAAGAATATGTTTAGTTTATGAAACAGTTAATGATGAGAAGTTTGAGTTAGTTTTAATGAAGGAATAAAAGGAGTGAATAACTGATAAAAGGAGGAATAACCTAACTGAATCAGCAAATGAACAGAGGCATAAATAATAGAAATAGAAGGGGAGAGGGGGAGGAAAGTGGACTAGAAAAAAGGGACAGGAAGAGGAAGGAGAAAGAGGGGGAAGGAAGTAGGAAAACCTCAGCAGAAGGGCAAGCAGGTCATTGCCTAGCCTTGCTGACAGGCCTGGGGGCCGTCAGCCTCTCTCTGGAGGGCTCTAGGACCACTATAGGCCCAAACTCTCTAGGATTGGTGTGTACTTGTACCTTAAAGCTCACCATAGCTGGGCAGAGGCTGGGGCTAAGTACCATAGCTGGGCAGAGGCTGGGGTAAGTACCATAACTGGGCAGAGGCTGGGGCTAAGTACCATAGCTGGGCAGAGACTGGGCTATCACAGCCGAAGATCATACAAGTAGCCAAGCTGGCCATTGTCAGTCCATCCAAACTTGGAATAGCAATGTCTCAGCTTTCTCCCTCGTTCAGCTCCACGGCCAACACATCGTTTCTGCAGGACCCAGGGAAAGTTCCGGCAGGGTTACATGGCACATGCTGCCTGCCTTGCCTGCTGACATCTGGCTTTGGTTCCATTTTCCCTCCCAAGCATGAATCAAAGCTGTTCTTTGGAACAACATTCACTGGGAACATTGCTCATTAGCATGAACAGATGGCTCTGCATTGGGAATCTCATGCACCCAGCAGAGCTAAGGGCTCAGGCCCAGCCTTGCAGGATGTGTATGTGCCCAGGCAGCCTCCCAAGATGGTGGGCTATACACCCAGTCATGGCTCCTCTACTCTTCATGGACGATCCTTGCTAGCCAGACCAGGTCCTCCATCCTCAGGACAAAGAACCCCCAGAGCACTGTCAGCAGAATAGTGCTGTGCAGTGCCATTTGTCAGAGATGAAAGGGGTCAAGGGAGGAAGGGCCTGTCCAAAGTCACAGAGACCAGAGGGTTGTGTTCAAGGGCTCACCCTCAAGTCGGAGTGCATGTTTATGCTCAAGGGCGACCTCTCAGTCTATGATAGCTCCATCAAGGACAGGAATGGTCCACTTCACCCTGAGAGTCAATGTGGCTCAATCAGTGAGCATAGAAAGTGGCTTTACCATGAAGCTGCTTGGTAGCTGCTGCCCCTGGGCAGGAGGCCAGGCCCAGACTCTGTGGGAAGGGAGGACATTGGGTTTGGCTCAGGGGACTCTAACTTCCTGTTGTGTGACTGGCTTTTCAGGGTTGGATGTGACCATCACTGTCTTGAAGCAGAGTGGCTGTGCTCATCCACGTCCCTCAGGAGATGCTCCCTTATGGGTGGAGGCTCCTGAAGGCACATGGGACTCGTGTGGTTCCCTGGACTCGGTGGCCCATCCCCTCCTCAAGGGAGAGCATTGCTACAGGGACTTCCTGCTAGCAAGGCTGCCTGGTCACCCATGTTCCTGTATGTAGTCCCAAATCTGATGGATTCACTAAGCTGGACTTGGATGGAGACCTTCCTTGGTCTGTTGGTGTCTGTCTGTCCGTGACACTGGCCTGCTGGTGTTCTCTATGTGCAATAAACAGGGGTTTCTTTATGTTTCATCAGGATAAGTTGTATAGCACTCACTCCTTGTAATTGATGTCTGGGGAAGGGTCAGAACAGGGGTCTGGGTGGAGTGGGCATGCGGCAGGATGGGGGGAGGAAATCTCCCCTCCCTGGCTCTTCCCTGATCGCTGTCACCCACTGGCTTTTGGAATCCCTGGTTATTCTTGCTCTGAGAAGTCTGTGTTCACATCACTTACAGCCAGCTTGACAAAGACACCTATAATCCCACCACTTAACAATGATGACCATCTTAGTGTTCTACAAAAATGTTCTTCACAGTGGAGATTGATCAAGTCCTTAGGAGAGGCCTGAGTATGACGGGCACCTCTGGAGTTTCTACCAGAGGCAAATGTGTGGTATGGCCGGTAAGTACCACTTCCTCCACTTTCCAGAGGATTCTTCTTCTTCATTCATCTGTGTATGCAAGATGCACACCGCCTTGACGCGAGTGTTGAAAATTGAAAGTCGGCATTTCAGCCAATGCTCTTTCGACTGGAGTTGCCTCAAACATTAGTCAGTCTTCCATTATGAATGGCTCAGATGTGGAGCAAAGTTGGATGGATTTCAAAGACTTCTCTCTCTAACAAGCATGCACCAACAGTTTCCTGAAACTAAAGGATCTTACACGGCAGAGGAGGGAAATCATTGGAGTTGCTGATGACCCTGCTTTGCTCTGACGGCTGTTGTCCCCGGAGCTGCCTAGGTACTCGTCTGCGTGCCAGGGAAGCAAGTGCCTTCTTTATTCATGAGCTCCATTCTCACTAACCTCCTGCTCCAGGTCCCCATGGACACAGGGTGGGATCCCTGCCCTTTGAGGCCTGCTGGCCGTCCACAGCACAGTGGAACCTCTGTTTTGATTCCTGTGCTTTAAAATAAAGGCTTAGCCTTCATTCTGCTCCCTCGGTGGCAGATGCATGGCTTTTTGGGAAATAGCAGTTTCTGGAAGAAACCCATTAATAATTGTATTTTTGCTGTTATTAGTGGAGACACGATTACTCAGCAGCCTCC
The DNA here is from genome assembly GCA_009823505.1 of Rhizomys pruinosus. NCBI lineage: Eukaryota > Metazoa > Chordata > Mammalia > Rodentia > Spalacidae > Rhizomys > Rhizomys pruinosus. Next base: position 387,332 of record VZQC01005507.1, on the reverse strand, counting down.
AGGGATACCCGGCCTGGCTCAGGCTCTGGATCTGCTGCTGCTGCCTGTGGTTCCCCAAGTCCTGGAGCCTCCAGCTGCTGATGGGAATAGGAGCTGGGCAGGGCAAGGCTGCTGGGCCTTTTGCACAGGGTGGACAGAGTCTATCCATTAGCAGAACACCCTCATTGGCTGTAGAGACTGTGCAGCTTCATAGAGAGCCAAAAGGCCATGCCTGCTTTGTAAATAAAAATCAAGGAGCAAGTGCTGGAGAGATGGCTCAGCAGTAAAGACCACTGGCTGTTCTTGCAGAAGACCTGGGTTTGATTCCCACCACCTACCCACATGGCAGCGAGCAACCATCCAAAACTCCAGTTCTGGGGTATCTGACAGGCTTTGGCTTCTGTGGGCACTGCAGGGCACCAGTGCACTTACATACACGCAGGCATAACACATAAAATAAAAATAAATAACTCAAAAAAAAGTAAAACAGTAGCCGGGCATGGTGGCGCACGCCTTTAATCCTAGCACTCACTCAGGAGGCAGAGGCAGGATGATCTTTGTGAGTTCAAGGCCAGCCTGGTCTACAGAGTGAGTTCCAGGACAGCTTTGGTCTTTGAAAAGACCAAAAAAAAGTAAGACAAAGAGCAGATAGTGCCTTGAACACCTCTGCCCTCCAGGCAGGGTCCCAGGGCATCTTGGAGGCTTACCCTCCAAGACCCTGCGAACTGTAGACCTGTGTTCATGTCATTTCTCCACTTCATGCACAAACTCTCATAAAATAGAGGCTGTGGTGACAAAAGAGGTTCCTGCACTGTCACTCTGAGTAAGAGGACTCAACAGAATAGCTTCACCCTTAGTGTTCAAGCCCTCTTCCCTGCTTCAGGCAACATTTAACATTCACTTTGCACGAGAGATTGATCAAAGACTTAAAAAGCATGTTTGGGGCTGGAGGTGAAGTTCAGCTGGTAGAGTGCTTGCCTAGCATGCAGAAAGCCCTGAGTTCAGCCCCCAGGACCACGTAAACTGGGCGTAATGCTGTCTGTAGTCCCCTAGTTGGGAGTGAGCCATCCTCAGTGGGTCAGTGAATTCAGAGCTAGCTTGTGATACATGAGAGTGAGAGAGGGAGAGCGAGAGGGAGAGAGAGAGAGAGAGAGAGAGAGAGAGAGAGAGAGAGAGATATCTCAGACTTGCAGAATGGACTACCCTCACTGCATTTCATTCTTAGGAAAAGGAGAAAGGAGAAGTTGGTTGGCCTCCAACCTACCTTGCTAGGAGTGACATGGCTCACTGTAGGGTCTGGCTCAAGATGGGGGTCTGGCCAAGGCCTCAGGGATTCTGCCTGGTTCTCCGGATGGAGAACCTGTAGATGTCTCCAGGTGAGGTGCCAGGCTAGGGTGCAACATAACCTCACACTGGGAGCTGTCAACTTCCCATTCCTATGTCTGGGATCTTTTAATGAGGCTGCAGTTCTCTCTCTCCTCAGAAAATCTGATTTTAAATTTCTTCTGCTAGTTTCTTGTAATACATATGGAATTAACAGCTAAGGTCAGGTAGCTAAGAGTGGAACCTGGGACAAGGTGGGGGGAATCTTCCTCAGAGCCAATGCTCAGAGTCCCTATACAGCCTTCAACAGGCCCCATTGTCAAAGCAAAGCAGAATCTTTTTCCCTTAAAAATACATGCAAACATACACCTATTCCTACATATATGTGCATAGGTCTATACACATGCACACATGTCTATACACATCCACATAACCCTACACATGTGTCCACATACATGCCTACATGTCCATATATGTATCTGTTCTGTACACATGCACACATGTCTACATGCATCCACATAGGCCTACACACATCCACACAAGCCTACATGCATATATCTACACACATGTGTAAACACATGCTTGTATTTCTATACATACACACATTTGTAAATATGTATGTATATATCCACACATGCTTACACACATCCACATGAGCCTATGTGTATGTGTCTACACACATGTCTACACACATACACACATGTCCGTATATACATATGTCTATAGACATAAGCACATCTGTACACATCAACATATGTCTACACACCTTTACACATCTAAATGTATGCCTAACCATATATACACATATCTACACACATATACACATACACAGGTCTATACACATACATATGTCTATCCATACACATCTAAACATACACAAATGTCTACATACATATATGTCTGCACATATATACATGTCTTCATACACACATGTATATACACATACATAGGTACATATGCGCAGTTGTTTTAGCAACCAGTGTTCACATTAAATTTTCAAGTTCCTACAACTGCCCTGACCTAAATAACCTTATTGGTTCAAATCTGCCGAATGAGATTTCCTATGTGTGTATTGGTTTCTTTCTCATTGCTGTAACTTATGGAAGAAAGGTTTACTCGGCTCACAGTTCAAGGGAACAGTCCATCATGGCATCATGGTGACAGGTGCGGGAGGCAGCTGGTCACGTTGTGTCCACAGCCAGGAGCTGAGGGATGCACGCTGGAGCTCAGCCTTCTTCCTCCTTTCCATTCAGCCTAGGACCCCAGCCCTTGAGATGGTACCACCCATATTCAAGGTGGGTCTTCTCACCTCACCCAACCTAACCTAGAACCTCCCTCATAGCCATGCCCAGGGGATTTTCTCCCTTGTGAGTCTAGATCCTGTCAAGCTAACAATGACACCATGCCATGCATACAGGGCTCTGCTTTCTACAATCAATGCCTTTCAGAGTTCTGTCAATTTCTCCAGGAATTTCCCCTTGCCTGCTATGTACAGGGGTACCATTTTCACAATCAGTTTTCTGTCTGTAAGTCTGTCAACAATCCTAGGCTGCAGAACATGTCTTCTACAATGGTGGAGGGGAGGAGGCCAGGATGTCAGGTGCATTGCCCACACACTCAGCTTGGGGAGGAAAGGGTTTATTTGGCTGTAGCTCACAGTCTGGCATCAAGGGAAGCCAAGGTAGAAGCTCAGGGCAGGAACCTGGAGTACAGATCATGGAGGAACACTGCTTAGTGGCTTGCTCCTCTGGCCTGTGCTCAGCCTGCTTTCTTATACAACCCAGGACCATCTGCCCAGGGGTGACCCCTGCCCACAGTGAGCTGGCCCCCCTCACATCACTCAACAATCAAAACGCCTCACAGAGGTGTCACAAGCCAGTCCAATGGAGGAAGTTCCTCAGTTGAGGGTCCCTGTAGCCAGGTGTGTCAAGCTGACAACTAAAGCTATCCAGCACAGTTCCTATTGTCCAACATGGAGAACACACTTATTCTCTGCCATCTTATGAAATTAACTAGGATGAGCTTGGTTCTCTCAAATACTTCCCAACTCAGGAGTGTGACCTGGAGTCTTCCAAACCTCACTTTCCCCAATAAAGAGAGGTCCTAATTTCCCAATACCTTTCTTGAGAGCTTGAGACACAGCAAGTACTAGGTCTGCTGTGAGCTAAGGACCCAAACGTGGCAGCTCTGAGTTACATCATCATGAGGCACCTAGGCGCTTCTGAGGCAGAGGAGGCGACCTTCATTTCAGAAGCTTGGAATTATTTATCTCCTTGGTAGAAGCAGCTCTGCACCTGCCTGGTCTAGGGGCACTTACCTGAGAAGGTTGTTCACACGGTCCTCATCTTCATGGTTTTTTTTTCCCAACAACCCTCCCAAGCTAAGTAGGCCTCTGTCCCTCTGGCCTTCACTTCTCGATGCTATTGCATTACTCTGCCCCATTTCTGTGCCATAGCTGCCTGCACACTCAGCACCTTCACTGAGAATCGTGGCCTGCTCAGTCTCCTGCCAATGCCTGGGGCAGACATAGCAGCAGTCCCATTCTTAGGATCTCCCAGCCACCCTGGTGCCAGCCACCCTGGCCCCGGCCCCACCTCCTCATAGGGGTTCACCACTCCATTCATCTCTTTTCTCCCAACAAGCAGATCTTCTGGACCATGAGGCAGGAGGTGCCCTGTCCTAAGCCCCAGGCATCTTATTTTTGGCAGGCAGTCTTTCTTGGAGTGTAGCCTTTTTATATTCTTGGCTTTATTTATATATTCAATTGGGTAATTTCTGATCAGCACCCTGAAGCAAACTGTATACTCGCTGTACATAGATTTACACACAAATAAGCACTTACATCTTTATATTGTTTAAAGTATTTCTCTAAACAAGATTGAAGCTGGGCAAATGCCATCTTTCTATTTCAAATGTGAAATCAGAGCAGAAAGATTGATATCTCAGGCCAAGGTCAAATGCTCTGGGCAGTCAGGGTTGGTGGCCTCAGTTCTGACCATGACAGCAGGCTGGCTCTTGACTTTGAGAACTTACCAAGGGTGTGTGCATTTGGGACCTTGGTTCTGAGTTCCTCAACATGGAGAGCCTCTTGCTATCGAGCAGTGGTCCCTCTGTCTGTTTGATGTCCCTGGGGAGACCCTCTTGCCCCCCGCCAAAAGATCCTCCTCACATCCTGTAGCTCCCAGGCTTCTGCCTATGTGGCTACAGTTCCGAGGGCCCCACCCTCTCCACACTGCCTCAGTGTGTTGGGTCTCATGTCCAGGAGCTGTGTCCCCACCCCCACACTCTCTGCAAGAGGGTGATTTGTCACGAAGTAGGAGTGCTTTCTAGAACTTGGCACACTTGTAGCTCCCACACCTGCTCTGACAGGGTTGGGTGGGGCTTCACAGGACCACGTGTTCTAGTGCCTTTGTCATCTCCCTCAACACCCCCTGAAAGGACACTCAAACCTGCCTTACTAGTTTCCACCCTGTCAGCCTCATCCCAGAGCTGGGAGAATTTCCAGGTCTTTCTTGTCACACAGTTCCCACGTCGAGCCATGGTGTCCTAGTATATTTTTCTGCTTTTGTGGTAAGTGCCATAATCAAAAGCAACCTGAGGAGAAAGGGTCGATTTGGCTTGCAGTTTGCAGTCCATCGTTGAGGGAAGTCGGGCAGGAAGGAGCTCAAGGCAGAAATCTAGAGCCAGGAACTAAAGCAGACGCCATGGTAGGACGCTGCTGAAGCAGAGGCCGTGGTAGGACGCTGCTGAAGCAGAGGCCCTGGTAGGACACTGCTCACTGGCTTGCCTCCCTGGCTTGCTTGGTTAAGCTTTCCTTTTTTTTTTTTTTTTTTTTTTTT